>RQTK01000092.1:778935-823935 GCA_003991915.1 Elysia chlorotica
CCAAACCAAATAAAAAAAAAAAATATATATAACCCTACTTCGTAGAATGACTTATCTGATTTTAAAAATTATCTTACCACTTTCAAAATCAACAGGATACAAGGATCAGATGCTAATGTAATCCACCAGTTCCTGTGTTATCAAGATCAGATAGGCTTATGGCGTTCAGTATCTCTATCAACCATATAAATGATCTTGTAGCTGTTGCCCATACGTTGTTCTTTTGTGCGCCTCAGAAGAGAAAGGCGAAACAACTTTTGATGCTACTACGAAATAAAATTCTCAGGAACGCTCTGGGGCAAAACGAGTAATACAAAAACCGTTCCGTCCAAAATTAAAAAAAAAAGTCCTCCTAATGAAGTTTTTATATTTTTTTTAGGCAGAGACCAGGAAACATCCAAATCAACAGACACCTTTACCAAAAACTGGTAACCTTCGAATTTTCTGGACTTTTATGAATTGTAAATGTTTTAACCATGTAATAATTGGAATAAGGTTTGGAATGGGGGCAAGTGGCAGAGCTTTCGGCTTCTATTCAGGAGGGGCCCAGTTCGATCCCACATATATACGTGTATCAGTTTTCGTTCCCTGATGGTTAGGTCGTTGTCAGTTTAAAGTGAGGGTCTGACCAACACAGGAGTACTGGTATGCCCGCCCTGTCTCTTTCTGACAGCACCCAGGTGTCGAGGGGTCCCCAGTAGATCACCCTATAAGCTGTTGATCTGGAAGTCAGTGAAACTCCTCTTCATACTCCGTCTCACTGAAGGACTCTTCGGGAAACTGAAGATTTGAACCATTGAAGATTAAGTACTTTTTAATTTTATCTAGGAGGTGGACAGACTCAAAGCGAAGTGTGCTCTACCTTGTCTTTTATTTGATACGAACATTTCTTATTTTACTTTCAGGGCATGGCTGTTCCTTCCATGAATGCAATTATCTCAAGGTGGGCTAGGAAAGAAGAGCGCTCTCGCTTGATCAACATAGCATACGGAGGTGCCTTTTATAGATTAACAATAAATGTTGAATTGCTCTAAAAATATATGTTGAATTATTTTCAATACACGCATATCGTTTTAATATTAGATATAATTCCAAATGTTAACTATGTCTACAGGAATTAAACGTCACAGAAATATCCCAATAGGTACCAGTATTTTTTGTTTGTTGTTGTTGTTGTTTTTACAACGTTCGCATTTGTTGTGGTAGTACAACGGTAAAAGTTATATGTTCATTATGTCCTTAGCTTGACCTTGAACTTGTACTAGAGTAAAGAAATTTTGTGGGTAGCTAGATCATCTATGTTGAACACGGCATGCAAAATTTGGGGAAAATCGGAATTTTTTTTCTGCACCTTTTAGCGCATCAAGTAAAACAACCCCTAGGAAGTTGTCATTTGTTGTTTACAAATTGTCTGCCATGGAGGCCGTTGAATATCGCTCTGTCATCAAATTCCTTCACTTAAAAGGACAAACCCCCACGGAAATTCATCAACAGATGGTAGAAGTTTATGCTGAAAAGTGCCCTAACTACAGTACGGTGACTCATTGGGTGAGAAAGTTCAAATCTGGCTTTTTGTCAGTGATGGATGAACCTCGCGAAGGCCGGCCAACATCTGTTGTGACTGAGAAAAACGTGTCCACTGTGGAGGGACTAGTAAAGCAGGACAGGCGAATAACAGTCAAACAGTTAGCAAGTGAAACCAGGATCAGCGTAGGTTCAGTTGAAAAGATTCTTCATGATCACCTCAATCTGAACAAGGTCTCAGCTCGATGGGTACCAAGGTTATTGACCGCTGATCAGAAGAAAGAGAGGGCTGATTGTTGCAAACATCTTCTTCGGTTAGAAGCAAATGACGACTTGTTCTTTCAGAAAATTGTAACCATGGATGAGACTTGGATCTATCAATTCGATCCAGAGCCGAAAAACGCGTCTATGCAATGGAAAAGACCCTCATCGCCCCCACCAAAGAAAGCAAAGGTCACACAATCAAGTGGCAAGGTCATGCTGTCTTGTTTCTGGGACTGTGAGGGCATCATAATGACTGACTACATGGAAAAGGGGAAAACAATCACTGGAGAGTATTATTCAGGGTTGCTAAAAAGACTGAGATCTGAATTAGTAAGAAGAAGACGGGGAAAGCTTCGAAACGGAGTCCTGCTTTTGCATGATAACGCTCCTGCTCATCGAGCACGACAAGCCGTTGAGACAGCTGATCAGTGTGGCTATGAAATTCTTCCCCATCCACCATATTCACCGGATTTAGCTCCATCAGACTTCTGTCTGTTCCCAAACCTTAAGAAATCCATAAAAGGGCCCCGTTTTGAAGACATTGAAGATGTGATTTCTGCTGTGGAAGAGTGGTTTCAAGCGCAAAATGACACGTTTTACTCTCAAGGACTTTTGAAGGTCAAGGACAGGTGGCAGAAATGTGTAACTATGCAGGGTGACTATGTAGAGAAATAAATGTAAGTGTGCCAAATTTTAAGTCTCTGGGTTTATTCCTTCATTGTCATGCTAAGAACATAGTGAACACCCCTCGTAGTTTTTATGGAGTAAACTAACGTAGCTTATTTGGACATCCTCAGCTGGTTACGTTGAGCCCATGTGCATGATCAATGATGTCTTGGCTCAGCTCGATGTTCTGGTGGCGTTCTCCATCGTGTCGACTGCAGCTCCTTTGCCGTACACCCGCCCAAAACTTCTCCCTAAAGGTATTCCTTGAGAGATGAGGATGAGTTATAGCTAATAAAGTACTCTTTGAAAATTACTCTTTGAAAAATTTTTCTGCATTTTATTATTATTATTATTATTATTATTATTATTATTATTATTATTATTATTATTATTATTATTATTATTATGGTAACCGCTTTCAAATTGGGCGGTTTTGAAAGTACCAAAGCCCCTCTATTATACAGACCAAGAACATAAGATCAGAGTTTTGAATAATTGTTAGTACTGTAGTAGGAACGCAGGGTTTCCTTTATCAATTACATTTCGTGGAAGGGAAATAAGGTATGTTAACTATGTACTGACATTGACCCAACCACTACAGAAAACAAGAGCAAATAGGCCTGAGTGGCGATTGAACCCTTAACCTTCTAATTAAAATCCGCGCGCTCTGTTCTTGGGCCGCCGTTTGTTTATTTAGTTCATTAGTTGTTTTTTCCTTCCCTAAAATCCCTTGGTACTTACGACAGGCTCCCTGGGTGTGGCATGGGCATTCGTTTGGCTACTCGTGGTCTACCCCAGTCCAGAGCAAGCCACTATCGGGGATAGTGAACGGGAGTTGTTGCGAGAGCAGCTGGAGGCAGCTCAAAACAGAGCCACCCAATCAACCTCGGTGAGTAGGGAAATCTATCAGACATCAAGCATTACATGTATACATTTTGATACTCATCCTTTTGGTTCGATGCTTGAGGAGCGACGCTGGGATTAGAGCGTTGGCTTCCTGTGTAGGAAGTTCGAGGCCAGCTCAAAACGCCTCGTTTATTTTCCTTCGTTGTTTTTTTGTTTTTGTTTTTTTTTTAAGTCAGAATTTTGCATCTGAATATAAAGCATCACTTGTTTTTTGTGTGTGTCATAATTTATCGCATCTCATTTTTGTGTTAAAATTCATCGCGCCTGTTGTTTTTGTATCTAAATGTATCGTATCTATTGTTTTTGTATAAAATTTTATCGCATCATTTTAAATCAGATTTTTGAACTGCCATGGAAGAAATTCTTCACATCCTTGCCTGTGATGGCGATTTGGGTGGGTTCCTTCTGCAGGAACTTTATCTTCGCGATGCTTATTTCGGAGGTGCCCCAATACTTCAAAGACAGCTATGGTCTCCCAACTGCAACGGTAGGCTGTGACTTTTCTCGGTTTAGTGTGATTTCTAAGAAAAGGGGCAAACTATCTAGGCCTACAAGTAGATGCAAAGTGTCAGAAAGCGCAAAGGGTTTGGTGCTAATTCAAAGTTAGAATCGTTATAAGGTTGTTTTTTTTATTTATTCTAAAATTTATAACTTGAAACCTTACCACAGGTAAATGCGCAGTAAGAACATTGTAAAACTAAGTGTTTAGTTAGATGCTAAAACATACAAATTAATATGAGAGGAATACTAGGTCGAGTTTTGCTTGTTTTTGTTTTCGTTACTTTTTTCGGGGAGGGGGAGGGAGGTGAAAGTGTCCTTAAATATATCAATAGCCTTACTTACTCGTTGTCAGCGTATTTTAGGTCAGTTCTGTTTTCAATTCAAAATTAAATATTAGCACATATTTCTTTTTTTTTTACATTTTTGTGGGGAAAAGAACGGTAAAACGCCCCTACCTTATCACTGAATTTGTATCTTTAGAATTTTGATTAGCCAGGGATTTGATACTGTTATTCCCCTGTTACTGTCGGAACAACGCGCAAAAGTGAACTTGAATGTTTAACGTTAATTTTAGATCGGCGTGTTGTCCGCGGCTCCCCATGTGTGCATGGTGATCTTCATGAGCTTCGGCTCTGTGTTCTTTGACAAGCTCATACAGAAGCAGCTCTTGTCCGTGACCTGGACTCGGAAACTAGCTCAGTTTATAGGTACGCTTCATGGAAAATAAGTTAGTTGTTGTTGTTTTTTTATTTGACCCTTTATTTAATCAGTTATTTCAGAACGTTATAAATTTACAACGAATTTGCGCAACAAAAAGGAAGCTAAAGTTTAATCACTTTAGATCACTTGCCCACACTGAGTACGGCGGACCTGGTGCAACCATAAAGCTACCTACACAGCCACTTCTTGTCTAGTTTTCAAAAGGGAATAAGATGAAAAAATGGGAGTGAGATGAGAAAGTTTTGAGAGAGAGAGAGAGAGAGAGAGAGAGAGAGAGAGAGATGAAAGAAAGGGAGTGGTGTGGGTGGTGGTAAAGAGCCCACTAATGTAATTGCGTATTATATAACAACCCATTGGAAATTTTTTCCACGTTTAGCTTTATGCTCATCTCACGGACCATTTAATCTAACATCTAAATTTTCTCAAGTGTACAGACTTAGCCTAGTCTGTGTTCTTATATTCGTGTGATAGCTTGGACGAACTGAACGATAATGTATCTTTTTATTTAGCGTTTCGTGAAGTCCTTGCTATAAAGAAAAAAAGAAATAACATGTTACAAAAATAGTAAGCCGTGGTTAACTAAAGACCTGAAAGTTCTTCTCAAAGAAAAATATATGGCATTTAAGCAGAAAAAACACTGATAAAATAAAATAAATCCAAAAGAAAGTGAAAAAGCAAATAAAACAATGCCAGCTCAATTAAATAACAAACAAAAGTTGGCGAAAACTCTGAAATTAAATGACACCAAATCGGCATGGGATGGTCAGAAGAAAATCGTTAGGTTCAAACCTAAACAAGGGGGTGTCCAGCATGCGATACGCATGTGAACGAACTTAATTATTCAAAATCAACAGGATACAAGGATCAGATGCTAATGTAATCCACCAGTTCCTGTGTTATCAAGATCAGATAGGCTTATGGCGTTCAGTATCTCTATCAACCATATAAATGATCTTGTAGCTGTTGCCCATACGTTGTTCTTTTGTGCGCCTCAGAAGAGAAAGGCGAAACAACTTTTGATGCTACTACGAAATAAAATTCTCAGGAACGCTCTGGGGCAAAACGAGTAATACAAAAACCGTTCCGTCCAAAATTAAAAAAAAAAGTCCTCCTAATGAAGTTTTTATATTTTTTTTAGGCAGAGACCAGGAAACATCCAAATCAACAGACACCTTTACCAAAAACTGGTAACCTTCGAATTTTCTGGACTTTTATGAATTGTAAATGTTTTAACCATGTAATAATTGGAATAAGGTTTGGAATGGGGGCAAGTGGCAGAGCTTTCGGCTTCTATTCAGGAGGGGCCCAGTTCGATCCCACATATATACGTGTATCAGTTTTCGTTCCCTGATGGTTAGGTCGTTGTCAGTTTAAAGTGAGGGTCTGACCAACACAGGAGTACTGGTATGCCCGCCCTGTCTCTTTCTGACAGCACCCAGGTGTCGAGGGGTCCCCAGTAGATCACCCTATAAGCTGTTGATCGGGAAGTCCGTGAAATTCCTCTTCATACTCCGTCTCACTGAAGGACTCTCCGGAATTTTATCTAGGAGGTGGACAGACTCAAAGTGAAGTGTGCCCTACCTTGTCTTTTATTTGATATGAACATTTCTTATTCTACTTTCAGGGCATGGCTGTTCCTTCCATGAATGCAATTATCTCAAGGTGGGCTAGGAAAGAAGAGCGCTCTCGCTTGATCAACATAGCATACGGAGGTGCCTTTTATAGATTAACAATAAATGTTGAATTGCTCTAAAAATATATGTTGAATTATTTTCAATACACGCATATCGTTTTAATATTAGATATAATTCCAAATGTTAACTATGTCTACAGGAATTAAACGTCACAGAAATATCCCAATAGGTACCAGTATTTTTTGTTTGTTGTTGTTGTTGTTTTTACAACGTTCGCATTTGTTGTGGTAGTACAACGGTAAAAGTTATATTAAATCTTAATAAAGTTAAACACTACTAGAATATATACTGCTGTTATAACTTGCACTGAAAGTATTGCTGCTGCTCCTCCTCCTCCTTCTCCTACTACTACTACTACTACTACTACTACTACTACTACTACTACTACTACTACTACTACTACTACTACTGCTGCTGTTATTGTTGTTGTTGTTGCTACTGGTGCTACTGTTACAACAAATTATTATTACCAATACATTTGAAAGACTCAGACTGCTTTTATAATCATAGTACATGTAATAAATCCCAATTACAATTTTTTTTCATTCTTATGATTCTTATAATTTTCAGGTGTTTATCTAAGTCCGGCTGTGGCGAGTTTCAGCTCTGCGGCAACAATTTGTTACATCAGTTGGGACAGTATCATGTACATTACCGGTCAGTTCACCAAAGAACAGGTCTTCTGTTATCTCACTGGACAATGAAAATCGGGAATAATTCGTAACAAACTAAGGATAGAAAGGTTCCCTTTTGTTTGGTTGTTATTTGTTTTGTTTTTTTTTCAAATTAATCTGTCGATCGTGGGATCAGATCCGCGGACCTCCTGACCTGGAGACCAACGCTCTACGACTACCACTAGAGCGATTAATGTCTATGCTTTTTGGTCACATTTTCATGCAAATGTCAAGATTACAGTTGTTGCTGGTATATCCACCAACATTTCCCAACTTACATTGTTATTTAATAATATTTAAAACCTAAATAGAATTAATATTAGAATTATCATAATCATTAGTGGTTTTAGGGACATTAACGTCGTCTTCGTCGTCGTTGTCATGCCATAGCCAATATCTTTATCATTATCATCATTATCGTCGTCGTCGTCGTCGTCGTCGTCTTCGTCGTCGTCATCAACGTCGTAGACCCCCCCCCCCCTCCATTCTTTTTAATCATTCTTCTCATCGAGACAATTTGAAAGCTATGGAAAAATACCGACTGTTTCTCTGTCTTTTTGATGACGATGGTATTGAGGAAAAGAGAAAGGAGAGAAAACCCAAAGAAAAAGATGAAAATCTACTGCGCGATAAAGAAACCTGAGAAGGAGGACACGGATTATCCAACTAGTATAACGTAGGTGAGTCCATTCTGTACTTTCTCAGTCTCTATACAGAAGCTTGGTAATAGTTATTAAGCATGTATGTGAATTCCCGCAAAAAAATAATGTTAGGTTTACTGTCTTGCGGGAATCCATAACTTACTAATTTTAACATTAAGTTTGTACAACCAGGTTTTGATATTTTTTACAACATAGAAGGCTATACTCACAATGGGAACTATAGACACATTCAGGATATTGACTAGAAAAGGCTAAACACTCCGGATTCTAATTGTTTTAAGGAAACAGTACTTTAGCCATAAAGCTGAAGAATAGTTATGCCGCAGTCGCAGCCATTAAGGTAATTCCTGGATGCATCATGCAGGGCAACGGTCAACATCCTGTACAGTGTACACCACACGTTATCGTGTCTTTAACTCTGTGCTGTACTCTGTTCGGAATTGTGAAGGTCACCAGTCTGTTTTAGCCAGAAAAGAAACTAAATGCGATTGAATGAGATTTTTCGTTTGTTGTTGTTGTTGTTGTTGTTGTTTTTTTTATATATATACGCCAACAGTTGGTTTGTTTGTCAGCTTTTTGTTTGTATGTTATTATTTTTAGTTTTTGGTTTTGGTTTTGATGTGGGTTTTTTTCCCTTTGTTGCTTTCTTATAGTTAGAAAAATAGATGATATAATCACTATAATTTGCGTGGAAATTAGGCAAGTAAGGGGGTGTGGGGATCTCCAAATAACGATACCATATTTGTCAAACAGGAAAAACTGAGGAGACCCCTCAAACATTATCTCTAGATAATAATGTTACGGTATTGGCGATGGGGTCACGTCTCCATATTTATTATCTAAACCCCATCAGAGGTTGCTGGGGAAAGGGGTCAACGAACGGTGGACTAAGAAAAGTTCAAAGTGTTGTTATTTATGTTGTTGTTTTTTATTATTATTAATATTATTCTTTTTTTTTGCTTTTGTTTGTGGTTCTAGATAAAAAAAACAACAACAACAGCTTAATGCCTTGACACATCAATTATTATTATTATTATTATTATTATTATTATTATTATTATTATTGTTATTATTATTATTATTATTATTATTATTATATATATATATGATGTGTGTTTTACATGGCAACAATATTAAGTAGCCTATCCTGTCCTTTTGTATACCGGCTTGGGGTAGCAACCTTAGCGTCTCATATCCAATCAAAAATAGATCGGTGCCTTAAGAAAATATTAAAAAAAAATCACGGATATAAAGGCGGAAAGTATGTAAACAATCTTTAACCAACTGTTTGGTTGGCTGGTTGGTTGGGTTGGCTTAACGTCCAACAGCAGCACTATATAGGCTAAAACTGAGTATTCTCAAAATTGACAATATAAAAAGACACAAAACATCCTCTTTTCAATCAAATAACACATTTAAGATCAGGAAGACTCAGAATTATAAAAACCAAAAGAGAAAGGTACAACATTATTTGTGCCCTACTCCATATGCCTTTGTGATACAAATTACAGCATGTAAATTTTTAGAGCATTGTAATTTTAACAAATTGCTTGTCGTATATAAACATGTATATACTGTTTCCTAATATATGAGTTATTTATATCCATACTTATATTTCTATCAATTTTAGACTAGGCACCAAAATTGTAATTTTAAAATAATGCTTTTTTAAGTCTACTTTTTCTTTACGGTATTTTAAAGTTGTCTTCATTTATTTTTGTATCTATTTAAATTTTAAGAGTAAGCCCCTAGATTGTAATTTTAGCACAGTGGGTGTTCTATGATACACATTTTCCTTATATATGTTTTTTATATTTATATTTGTATATATAAAAATACTCACAACCACGGCAAAAATCGCCATTTTTAATTACCAATAAAGTATATCTTCTCTTCTCTTCTCTTTCTGCTAGGATACGGTGTCCAAGGTGGCTGTACACTTGCCATAGCATTTATCGATGATTATAAACAGGCTTTCATTCTGCTGTGTGTGGGAGCTGCCTTCAGCGCTTTTGCAATATCTGGTCAGTCTCAGAAAATAATCCTTGATTTAATTATGATTCACTTAGTTATGTTAAAGTCAGCTAAGCTGTAATTTGCTAGTTTGCTCGCTGATAATACATGTATTTTAAGGAAGGTTCTATTGAAATGCCTGAAAATTCAGTCATTCTTATGTAATTCCTGGTTCGATTGGGCAAAGCAATTACTTGGGAACGACTACATTTTTAGGCAGTGCCTAAGAATGAATAGTTTCCGGGATCTACTGTAAGTGTAACATGGACACTTTATTATGTGTCTGTATAAATAAAGGTCTAAGGCGGACTTCATGAGTATGGATGAAAGTAACCTTAATAGATTTCGTAACATTCCTTGAACATTGTCGAGTACTTGCTTAAGTGGGGCTTAATTAGATGTTTACAACACATTTATAGGTCCATAAATGTGTAATAGAGCAAAGGAGTGATAGTTCAGCTGTTTTTTAATATTAAATAACATGAAGTTACGCTGATCATTGTAATCAGAACACCAATCCTAATCTCTGTGTTTGACTTCTGATTTCATCTCTTTATCTATTTATTCTTAATGATTTCACATTGTTCAGAACAAACTTATGACCATTATTGTATTGCAATGTCAATTGTTGGTTTAAATAGCATTCTAAAACCCAACTAAAAGTTCACTAATCTTATTCTTCTAAAAAACCAGTTGAAATTTAATAGAGCTACAACTCATTATTTTGTTTATCTCAAACACCTCAGGTTTCCAAACAAATCCGCTCGACTTGGCCCCACAATACGCTGGGCCCCTGACAGGAATTGTTCGAACCGGGATGCTGGGGGCAGTGGTGAGCACCAGTCTTGCCTCTCTGCTACCAGGCCGGTCCAGGGTGAGTATACAACCATTCTGGTATTCCTGTCTATGTGGGGCAGCCAGTAGCATTTTCAGGCGTTAGTTTTGGGACCCTTTAGCGTAATAAAATAAAGTTCCTGACATTGGACGTTAAGAAATCAATCAACCAAACAATTAACCTGTGCCAGCATATATTTATTGTAAAATAGCACAGCACTATTACTATTAGGGCCTAATGATCGATTGGCTATTTTCAAAGGAGTACCATATTGACTAGCATCTTCGCGTACCACAATGATCTAGATGAGAAAATCCTTTTCTTACGTCCAATGCAGGATTTAGGTGGCAGGGGGCCCTGAGCCCAGCCTAGGTGAGGGGCTCCTCACTCGCTTATGATTTTTCTAGGATGCATAATTTTACAAAATGTTTTAAAGCGCCTTAAAACCGGCACTGATTATGTCATCCGATATACTTATTAACGTGTACATCGTAAAGCCTCGTAAAGCCTGTCAGCTTGATTCTGTCCTCTACAGTGTTATATTTCAAAGATCTAATCCCAAAGAGTAAGACGTTTCCTTATGATCAAAAGTACAAGTATATAATTTAAGTTTGATGCACATTGAAACATTTTTTCGAGAACTGTGCAAATGGCCTCTCACCTTTTAGCACTACAATGGGGTCTTGATGTAATCATAAATTATTATGTTTAATAGCTATAACTGTTGTGCTCCGTTGACTAAAAATTAATGAGATACAGAGGTTAAAAATTCTAAAACTCCACAGGCTTTTCAAATTTTGTGCAACAATAACACATGTGTACCTCGAATGATCTGATTGAAATGTCGCTTGTAACATTTGCCTATAAGCTTACTTTGTTAACAACAAAAGACAAAATTTGAGATATATAAATGTATCAATACTTTTAGCAACATAGTCAAACATGGCTTTAGAATCCTGGTAGCACTTACTTTCATACATTTATACTTTTTCCTTCTCCCCACCCATCTAGACACTGGAGAGCTGGCAGAAAATGTTCATGATCGGCGGTATTCTCCACTTGGCCGGTGCAGTTTTCTACCTCCTGTTTGCCTCTGGGGAGCGTCAGTCATGGGCTAAGGACCCCACAGCAGGCCAGCCACGGGCAGAAGACATTCCCAGGGAGGTCTATAATGGTCACTTCGCTGATGAACCCCGGAGGTCTGAGGCCGAACCTTTACTACGTTCTGTAGAAAGTGTCACACACGGTGGTATCAAGCCTGCCAGTCACAGATATGGTGGTTTGATGAACGGCAGCGTAAACTAGCGTAAAATTTCACGGTCTGAATATTAGACACCGACACTTACACCTTAGTCACCGTGACTGTTTAAAAGTTCAATCCAAATATTCAATCAATAATTATGCTTGTATTAAATACATAACAGCTTTGTTATATGTACAATAAATTATAATTGACCTTTGAAAATTGGAAAGTGGCAGAGAAAAATAGATTATCATCATACCAATTATCATGATTTTTAGATTAGTGAAGACAACTAGGCCAGCAGAGTAGGAGTTATGAGGGTGGACAAACAGGTTGAAGTTACCGTTTCCTTCAATTAACATTAAAAATGTTACTATGTATGCCGAATACCAAAACATTGCTTTTTCTAATATATTGGGTAGCAAAATTAAAAATTGATGTTAAATGCTGCTACTTTTTTTCTCCAGAGGGTTGAGTTATCTCAATGGTGCGGCTTATTCTAATCTTCAAAAGAGAACATGAAGTGCACTAGCTCTAACAGGATTTTTATGTCGAGCTACAACAAGATGAGACTATGCTTGTTGAACATTTCTAATGTCTTTTAACCGAGTTGAATAACTTTTTGCAAATGTCATTCCAAATTTGTTTTTCTTTCAACTACGCAACTGTCTGTGAACTGAAAGAAAATGTACCAATTTCCCTAAGTAACTAGCATTGGGGTTTATACTCTCTTTAACTTGTGGCCAACTGCTGGCAACATTTTTTCAATATTTTTAATTCAATTTTCATTAACTATACAAAACAAAAGGCAAAGTACATTTAACAATAACTTGTTCATTATTTTCATGTTTCAATCCTGAATGTTCGATATGTTTTGCGTTTTTCTAAAACGCTTTTTGTTGACATTTTTCAAAGGTTGTTGAGTGTGATTCATCTTCCAATCCGATAACATTGTACATGTACATCAATATTATGCTGTGATTGCTACTGACATTTTTAAACTTCCCTTTAAAAAATATAATCAGTACTTGTCAGCTTCAATAATAAAGAAGAAATACTGTAAAATACCTCAATCCTGATGCACTAATATATAAGTTCATTAATACAATTAACTTATGCATTGCTTTTTGATTGTTTTCTTAAATACTACTGAAATTCAAAAAGACAGGTTTGTTTCATATAATGATATTAAAGCCTACAATTCAGGTTAGATCTTGAATGTCTGATCTAGATTTACTTAATGCTGCAAAGTTTCCTATATAGGTTAAATTCGAGACACAATCTGCAAAACACAAGTCACCTTTCTAATCGAAATGTTTCTTAGTGAATGCAGGAGTTTAAAAAAAAAACCTTGGAAAAATGGGAAATAAATATTTTGTCTGTGTTAAGCTTATGTCCAGAAATCCCTGGATAAGTTTGCTTACCTAAAACTTTGATGATGTCTATCATACAGCTGATTTCGTTTCGAAAAGCAGATTTAGTAAAAAAAAATTTTTAAGTTTGTTCAGTTTATCTTATTAGGTGCACAAAAATTGAATTTAGTGGAGTTGATGGACTTTTTTTTTTTTTTAAAGAGCAGCATTTATGTACCTGAGACTGAAATCTAAATAGGCCTAGACAATTCTTTATAATTACTATCTTCTTTTCTCTCCGTATGTGTAAAAAACCCAACAGCCCAGTTTTAATAAGCTTGGGGGGTACAATGCTGGGGTTTTGCTGAAAAAATAGCATAACCATTACAATTCTGTCTACGTCCTTATTCAGAATTTGTTATTGTTTCCCTACATCTCTTTTCCAGTGTATAAAACTATAAATGATAGTTCCATATAGATCTACACCTTTATCCATTTTCTTTTGTTTTCACATAATCATCCATTATGAAAAAATGCCCTCGTTTTCATAAGTTATTGCCAATACAGAAAACAATATAACCAACCTGAAAACTATTAAGGGAATTTCTAAGCCCAAAATTTTTGATTTAATGTCCAGTCTCTGTGGATGGCTACTATGGGTATTAGAGGTTTTTAAAAAATACTGCTTGAGCTTCAAATCTTTCAGAAATTTCAACACAAAGTTTATGAACAAAACAAATTCATTTTAATGGTTTATACAGAAATGCATAATATCATCCTCTGATGTGCTGGCCATTCACCCATTCTCACACATATACATAAACCATTTTCACACATATATATAAATCATAATCACATGTCTGTAAAATATACTATAAAACAGTCACATATTTTTACATTATTCATATCTTTTCTACACCTTGATCATAGAAAACATATAGGCAATAATCCTTTTGTTCATCATGATTTGCATTACCCCAAAAGGTTTCTGAAAATCAAGTACAGTTGCATTCCATGTTAATTGTTATCTCAAGATTTTACTAGTTAATTTTAAAAGCATCAAAGTAAGCAACAACAAAAATTGTTTGTAACTCTACTCCCTCCTCCCTCCAGTATCCAGTATAATAAATTCCACAGGTGATGAAACTACAGCAAAATCTGATGAAAATAAAAATTATTGTCCTTTTATGATGAAAAGAGAGAAACACAATCATCACTGAAAGAAAAAAGCTTCAAATAACAATTAACTGTCCCCCCCCCCCCCCCCCCAAAAAAAAAAAAAAAAAAACTTTTTCATTGTAGCAGAGTGTGATGTCTCATGGACAGTGATGATTAAAATTCATGACCCAAAAAAAAAAAGTTATAACTGTTTTCTTTGACCCATAAAGTAATACTTTTTTTAAAGTTACTGAGAACTTAAGACTTCTCATAGGCCAGAATTCACTGGCAAGAACAGTTGGCTCTGACTTTAAAAAAAAGAAATCATTCTATTCATTAAATTTCCAGAACGCAAACTTCATTGTGTGATAATTCAATAACTTAAATAAGAAGACCTGAGAAAATAATGACACTAGAAAAATGAGGAGATTACTATCTTAAAAAAGAAGAAGGCAAAAATGATATGTACAAAAATTGAGCGACTATGAACCCAACCCAGCACATTTGCCTCTCAACAGATTTTTGTCTGATATTTGAAAACAAAAAATAGAACAGGAAAAAGTTGTAAGAATGAATCTCACAGACAAAAGCAAAATGCTCTCTTTTTGTCATGTACTCCTCATGTCTATGTACAAAACAACAAAGTGAGAAAGCACGGTTGCCATCAACAGCTATTGTCATACCATCAGACACACACCACTACAGTCAGTTCTTTCAGTTCTGTCCCTCCCACCCACCTCACACTCTCATTCTTCACGGCAAATTTCTAAATGCATAAGCTGTCAGAATCAATTTCAAGTTCACACACAATTCTGTATTTACAACAATAGAATCATGTCTAGTATATGTCACTTAAGAAACTTGATGAGGCCAAAGACTGATTACGGTTCAGAACAAACAGCCACAAATCGAAAATGTTTTCTAGCATGAAAATTTGAAACATTCTCTTTTCTTCTGTATATTTTACAATTGTAAGCCTCACATTAAGTTTGGTCGATGGCATAGGTTGCACAATAACTCATAAAAACCATGATTCTTTCAATCATTTAATTGAAAATTAAGGAGCATGCATACATTGGCAGTAACAAACAGAATAAAAACAAAAATCTACTAAAAGTTCACATGTACATATCCACCACAGTCCTCTTCAACAAGTCTTGCACACGCATGACGCATATTTCTGCTGACAGATTTGTACACAAGTGGAGATAAAAAGGGAGGCCCATCACTGTTCCAGATTTGAAGGCTCTCCTTGTAAATTTTACATGGGAAAAGGGGATGAAGGAAAGAAATACTGTTGTGAAAAACATTGGTGTTGGATAAACAGTAAACCTATGCATTTGGAACACAATTATCATCATGTTGCAAATGCAAATCTACCAAAACAAAACCAAAAACAAAAGAGTAAGATGGATCAACAGATAATGCCTTCATTTCCATTTGACTCCTTGAAATGTAAAGCAAGTAGCATTACACACAAAAATTTTTTCTAAGTTGGAATAATTTTTGCAAATCCTACTCGGATATAAACATAATATAATAATAATAATAAAAAAGGAACAGAAAAGGAAATATAAATTTGCATGATAACAGGCCTGTACCAAAGGGCTCTTGTCAGACATCAAGAAAGTTAAGATTTCCACACAAAATTAAGTAGTCACCTTTAAAACCTTTACAAGTTTGACTTGACGTCACAAGAATGACGTTTCAACTTTCTTGCACTTCAAAAATACATTCTGTTTAGTTCACTTACTTTAACCCACAAACAAACTACAGGCACCATTTGCTATATTGGAATGCTTTTCCATGCCAAGCATGTATGCTGTTTTTATTTCCATCAACAAAGTCAAACTTCTTTTCTAATGCAGCCAACCTATTGTGGAATATTTTCCAGAATTTTTTTTTTTAATTAAAAAAAATGGTTTTATGGGAACAAGAATACCCATACAGCAAATTTACATGTTTTCTAATCAATAGTTAGTTTATACTCTAAAACGTAAAGAAAAATGTGTATTTCTTTGACTTTTGCTGGAATAATACTTTAGTTGTAATATTCTATTCTCATTCTGTGATCAGATTTAAATCAGGAATCCCTTTAGAACATTCTTTGGTGAAATCAACTATATGCTTAGGGAAAAGAATTGTGGCAAACTGTGACACATCTTTGCATTTTTAAAACCCTCACATAGGAAAAAGAATGTGATCATAAAACTTCACTATAATTTTGTAGCAGCTGAATATTTAACTTTTTTTCTGGTACTAATACAATTTTACAGCTGCTTTGATTGGTTTATGTACATCCATAAAGCAAGCAAAGGATTAGAATTTTATATCCAGCTTTTGAAGTAAGTTTGCTTAAAGACAGTTTTAAAGTGTGGCAATGTTTTTAATAACCTGCCCCGTCACGCAGATGACTTGATCAACAACCTCTTGTTTGCAGCAGTTCTGTGATGCATCATTTTGTGTTGCTCTCAGGAGGAACCTCAACACAGGTTAAAGCTGGGATGATTGACCCCACAATGTTGTTTTTTTTTCTTCTCATTTTTATTTTTATTTTTGGAAAGACAATGAACAGTTGAAAATTGGAAGGATAAAATTCACGGTAGTGACTAATCACATAGCCATTCAAAATAATAAACTTGTGGCACCACCCGTCCATAACTGCCCTACTAAGTTAACATGACATCTGTCAACTTTAAAATGTTCAGCAAATGCCAGTACATGTATGTCTCTGTAATGTCATCACAAACTCCAAGGAATTCAATAAAGACATTTTAATAAGCACCCGATACAACCAGCTGATGCACTTGCTAGGAGAACTTGTCAGCAAAGCTAAATGATGGGTTCTGAGAGCTGTTTGTATTGGAAGTTTGATTGGTAGCCCCTGCAAGAGATACAGAATGGGAGCTTGGACTTGAATAAATAGTGCCATCTGCCATATTTCTGGAAAAGGAAAAAAAACAATATGGAAGGATCATTAATGATTTTCACAGGATACCAATATATATATAAAAAAAAAACTTAACAAATATGTTTCAGCCTAAATAAAGACTAATGTTGGTTATATTTGTTAAAATTCTACATTAATTTTATTCTTCATGAGCTGAAAATCAAGTTATTCAGCATAATTATTTTTCAACCCTGACTAAAAAACCAACTACTTTCCATTAGCAACACTGAAAACGAGACACTTCAGAAAACGCAGATATATTGTATCTGACAAAACCTCCATTCTGTTGACTGCTTGCTGGCTGGCTTTATGCCAATGTGATCAATGCTCTATATACAATGCACACAGATTTTAAATTTGTGTTAGTAATTTCAGGTAGTCAGGCACAGTCTTAAATATCAAAAGTTTTCTTCAAAAGAATGGATATACACAAAAAAACATGTCCTTGACTAAGGACTAAAATTTGAAGTTACAAAAAAAAGATAATCAATTTTATCACTACTACTTAAAATAAGAAAAGATTCAAAGACAGTGGACTCACTTAGCTTTAAGTTGTGTTGGCTTGAGATAATCATCTGCAGCCAAAAGCATTACATCAGGCCTCATTTCTTTCTTGTACTGCAAGCAGCGTCGGATGAAATTCTATACAACAGATCAGAGCACAAAAGTCAAAAACACCAAACTTTGTAGCAGATAAGATGAAATCTTAAGTTTGAATGGGTGGATTACATGGGATTGCAACAGTATAGAACAGTTGTAAATCAAAAATTTTTCTCATGAAACTTTTAAGAAAATTTGATTCAAGAAGAGCTTGAACTTTACCTTTTAATTTTATTTTTTAATATAAGGAATACTGTTCCACTTTCCAAGAAAAAACTATTTAAGTTAAAAGAAGGGTTGTCACTTAAAATGAGAAAAAACCTCTGAAATTTTGTTGTGGCTGGCTACATTTAAAAGACGAGGGTATCTATAATGCACTATTATAGTGTTTCTGCCTCTTTAGGAGCGTATATATATATATATGGGCTTTCTGTCCAAATTTTGCTATACACACTACATGTAGTATTCAGAGTTTGGTTTAAAATATGCCGGTAATTTGGATGCAGTGCAGCTCCTAAAAAACTGAAATAAATATAGATCCTGAACCCTATTTCTGAATCACGATTAAGATTCTACTCTGAACTATATCTACTTAGCTTGGATTTACAGAAAGAACACTATAGCCCTGAAGCGCATGATTCACATGATAGTAGGCCTAAACAATATCAAAAACATCAAGTTAGACGATTAAACGCAGTGAACAATGATAATAACTGTAAGTTTGAATTGACAGCAGGGGTCCAGGACTAGATTTGAAGTTTGAGACATCGGTAATAACTAATAAATATGACAAATAAACGACAAATAAATTAAAGTCCTTGTCTGTAAGAGTAGGTTCGAGCACATGATTCACAAAAGAATTGTAAATGATGACAAGGGGCTGGGACTGGGTGTTAAGATGGGGGATCAGCATGCGGACGATTAAACGATAAACTAAATCTTTGTCCCTTGTTGGTAACCGCACATTAGAATACATGATACTGGAAAAGTACTATTCATTGATCAACACCATGTAAGATCATACGCATTCAGAATCACTACTTGGTTGGAAATGACGACGTTGGGCGACAACAAGAAGATGTGAAGATAGAGAGATGGGTACTATACTCTGGCGCGCACGGAATATTCTTTATTCTTCTCTAGTTTCTGTGGCGAGATTGACAGACAAATGGTAGCCATATGCCAAAACCCATTTTGGGGTTATCCAGAAAGTTATATTTTTCAGTAGAAAACATTGGTGTATTAGAGGACTAAGAGCTTACAAAAATTCGCATATTACTTTTTTTTTTCTAGTGGGAAAAGCTTGGTGGATGCCTGAATAACCACGATCAGTGATGTCTGACACTACAAACAACGGAGGAGGAAGAATAAAAATTCCGCCTCAGCGGACCTACAACCTCAACTGCGGAAAATACCTGATTTGTGTGTTTCCGCGGAAGAGTAGCAGCCCTGAAAAGGCATGTTTATTGTTAGAATTGAGATGTAGAGTTAATCTTACTTATGCTGTGCTTAGTATGATCTGAGATCATAGTTCTGGTGTGCTTGACTGTGATGTTGATAATACGATACCTCAGCTCCATGGACCCAAAGAAATCAAATTCACTACAAGCATGTTTTTTTTCTTCTTTCTTTTCTCACAACCAAGTTTTAGTTTTAACTAGTCTTGTCTGATACATGACGAATCTACATTGTTTAATCTTTTTTAAACAAGCTATCTCTCAACCCTTATATCAGGCGGAAACTAAGGGAATCTTTTAATGTACAGTTTTAAATTGTTTTCCTCTAGGTTAAAAGAGCAACTAGATTTTCTTAATTTTGTAATTTACCTTGGCCTCCTGAGAAACTTGTGGTTTTGAAGCAAACTCCACTTCTGTGGCCTTCAGTATCGTATTCTCCTCCAAGATAGCTGCCTGAGACAGGTTGTGACCGAAAGGCTAAAGAATATAAAAATGTTAAATGATAGCAAACAGTTAACTAAAAAAATATTCTAATAATTCACTTCTGCTCATTTTTGTAGGGGCAAATTATTTAAAAAGTAAAATTAATATGACTGAGTATAAAGGATAGCTCACCAAGACAAAATTTGATCATTATAGATTTGCTCTTTATGCTTGATATAACCATCCCACTATAACAACTTTCAACTACATAGACTGCACACACAAAAATCAGAGGCATGCAACGAATCTCTCATTCTTATATCAATTGCTACAATATTACAATTTGAGCTTTAGCATGGTAAATATTCAGCAATTTTTTTTTTCTAATGGATTCATTAAACATAAATAAGCTTGAGTCACAACAGTATATGATTAATAAAAACAACAAACAATGCATTTTATCATAAAGGCAACCAGACCAAGTCCTAACTACAGGAATACAAATTTCCAACCACTGAACTTTGAAGTATAACTTGAACGGATTTGCGACGTCTAATCAAATTGTCAACCTTGTACACCCAAGCCAATGTTATAATAGACTCTTTTTAAGCAGTTAACAGAAATATTGGAGCATGACAAAGGAAACATTTTATCCACCTATTCATTTCAGTTATCATGCTTTATCTCATTCCTGACTTATTATACAATATCAAGGTTGTTAGACCTTTAGACTTGTAAGTGTATGTGATTCTAGAGTTTATTGATATGTCTAATGCTTTTAAATATAGCCTTTAATTACTCCATAGATATCAGACATTTTAGTTGTGCATCCAATTTTAATTATGACGAAACGAACAGAATTGTCAGCCTTCTATCAAAATCAAAATTACAATAATTTAATATAACTTAGTAGTTGGTCTAGTTGTGTGTGTGTATGTCTGTCTGTGTGAAAGAGTAGCAGCGATTGTGCCTAGCACAACAAAATACGAAATTGTTTATCTGATGGTGCGAAATTAAGAACTTGACAGCGAAGATGGTTTAAAGTTCAAATCAGTCTGCGAAGATGGTCTTAAGCATATATCGAACCGGTCGCCTCAAAACTGGATTCTTGGAAACAAACTCTCTGCCTAGCAGCAGAAAACAAAGGGATTACTGGATGGACAGCTCGCCGGCGGTGCAAGCATAAGTGCCGCTATAGTGGTGCACTATTTACCGCATTTTTACCAAAAACAGCTGCGAGTGAACGATAAACCTACAAAATGATTAGTAACTCGGTCGATCCCAGTGCCTTGAAGCGTAGGGGGTACTTATGAGACGTTAAAAACGTGGGCGGGCACTGTTAACAGCTGGGCTAACAGGGCGTTATTGCCAAAAATTGCAACAAGTACTGAGCGATTGACAGGATACACAATTTTTGGTTGAATACACGGACGCAATCAGAAGGTCAAATACGCACTAAATATGTATTATACGTACTGGTTGGCAGCTATGCACTAGGGGTAAATTGTAGTTCATGGGTGCAAAAATTGTGAAACAGATTTTAAAAATAGAAAGGTTTAATGAGGAAAAAACAACTTGATCGAAGTACGATTGTGTAAGCTGAAAGGACACATTCTTTTTAAATACACTGTTATACTGGTATCTGTCATTGAGAGCCAAAGATAAACATTGCTTTGTAAATTGAACTCTACATTTATAGATATATGCCTCAGTGATTGAGCTTTGATCTAGAGAAGAAAATCTAGATCTAGATAATTATGATATCAGACTCAGTGGTACTAGACTCAGTATGATCATTGAAAGCTTGTCACTGCTACATGAACAAGCCTTGAGAAGGTCTTGACAGTTGATCCTTCATTAGATTCTAAAAAGAAAAACAGTTTTAAATATATCATGTTTGCATGTTTCATGTGAACGATATAATACTTGGGCTTCATTTTGGTTCAAACGATCCATAATTCAACCCCCTGCTTTTTCCCCATTTCTTGTTACTAGTTATATCAATCAGTACACTGTACTTTCGTTTTCATCATGTTTTTGAGATTTGACTGGTGCATTGAACACTCTACTGATCCAAGAGAATACATTGGCTGTGGGGTCTATAAAACGAAGCCAATATAATTTAGGAGGAATAATATGATGGTGAGCAAATATAATAATTACTCCTCAAAAGTATACTACAATTTTCTCGACCGTGTATCCCAGTTGCATGAAAAACTTTGGTTTAATGGGGAAAGGTCTAAATCTATGCGCCAGCAACTAGTCTACAGTCATAACATGTGCTATATTATCCAACCTGCCCTGTGTCATCAAGCAATGGATTAACAAAAAGGCAACATTCGATGCAGGTTTGCGGCTTCTACATCCCTACCTCAGATTATTGTGAGCATTAAAGGGCCACACTCTAAAATTTGAGGTGGGATCACTCCTATTAAAATACCTCATTGCTTGCATGTGGGCGAAACGTGCACATCCTTATGCACTGATCACAAGACTGATTGTTCGGAGAACTATAAAAAAGTGAAACTATATAATGCTCTAGCACATCTAAAAATTTCTTTACAGACTCATTCAAAGTAGAAAGATATACTACCAGTGATAAGCTATTCCTGTTAGATAAGAACCGTGACCAGGTCTAGCCCACATCACATTTAACTGAGATCTTATATGCAATACGATAGCAATACTTCCTTCTTTAACTTACAACAGTCACTGTCAACATTAATCAATGCAAATTGATGCTTTGCAATGCAGATAATATCAACTGTGTATTATGCTATTGAAAACAACTCAAAAATGATGACCGGACGCTAGTAAAACAAAAAAGCTGACTATCAATATAAGCTAAATCAACCAATAAAACTATTGGTAATAGCCATGAAAACGAAAGTACCATATGATTGGGTAGGTGATATCGATAGTTCTATATTGTTTGTATGAAGTCTATTTTGTTGGGCCACATCTGAACCAGTGACTACAAACTGTAATGTTGGTAGGTCTGTAGTAATCTTGTCATTGACTAAGAAATTAACCAAAAAAAGTTTTGGAACATCCATAATATCAAAATGAAGATCAGAGGTACCCGTCGGTAATTTATTGATAATCTGCAAGGATCTGCTTTGAGACAGGAAATGAAGTGTTTGGTGTATCAGAAATTTTCTGACAAATTCAACTCACCTTTTTACCATATAAACATTGATAAAAGATGACACCAACTGACCAGACATCAACCTTGGAAGAAATCTTTGGTGGGGTTTTGCCTACAACAAAGCACTCTGGTGGTAAGTACCTAGTATGAATGAAAGATGAGAAGGATATGAAAATCAAATAAAGATATGGCTCTTGAAAAATGATTTTGCCTTGGGCAATAGCAACTGTCAATATCTTCTATACACCCTTGCACCCTACATAAAATCCAGATGATAACATTTAAACTCAGAAGAAACATCAAAAGGTTGGACTTGCAAAGTTATTTCGCAAAACACTTTTCTTTAAAACTTTGAATTTTATACCCTTGTACAGACACACTGAGGAATAAACCAAGCTTGTTTGATTTTAATAGAAATCCTTCATTTCCAAAATAAACAAAAAGTATATGGGTATGGCATAGCAATATTCTTAATTCCATTGCACTTTTTAGGAGGGCAAAAGGAAAAAAAATGTAATACAAAACTCTCACCAGTAGGTGCCAGCTCCTTGTGATGTGAGATCCATACCAACCTCAGGTTGAAAATTGTTCTCATCCATCACTTTACTAAGACCAAAGTCAGTGATTTTTATTTCCCCACTGACAGACCCACTACCTAACAATATGTTACCTGAAATATATAAAACAAACATAACATCAGGGAAGAAAAGGACTAATTTAAATTTGCAAAGAAAAAAAAAATTATATTTAAAATTCTGTATATCTTGATTATTAAAATTAAATGCATAAAATGATTGTCATCTTTTCATATTTGAAAATAAAGTGGAGCAACTTAAGAGCTCAAAAATATCACACAGTTTGCCTTGTAAGTGTGATAAAATTTTGTATTTTCTTACTCTAGGTAAGATCTAAAACATTACAGAATTATTGTAATTACTGTTAGCACTACCAGAATACCATCACCAATCAAGTTTCCTTTGCCAGTGCTCGCAACAAATCATGCTTAAATATATATTCTAAGGCCTGGTCACACTGAATTTATTTTTCCTGGTTTTTTCTTGGTTTTTGTAGGGTTTTAAGATTTTTTTTAATCCAATTTCTCAGCTTTCCCCCCGATTTCCAAGTTGGCTGGGAACCCTGTGAACTTGTCGAAAAGGAAATAAAAAATTATCATATCGCTTTTGGCAAGCCTTTTCAACAAAGTTTAAAACTTCCTGTTGATGAACCAAGCATCTGATAATTTTTAGGAAAATATAAAATAAAACAAAATGACAAACCTTTTTGCGACATTAATAAATCTGTTCTGGAAAACATAATTGTTATGATAATTGAAATGGTGCCTCCATAGATCTATACGTAAAATATACTTATTGGTGACTTAATAGTGATATGACGAAAAAAACCCATCTAAAATGGGATTGGCAATATTTCTCAGGCCACATAACACTTACCAGGCTTTAGGTCGTAATGTATCACAGGTGGCTTTATCTCATTGAGATAACGGAGGGCGCTGACCGTCTGACTAATGATGGACCGCGCTTCTTTCTCTGGAATGCTCTTGTTTTGTTTCAAGTAAAAGTCCAGGTCATTCCCTTTTTGGTATTCTAACACAGTACAAAATCTGGAGAAATAAGTATTTGGAAAGAGAAAAACCATAATTATATTTGGAGTGTGATTTTCTATTCTCTCTTACAAGTACAATAATCGAGGATTAGCTTTTGCCTTACTTTTGTGTCGAAGTGAGAAAAAATATTCAGGCCATCAATTGGATCCAAATCATTAGAAATAAAAAAATCTTTACAATTTTGTAATGGTGCTTTAATACTATTTTTCCTTTTAACTGTAGTAGTGACTGATGTGGAGATAAATCGGCAGACTTGCTAATAATCTGATCATTTCTTGATTCCTTAAACTTCTGATCTTATTTTTTTGTCTTTTTGAAAAATGTGAGCATAATAAAAAAAGCTATGATATACTTACGAATTGTTATCAATCTCAAAAACATCAAAAAGCTTCACAATTCTGGGATGATCCAAAGTTTTGTGAATGTTGTATTCCCGAAGGGCATGTCTGAAAGAAAGAAATAGGAAGAAAAAGTAGGGCGTGTGAATGGTCAATATTTTAAATATTTTAAAATATTTTGATCTTCTGATAAATTTGTTGTAAAAATATGCAAACAAGAAAAATAAAATATAGAACTACTCCGAGTTAACGTCAGCATGTTACACCTACAGAATAATAAAAAAATGTGTGCAAGTTATCAAGTCAGAATTCAGTGAACTTCTTTTGCATTCCTGCTTTGCTTTCTCTATCAGGACAAATCTTGTCTTTTGATAATGGCATTTTATATTGTTCAGAGTTGCCAGCTAGCTATAAAAAGAAAGATCCTGAACTTTACCCCACCAACCCAATCAAAGTCAAAGAAAAAAATTTTTTAGATTAATTATAATGCATCTGTACTGACAAAGGTAAAAACTACCTTAGCTAGTTTTTAAAAAAGCAATGTTGTAATAACGAATCCTGAATCTAGAGCAACCTTGTAGTTATATGTTCCAGGAATTTTCGGAAGGATTAAGGCAAAGTCTTGAAATTTTCAAAAATCATGATTTCTGGATTCAATTGAAAAATTTGGACTGTTGTTACCTCAAGCCTCAACAGCTTTCCAAATTGAACTTATTTTACTAAGTCTACTACAGATATGGTTCTATTTTAATTTTTTTTTAAAGAGATTATATCTGCATGTCAATTACGATCATTTAGCACTTGTCAAGACAATTTTTTTATACTAAAAAACGTTTAATTGGCTCTTCTCAAAACACAAATCTTTAGTGACTTACTTGATATAATTTGCTTTCTTGTCTTCTTTCCATTCCCGATTCAATTGGTGAATTTTACACGCCACATAACGTTGTTCCTTGAGGTCAAATCCCTAGAAAAAAATGTTGCAAATTAAAAAAACAAAACTTTAACCTTCTTTAAAAAAAGTCAAGATTCTTGAGGCCATCTGCCAGTTTTCAAACACATTTTATTCGGCTTATCGAATACTTCACATATTCATCTTTATATAATAGAAAATCAACAGATGTTGAGTCAAGCGGACATAAAAGATAATAATACACCTTTTTCGAGCCATCTACTTAATCATAAAGATCAGGTTCAAATTTTCACTAAAAAATAAGGCTTACATTGTGTCAATTTCTAAACTAATATGATCATGTTACGGTCATACAACAAAATCAATGCCGAAGCCTTTTAAATAAAAGAATATATAAAGACAGCATGTTAAATTTGTTCCATATTGTTCAAAATTTCCCTCAGAATACAATTTTGTTCTCATACAGGCAGTGGAGTTTTATCAGGACATTCAAATTAAGATATCCCATGTTATAAAATCATATTAGCAGAACTTTTAAAAGAGGGCTGGAAAGGAAAAATATATTTAAATTATATCAATGAGTAAAAGTGTTCACTTTTGTTAATTGTCTCTCATTCAGTTAAAATAAAATTGGCTTTTTAAATAATTAATGGATCTAGGTAACGCGATTTGTGAAGTGGTGTAAAGCTACTGTATATCATATAACTATACTTACAGATAATTTAATAGAGAGACAAAAACGAACAAAAAACAAACATGGGCGGGAGTGGGGAGACAAGAATATTAAGGTTATAGAGGCAAATAACGAAATAAAATTTAATTCTCTAAAACGCGTTCTAAAAAGCATCTATACGCGTAGACTTTGCTAATTTTGGGTCGAGAAAAACGAATCTGTTGTCAGATTCAAAATCCGATGGCTCATAAATGAACATTTGACCAGCAAAAATAACCTACTGCACCGGCGTCAGCTTGTCTGGCCTTAAAAAAACAAAGGGCCTGCCGCAGATTGACAAGGTCGCGCGGCGCGGGCAATTTATTTTCAGGTAGTACCAGTCGATGAGCAATCAGCTTTTGTCGATAAATTTCTGCAATATCCCCATACACCAAGCAAGATATTGCCAAAATGATCGCAAAGCGATGATTTACAGCAATTATTGCAACGTCTATGGCCGGCTTAAGTAACAAGGTTGACTAAATTTTACCTCAAGCTTCAACAGCTTTCCAAATTGAACTTATTTTACTAAGTCTACTACAGATATGGTTCTATTTTAATTTTTTTTTAAAGAGATTATATCTGCATGTCAATTACGATCATTTAGCACTTGTCAAGACAATTTTTTTATACTAAAAAACGTTTAATTGGCTCTTCTCAAAACACAAATCTTTAGTGACTTACTTGATATAATTTGCTTTCTTGTCTTCTTTCCATTCCCGATTCAATTGGTGAATTTTACACGCCACATAACGTTGTTCCTTGAGGTCAAATCCCTAGAAAAAAATGTTGCAAATTAAAAAAACAAAACTTTAACCTTCTTTAAAAAAAGTCAAGATTCTTGAGGCCATCTGCCAGTTTTCAAACACATTTTATTCGGCTTATCGAATACTTCACATATTCATCTTTATATAATAGAAAATCAACAGATGTTGAGTCAAGCGGACATAAAAGATAATAATACACCTTTTTCGAGCCATCTACTTAATCATAAAGATCAGGTTCAAATTTTCACTAAAAAATAAGGCTTACATTGTGTCAATTTCTAAACTAATATGATCATGTTACGGTCATACAACAAAATCAACGCCGAAGCCTTTTAAATAAAAAGTATATAAAGACAGCATGTTTAATTTGTTCCATATTGTTCAAAATTTCCCTCAGAATACAATTTTGTTCTCATACAGGCAGTGGAGTTTTATCAGGACATTCAAATTAAGATATCCCATGTTATAAAATCATATTAGCAGAACTTTTAAAAGAGGGCTGGAAAGGAAAAATATTTAACTTTAAATGTACAGTTGGTAAAATGTTTATGAACTTCTATATTGTATTGCTTTTACTTTTCCCATATCAGTGAAAAAGAAAATTATGCATGGAAATATGTGAGCTAGTATGAGATAAAAGAATTTTAGTAATGCTGCAATCAAAAGAAATTTTGAATGAGAATAGATATCAATGCTTGCAAAAATGTAATCTTTGTCTATCAAATCACAGAAAAATTAAGCTTTTCATTACCACCTGCAGGTGGACTGGGCTTTAGAAACATGAGCAACCAATATGCCTTACAATTATATAATCAATCTTATCATCAAAAAGGATAACATGCTCCATGGTAAATTTCTAGACTCAGGTAAGATAAACAAACCCTTTCATGTCATAACAATCAATTTCAAGTTTGATATTAGTATTTGAAAAGAAATATATATTTATATGCCATTATCATTGTTCATGTTAATGAGAGAAGAAATATAATATAATAAATTATATACTTTTATTTCTCTTTCATATCTGTTTCTACAGTGGTGCTTCCTGGGAAGTTTTTCTTTTATCATTATATTTTGGGCCTTAGAAATGATCAGTCTTTTAGGTACTGATCATAGTCAGTTTGGTCTATACTTCAATCACAGTCTGATTAAAAAAAAAATAATAATAATAATAATAACATTAAAAATAATAATAATAACTGAATTATGAATTAGGAAAAGGGTGTACATTTTTTATTAATTTGTAAAAAGAGCTGAGCACACATGATATTTTGTGATCAGCCCAAGTTAGAAAAATAAAATAAAAATCTCAATTTATTTAGAGTGACAGAAAGGACATAAAGGTAACTTTTGGTGTCAAACCTTGAATTGTCCTCATTGTGAATTCGCTTCAGTTCTCGTATGTGCAGATTTCTTTCTCTCTCCAGCTTCTCCATTTCCAGTTGCAGGTCAGAGTCTTCCTTTTTTAGGGCAGCTGCCCGCAGCTTCAAAATCTCATCCTGCTCATAAAACTCAGCCAGAGTAAGACTGAACAAAAAAAACAAAAACAAAAAAGTTTCAATATTTCATATAACTAACAAAAGAAACAACAAATAAAAGATGTTTGCTTTCTTTCTGCGGTCAGAAACATCAAGACATGTATTGACCACATGGTACTCAAGTTAAGGAATTTTTTATTAAATGTCAACAGTTCAATTGTATAAGTTATATGAACAATTTCTTTACACTAGTGTTCAACAGATTGATAGGTTATTGAGTTCTTCTAATAGAGTTTAACCTTTTCCGATCATGCCACACAGTGTTGCGCTCTAGTGCTAGCACCCTTTTGTATTGATCTGAAAAGTTCCATCAAATAGTGGGGAGTATGCCTTAAATCATGCGATGTGAAAAGTTTAAAGCATTTTGTTATTTCAATCCATTGGGAATTAAGTAAGAAATGAAATTATTACTATGCTGCACAGACATCTAAATGTAATAGCCAAAAGGGCAACAATGGTATATGTCACTCAGAGCCTTGCACGATTCTCTTTTTGGTTTTTAAGGATTTAGTATTTTTAAATAAAAATCAGAGTTATCAGCTGTGGTTCAAGAAAGAAAAAAAGGAAGAAAGAAATGCAATTTGATTATTAACAGAAAATGTGTATCGCAGTTGATGCACTTGAATATCTGCGAAGCCAGTTGAGGATGCAATACATTTTATCATGGTGAATGAAAAACTTACTTTTTCTCCCCGGGTTTGATAAAATTGTCATGTTTTGCATTTTTCCCCAGTGTTGATGCTGGTTTTCGCTTCATAAGAACACGCCTTTGTTTATCAATATCATCTTTGTCAGCCGTGATTCTTTCTTGTTGTCTGAAAAAAAAAGAACAAGACAGAACAAATGTTTAGAAAAAAAAAACAAAGATATATTTTCCAAATTTATTCTTATAATTTTGTTTTATTTATATGATAAAAAATTATAAATTAAAAAGCTATTCGATCCTTGCAATCAGCTAAAAATACTTTAATAAAAATTTTAACAGTGGAAGCTGATTTTTCTCGCCGCTTTTCTAGTTTGCTCTTTTCCTTTAATCTAGATATTCGTTGTCAATTTTCATGTGCAGTTTTATATAGGAAGAGGGCTCATAGATGTCTTCATCATTTTAATCCTAATTACAAAACACCAATGGTCCAGATAATGATTTTGTTCAGTTTGCACTACCAAGATATCAAAATATTTTTCTTCCTTCAACATCTTTTTAACTTTACTGGACGCCCCTGATGTAGTCTGGTAAACAATATTCAAATGTGAACCAGTTATGGGAAGGTCGGAATCTTCTGATATAGACACAGCTAAAAGCTTATTTCAATATCATATTTCCCCAACCCTATCCTCATTGTAACAGCATTTATTAGACCAAGGATCATTTGCAAACAATTACTATTGACCATAATTTAACATATACTTACTTCATGAGATCTTGAAAGGCCCACCCATCCACCCAATTTTCGACAAACTGAGCTCCTTGTCTCTGTGTTACAAATTGACCCAGCCGTAATCTGTTCTCCATGCATTTTTGGCGTGTGGTTTTCTTTTCTAGTGTACTCTGGAAAGAAAAGAGAGAATGCTTGATCAGCAACACTTTTCTATTAAAAAAAATCTTCAAAACAAATTTATTTAATAACCTTTTCCCATCATGCCACGTACATGTTGTGAGAGTTGATGTGCTCTTGTGCTCCCATCTTTTTGTATTTATCTGCACACCTTCCATTTTGAAATAATTTTTTTTTAAACTTCTTCCTTTTATACATTTTTCAAAATTCCCCAGAATAATGCGCACACAAGGGATAAACCTAAAATAATGCGATGTGAAAAAGTTAACGCCGCTTTTGTTTCAACACAGGCAAGTACTTAGGCGGACTAGGACTACGACCACTACAACTACTAATACTACTACTATTTTTAACTACAAATACAATAACATCAATTATAACTACTGCCTCAATATAAATTTCTTGGTTCCATTATGTCACCACGGTTAAGTATAATGTGGCCGGCTGAGCCCAGAGTCCATCTGTCCTTGCACTGTCTCTTTGTCCAGCTTGTAAACTTGTCAGACGTTAGGTTTGGGGCCTTCTCACATCATAGCCTAAATGGATACTAAGCCACAAACATCCCTCTATGTCATCAGTTTGATTTTCCTGTACTTTATGCTGTCTCCCCACCACCTTTCTCCTCTCAATGATCACCATATCTCGCTCTCCCTATCGACTTTGTTCTTTCTTACCTCCTTTCTCCCCAACTCCTCCTCCTCATTATCCCTTATGTTCCTCTTCCTCCTCGCTTGTGAACTTTGGCTTCCGAATTGAACAAACAAAACAATCCCATGTGGTATAGAAGGGTAACGAATCAAACAAAATTATTTGATTGGCAATATGATTGGGGAGTTGACTTATTGAGAGAAAGCTCAGAAAGTACTAACCTTTTCAACAAGCAATGATTTGTTCACTTCCAAACACTTTTGAAGGTTGTCTTTATGCTTTTCAAGCAGTTTATTTTGTGCAGTGCACTGACGTTTCAGCTCATCATTTTGCTGCAGAAATATTGAATATCACATAAATATGGAGGAATGGAAACTGCTCAAGACTAATTATACAGAAAATAGGGTTTAATTAAAATCATCCTAGTTTCTGATTCTTCTATTCTGTTTAAGTAATTGTGATTTGTTATACACTTAATAAAATAAAATTTCTGATAAAAGTATTCTCATTACTTTTCCCATATCAAATTGAATAAACTTCTAGATGTGCTTCCTTAACACACATTTTTTTGTTTCGCAAAGATGAACAACAAAAGCATTTTAATCCTTTTTAAGGGTAGCATTTAATATCAAAATGGGATTTCACAAATGATGAATGTAATTGTAATCTATTGATGTTACAAGAATTACTTCAATATTGCTTCTAAAGAAAGCATTCATTATTGTCTCTCTCTTTTTAGATCATCTTTGCTATATATACCTCAACATATTTACTGTCCTCTTTTTACTTTCTCTCACGTCTTTGGTAATATATTTTTTAGCAGGATGATTAAAAATATTACTTTTGTGAATTAGTCCTAAATCACAATAAACTCAGTAGTACCAAAAAGATAAGATGAAAACAATTTTTTTTAATTGCATCAGCAAAACAACAAATAAAGAGTTGCAACAGCTTTTAGGATCAGCTCTCAGATGGGTAATATAATATCTTTCTTGAAATCATTTTCATCTGCTCAATTTCAGTCTCAAGTCATTACTATGATAGCAGCTGAGAGGGAATTGACAGATAAATTATTTGATAATGAGTGCGGTAGCATAGATCAAATCAAAACAAAACCAGCCAAATAGATTGAACAACTCAAATATTTTAAAATAATTGAAACCCTTTAATTGATATATCACACTACTTTTTGTAAATAAACATTTTTTGCAGTGCGAATGAACTGTTCTAAAATTATAAACCTGAGGTCTTTCAGTAACGTGCTGACCATTAAACTACTGTACTCCTTGAAAAAAATTTCTCCCTATAAAAAAACTGTAAAGTGTTTTTGAGGCATGTGAATCAGCTAGTAAAATGCATCCAAACATAAAGCTGATCATTAAATAAAAAAATAAAAATTATGTATAACTTTGATACAGAAATAACATTGCTTCCCTATTTCCCTTTTCTGATTTGGTAGATCCGACTACATTGCAAAGTAACATTAAAAAAAGTTCCACCTATACTTTGTACACTTGAAAAAAATTGCAATAAAAAGTTAGGATTATGGCAGATATTTCACTAGACCATTAGTTTTACTGTTTCTTTTATTTTACAACTGGTCTGCCAATCTCTACAGTTTTTGTTTTGATGATTCTTCTGTAAAGATAGATGGAAAATGATCATGCTGTTAGCACGACTTTTACTAAAACTGCAGACAAACTTTTTAATGTCACCACACGACATATTAACCCAGTTGTCCCTACTTTAACATTCAAAATCAAGATAAGACAACTATTTTTTTTTAAGTGTTTTCAGAACTCCATACTAAAATATGTTACTCTTGGATTTAAATTAAGAAACAGGTACAAATTAAAAAGATGAGATCTAAGTTTTATCCCTTATATTTAAAAGATTTTCTTCCTAAAAATAACTACCTTTCTTGCTTTTTTTTAGTACAGTTTGTAAAGTTCATTGTATAACAATTCTAGAGGTTACTGACAAAAGATCAGAAGAAATGAAAAGAGATTTTGGCAACAAAACAATGAAAATTTGGTTAGGAAAAAAGGTCTGCATGTAAAGAAACAACTGCTAGCTAATAATACAATAAAGGTGTTGTATTGAACTTTTTCCAAGGAAATCACGCACATAGGTGTGTCCGGTAGAGTTTAAGGGTTCAATTTAAAAATTAGGAAACAAATAAGGTAAAAAAGACAGAGAAATTGTAAAGTAATGTCATGCATTTCAATACCGCTTTTAAACTTTCAACTTTTTCATCATTTGACTCCTGGAAACATACATCCACAAATTTTATGAGTCAAAGTGCCCTTACTCAAACCTATGGGACACTTGTATGAAAATCCAGATTAGTTTCATATTTCATATAAAAGGGAATCATCCGGATAGTCAGCCTCGCTGACTGATCTACAATCAAAACCAGGCTTTTAACATAGTCATTGGTATACTTGAATGATGACATCTACTCTAACTAACCATCATAAAAGCTTATTTGTTTCTGTAAAAGCTTTACTGCATTTCACTTAGAGACAAGAACCATGGAAAATATACTTGTAATTTCAAGAAAATGAGTAATAAAGTATTTCACACTTATGTCTCATGGGAAAAGGAATGAAATATCAAACATTGTTTAATTGTTCTGGGTTTTTGTATGATTTTTGCTCACTTTTAAAGATGGATAGGGTTGAATCTCTTCTAGCCATTGATTACTTTTTAGTAGAGCTATTATTATGGGACTATGGCGTACGTCCACAAAGCAGTGAACGAGTTAAATTCATACAGACAACTAACCCTCCTATAAGCAATTTTTTTTAATATATACATAAAACAAATGATTATCATTTAATAAAAACTAAACCATAGGCATCACCTAGGTTTTAAAAGGAGAGAATTTTAAATTAATACTCACTCTGATCAATTCATCAATTCTAGTATCCTTTTGCTCCAAATCTGTCACTGATTGATTCTCCATAGCTCTCAGATGAGCCATGGAAAAATCAGTCTAAAGTAATGAGGAGAAAAAAAGAAGAAAAAAAAACATTTCAGCTTTATATTTGTAGACAAATACATACATGTCTTAAAAATATGTTTGCATTAAATAATGTAATGCATACCTGTCACACTCCAGCAACAACAACAAAAATGAATGATTCTGTTAAAAAATGTGAAAAAAATATCTGAATAATGTTCGGTGTCATCCTTAACAACAAACAAATCTTGTCATCATCCTGATCTAAAATTGTAAAAAGCAGAAATGAAATGCATACACTAGTATGAAATGTTTTTATTGAACCTTAGCAATGAGGAGTCAGGCTACCTGCGAGCAGACCACCGAGGGAGAATTTTGACAATGTCTCAATTTTTACTCAAGCTTGAGAAAACCCATCTAATTCTGACGAGTTGACCTTGTTTATTGTACAAATCAACTCCTTGGGGTATTCATTTCTGTTCTTTCTGGGGGTATTCATCTCTGTTCTTTCTGTACACATTTGAGTTGATATCACCAACATCTAATACACCTATTATCTTTCTTACTCACCCCCCCTCCCCCCTCCCCCATAATCTAACTAGAGCTAAAAATCTAGATCTAACAGTCTGATAGTCCATAGAATTTAAATTTTGGTAGGCTACGGATAAGGTAGCTTCATAAGTAATTTAGCCTCAGATCACAATGAATGATAGAATTCAATATATAGTTATTAGATCTTGAAAAGAAGATAATATCTAATATAATTATATTATAGAGCTATGTGATCATAGTAATTTTCCGTAATCAAATTAGATTTATCTAATGCTGCAGTGTACATCTCTGTCACAAACAATTTCGTTTTTGCTCTTGCTAATTAACTTTATAGACAAACCTAGTGACTGTTCTAACAAGCCACAAAAATCAAAGTGCTAACTCTTCTTTTTTTTAATGTGTATGTGTGTTTGTGTGAGAAAGAGAGAGATCAAGAGAGATCTGCGTCCACATTCCATCACCACTTCCTTTTTGCAATTTTCTTTTCACATTTTTTTTTCAGTTTTGGGAAATTTGATAATTCCAAGACAATATAAGTTAGCTACTCTGATATTAGCTCCTGCCCTCTCACAGGATATGGAGTTTCTCAGAAGCACAAACAGACCTTCGGAAGTGTACAAAGAGCATCCATTTTCTTTCTGACAAGTTTCGGGAAATGTATTGTAATTTAATGAAACAAGAACAGGGTAGGTATTTTTCTCATGCACTTCAAACTTTGGATTAAGCTTGTTATCATGGAAAGGGAAAGATTGTTTTGTTTTGAACGTGTACATGTTTTGGATAACATTTTATTGTGTGCTTCTTTAAAACTTCATATCATGTGCATCCCTTCTAGCTTGATAATAAGGAAAACCAATATCTTTATTAACATATGAATATTAAGTCTGCTATACTGACCTGAACACCTTTGGAAGAGTTGGTCCCAATGCTAGGAGAAGCCAGTGGTCTGTTACTAGTGATAGTGATGACATCAGTAATAGAATTGGAGTTGTTGGGAGAGTTAGGAATCATTGTCTGAAAAAAAAATGTAGCCTTGATAGATCACATTTAACTTTGTTTGGCTACAGCATGATCACCTTGTTCTTTTTTTTCTGCATATTTGACATCTTATCCGACAAACACTGGACATTTCAATTTTAGCAAAAAGGGTGTTGGGGGTATGAAGTAGTTTCATTGTCATGCTTAATTCCAAAAACGTGTGGTTCTCATAATTTTGTGAACATTTTTTTTATCTCTGTTTTTAAGGAAAGAAGATCATGATGAATTACAGCTAGTTCATTTTGCATTCTTTCCAAAGCAAATATTTAATTTTCTATTGAAAATGAAACAGACTGTATCACCTTTTTCAAGAAGTTTCCAATAGAAAAAAAATTGGACTGATCATAGACAATGAAGTATGTCATCATTTATATGGCTGTATATCTCTTCCTCTGCCATAAATCACCTATTAATAAATTAAAAACTGTTGCAGCATACTTACACCAAATACTGGAGGCGTTGGAGACTTAGCACCTGCGTTCATGGGCTGTGAGGGTCGAACAGGTGACTGATTTTGCTGAGAAACAAAACAAGCTCCAATAATTATTTTTTCAAGCAGAAATACACAGCTTATCAAATAAGACATTCAAAGGCTACTGCTGTTATTTTCAAAATGACTTGAATTAAAAAATAAATAAAGTCTGCCTTTTTAGTATTTTTTCCTCAATTCAGGACAATTGGTATTTATTCATATTTATTTATATTGCAGAATGTACCGTTTCAAAGAGTTCCTCTTTTTGCTTTTCTAAAAAGTCTCAAGACGTATTCAAAAGGATCATGAGCTTCAAAGAGAGATGGGAACAAATGAGCCTGCCCAGACAACTGATATACACTGCGTTCTATATTCAGTATTAGTAGATTTTGCATTCCACATCTTTGGTATGAATATTGTAATAGTCCTTGTGACTCTTCCTGTTGCAGTGGTACAGTGGTTTCCACCTATCATCATACTGGCTGGTCACAAATTAACCCCACATAATAGAGTATAATTTTCTGTTTTAGCCCTCTAACATTACAATTTTCAATTGAAGCCAAAACGCTTAGATCAACTAAGATATAAAATAAAAAATTGATATAGAAACATATTTGAAAAGCTCACCTTAAAATAATCGTTTATCTTTTTGCCATTGGTTTCTGGACGTTTTGTAACTGAAGACGACGAGAAATATGATTAGCATTAAAAAAAATCCTTGCCTTGAGTTTAAGGGGTCAGAAATATCACATGTGAGTCTATCACTGAATATATTTTACACTAGAAACTGATAAATGCATGTACACTCATTTATTATGTTTTGAAATAGGATTTTGTACAAAGTGTGAAAAGGGTGAGCTTCATATGTTAAACTGGCTGCGATTGATACATAAAAAGGATGATCTAAAAAGTACATGTAAATCACAAGTTAATGAAAGAGTAACTCAAAATTAATATCCCCAAATAAAAAGGTCAGGTTAGAGTAAAAAAAATAAAAAAAACTGAAAAAAAGTGAAGACAAAAGGTGCTTTAAGTATCAAAGAAACAAAGAAAATACTTGTTACATTTGCTGTAATTTACATTATTTCAAGATAGATCAGAGCAAGTTACTGAGAATGACTTTACCATTTGAATTATCAGCAGTTGCTTTTCTCTTTCGTTTTCTTTCATTGGACTTGCCTTTGTCAGGCGTAGGCATGAGACCCTGAATACAAGAAAATAGATATTTTGCCTCAATTATCATAGCAGTATACACAATATCCATCAACAAAAACTTGACACCTACAGGCACTAGATAATAAATGAAATTATAAATCCCTCTTATGCTTTTGTGTTTGACCCCACTTGATTCTATAAAATTGTTTTTAAAAATATAAAATTTCTTAATAAGAACAATAAGATCTACCATGCAACAGATCAGGGATGCCACCTGGGCCTGTAAAAATTTCAGGAACTTAGGTAGCGGAGAAAAAGGAGGGGAAAGGACCTGAAAATTTACAAGATTTTTGTCCGTATAGAAAGGCTCTGAGAAGATCTGTGAGGTGATAAATGTTTACATTCATAACTATTACTCAATAACAGGCACTATTGTTTTTTTATAATCATGTATCAAAATTTGCCTCAATGAAGTTTTTATTCTGCATCTAATCTAGTTTCATATTTGATCTAAATTTTGATAAAATTTCAAATGTGAAGTGTGCGCCCATTTCATGAAGAAAAAAACAGAGTTGTTTCTCTTAAACAAAACATTGGAACAAAACAAGCTAATATCAGACTGAAACCTTATTAGCAGAAATCTAGAATAAATGAATTTAAAATTAAATTAATTAAAAACAAGCAGAAAGTGCTGACTGTCCGATAGAAAGTAGCTATCACATAAGACACATCTTGGTTTGATCTCGCCCTAGCTAGATCAAGATCTAGATTCATTTTTTTTAACCTATAAAACTAGCTAGCAGATTAGAGCGCATACTTAAAGAATATTATTAATAAGCTTAGAACGGTTCGGCCCAGGGTCCATCCTCAAAATAAATTTTAAAAATCTGAGTCAGATCAACCACTCCACGAAGAATCAATTTGTCGGAGAAGACGGCGAGGACTGGATGAAGATAGACCGATAGGTATTATTAAGAAGAATAAACTATGTCAATAAGATAAACTAGAGGTTGATATCGGTGACGGTAACCGGACGAGGTCAACTGCAGTGCCAATACTTATAAAATGATGCTATGAAAATTTTATTTTAAAAAAATGAAAACATTGCATGTCGATAAACGTCACCGATATCAACCTCTAGTTTATCTTCGAGTACTCGCAAAAGTCAGAGCTGCCAACCTGAGTTACCCAAAAAGAGGGACACTTTGACTAAAGATCTATTGGAGCGCTAGAGCGGCGAAGACAGGGTGAAATAGAGAGAGAGGGATAAAGAAAGAGAGAGAGGGAGAGTTATAGATTGAGTCTGTCATGGACGGCAACCAGACAAGGAATGGACGTAATAGTAGAAAACGCTAGATCAAATATGTATTCTGTTGGCAAAACGAGGGACAGAGGAAAAGCTAGAGTACTGAGTAGGCCTATGTTTTCAAATGTTCACAAAACTAAATCTTGGTTGAAGCAAATCGGGCCTACCACAAGTGGAGTGGAGTTGGTATTTAACTATGCAGACATGAGAGAGAGAGAGAGAGGGTGGAGAGATTGAAAGAGAGAGAAGTGAGGAAGAAACAAAAAATTAATGAGGCAGAAAAGAGAGAGAGAGAGGGAGAGAGACGAAAACAAACGAGGACAGAGGAAGAGCTTTAGTCGGGCCCAGGCCTATGCTCTCAACTCTTCAGTCTCAACGTCATGTTACTTGGTCTAGATCTAGATCAGATTTTAATTGAAGCAAATCGAACGCGGTCCATTCATTAGAACACTTCAATATGAGTATCATAACTTTTACGCCAATCACACCAATATGTTTCAGTATGTCTTGTTGCAGACAATGGAACAAAGTGGGACTTTAGTTTTGACTTTCATTGATATGTACCCTAAATCTCTCTTGGAAATCACACGTATTGTGTAAGTTTACTGTATTCAGTGTATTGACGGCGTATGATTCACAGGTGATACTATAAGGCTTAGCCAAGATTTAGTTCTAACTAAGAGGATGAGCAGTTGTTATACATCGGGATTAACGCGAATTTTGGCCCAGCCTAGATTGACAGGACTAGATTGAGACCCAAGGTGGTTTTCTTGTTCATAAAAATTAATGGTATGCAAACTGAGCATGGACAAAACATGTGGCGCAAAACAGTCAGCGCAAAACTTAACAAAACAAAATGAAAATATGCACTTGTTTACGGCAATGGCTGTAGAGGGTGGAAATCTACAACCAAAAAACATGCGGCTTTAATGCTCAAAGCGGGACAAAACGACATTTTTTTACATCACGGGCGGGACATGGTATCAAAAAGCGGGAATGTCCAGCATTTCCCAGGACGATTGGCAGCTCTGTTAAGTTAATTTCTTTCTTTTTCTTCGGCCTTTTGTTGCACAATAAACCATAGTTGTTTAATAATCAGGAACAACATTGTTTTGCTGTATGCAGTGGGATCAATTAAAGTGTATGTCTCGGAATAAAAGCGTATAAATTTTCACTTGTAATTTAACGTTAAATATGCAATATGTGACCTTAAAAAAGGCTGGTTGATTGTTTTTGTCACTGTGGATCTAGGCTTATGAAGGTCGTACCACGGGGATTTTTTTCCAGGAAAAATAAACACTGTAGCGCAGCAAACTTTCCGGAATTTTTGGGGGAAAAAATGTTTTGCCTACATTAGACTCAGAAAGAAAGATTTCCTGAGAATCACTGGAAAAGTGGCATCCCTGAAGAGATTTACATGTGTGACTTTAGCACTTTCATTTTTTTCAACTTTCTGATTCAAAGCAAAACACTATGAGAGTCATGACAAATGCAAAAGTTTTGATTCTTTGTAACCTAATTTAGGTTTTTCCTACAGGAATATTTCATGTTTTTCAATGAGGAAAATTTTTTCCACAAACAGCGCTGAGCTTAAGCACTTGTGAACTTACATCACCATCATCCCTATCTGCAGATCCACCACTACTGATATTACTTCCATCCTGCTGCAGCTCTTGAGGTGGGGGTTGTGGCATCACTAGAGGCTGAAACTTTAATACAAAAACATTTATTTGTTATTCAACTGTTTATTGGTTCATAAAAATTTTGATGTATACAAAAACCGTCAAAACTGTTATCCTTGTCATAACAAGAAATCAATGAGGTTTAAAATTATACTGTAATTATTTATAATAACAAATAATATTTCAAGAAGACAACTGTGTATAGTAGTAAGTTTAAAGAAATCCATAAATGATCATGCATTTATTCTTAAAATTTTAAGTTCACAATTCAGTGGTGTCAACAGTTGCTGGACCATTTGACTTTTGTTTTTTACTGCGTACATTGGCATAGCCTATTGAATTACAAACACACACAAAAAAAACCTTGACTGAACTTTTATTATAAACTGTGTGACCTGACAACCATTTTTCTTTAAAAATTTATAAAAACCATTAGGCATCATTGAAATTTAGAAATCAATCTCAGGAAATGATTACTAACCCGGTTTCCGAGAAAACGTGCTTCAAGTAATTCTTGTTTGCGTGGATCCACATGGATATTTTCCATTACACCTGGGGAAAAAAAGAGAATTTCAAACAACAATACTATAGACGAGCCATATTTCAATGATAATTGTCAAGGATCAGAGATCAGAAGTAGTTCTAGTTGAGTTGTTTTAACTTTCAATGTCAGCACTATACAGGCTATGTGTTGTGGATGGGCTCCAAGACTGTCATTTGACAATTTTATGTGCTGCCACACGAGACAGGGCGGGGATATCATGACTGCATTTGATCACATTAAAACTGATACAGCCAGATATCAGATCTCAACGACATATTATAAAACGTCTTAGAACAATGACGATTGGTAACAGTAACTTCTCTTCAACTCAACATAATGTTCACAAATTTATTACAGACAAATTTGAGAATTCTGCCAGAAAGAATAACATTTTTTCAACCACATTAATTCACTACACATTTTATGTATCTCAAAGTATTTTGAATAAAAGAAAAAGAAAATTCAAACTGTAAACCAATAAAATTTCACTGTAGCAACTTTTGGAACAGAATTATATGGCTAATTAAACAAGGATTTTTGCTAGTCTCACATAATAAAGGCAATAAACAGTGTTTAAAATTTCAAAATGTTATGCATAAAAAGTGAACATTTCTTTTTATGATGTACTTGTTTAGGATCACTATACACACAACCTAAATCTCAAATTTTGCAGTTTAAAATCTTTGCCCTTATAGAAATAGTTCTTATGCTGGAGTTTCAGAATCTTAGTAAGGTTTATGATGTCCCCTATAATTTCAACTTTGAAACAAACAAAAAATGGACACCTAGATGATAAGTTGACCTTTTGCCGCCTGGTCCAGAGATTTTATAAACTGACTGGGGTATAATCATCACTCAGTAAGAATCCAAAGATTTGTAATAATTATAAAGAGAGCACCTATACAGGTGTAAACCAGCTAATATGAAAAATTATTATAAGCCTTGAGCAAGAATGAGACAACAAGAAGATGAAAAAATAAAAACCGAACAAGACAATAAAACTAAAAGAATGTGAGACGAGGCACAATAAGTTAAAAAGCCAAGAGGGAGACAGAGAGAGATAAGTTAAAGATCGAAGAGAGAAGGGGTGAGAGAGAGAGAGAGAGAGGAGAGAGAGAGAGAGAGAGAGAGAAAGAGAGAAGAAAGAGAGAGAGAGAGAGAGAGAGAGAGAGAGAGAGAGAGAGAGAGACAGAGGGAAAGATAGAGAGAGAGAGAGAGATAGAGAGAGAGAGAGAGAAAGCAGAGGGAGAGAGATAGAGAGAGAGAGCAGAGAAAGCAGAGGGAGAGAGATAGAGAGAGAGAGAGAAAGGGGAGTCCAAAAGTGAGGAGAAGTCCTAGAGTTTTTGTCATTTCTTTGGAAAGAAACATGATAATTTACAGTACTAACACTGTTTAACAAGCAAGTATAGAAAAAAAACAGGATTCATTTATAGGAGAGAGAATTGGTTCATTTAAATGACGACATGCATGCAACATCTGATCCTGTGTGTGCAATGACAGTTAGGTGTTTTCTTTTATTTTACGACATGGAAAATCTATATTCACTATGGACACCTTTCAGTAGAACTTCTCTTTACTTGCCAGTCATTATCAATTGACAAATTGGATGGGAACATCTAGACTAGGGTAGTAAGTAGTGTAATTAATGGTACTGTGAATTAAATTAAAGCTATTATGAGTAGCCTTACATGTGCAAAGATGTTATGGGTAGTTTTCACCGTGCAAAACTAACCTTGGTCTGATTTTATAACACCTTGATAACCCCAAATCTCTAGATCTAAGATTTTAGATTCTAAAATCAGTAAATTCCAGTCTTAAAAGTTTTATTTTCATTGGAATACAGTTTTTGGGTGTGATCTAGATCTAAATTCTAGCAAGTTCTAGGCTTGATTCTAATTCAGAGGGAAGATTTTTTAAGCAGATCTAGATCTAGATTAGATGTAGATCAGCACAGAGATCCTTTGATCTTGATTCTCATGGAGATGTAGGCCCAGATAGATACAGTCTAGGATTAGAGTCACCTAAAAGGGCCTTTTACTGACCAGTTAGGGTGCTCATTTTGAGTGATTTCAAAAATAGCAAGCATATTAAGAAATACTTTGAAAATCGACTGTAACTTAAAATGGAAACTAATTTAGCATTTTTTTGGCATTTGTGACCGTACCTTCCTTGATGGGTTGGCGTAGTTGAGACTGCGAATGATAACTTGTAGTGCTGTGAGACCCTGCTGCTGTCCAAGATGGCGGTCCCCCACTACCACACGACATTACTTACGGGATTATTGTCTTTTTATGGGGCAAATGCCCCTAAAACCCGATGGAAAGCAACCAACATTCATTAGTAAGTTTGCCCCATACTGTTTCTTCTGGGTAAACCAAGATCTTGGGATCTTCTACATCGATGAACACAACAGGGTGTCCTTGTAGATCTTGCTCTCAACTTTTGTTGATGCTCACACACGTATGACGTCACAGTGTTTGTCACCACGAGTTTTAGGCCCAATGGAGATGTTCCAGAGTCAAAAGAAAATTTGCTTTCAAAATACAGTTTGAGTTCGCAAAATACACGACCTTAATATGTTTTAGAAGAAGATTGAAAAATGGATGCTGAATCTATCGACTTCGACTTCCAAAATCCCTGACAGTTGTCGGTGTACCTCGGTCGTTTCCGGTTGGGGATACCCTTAGCTGAAGGGATTCCCGCTTGATGCACCGGAAGAACTGGACTAATGTAGTTTCCATAATGGAACAAGGCCAACTGAATGCGGCAATTAACTGCTGATCTCTTTGAGAAAAGGGATGGGATCATGTCAGAAACTTTTTTTATCAACTTTTCCTCTTTCTTATTTTCCAAAATGAATCTATGTACAACTTGAGATGGAGACCTTACCGAAACGGGATTGCATAATTGTACTTGTAATTATTTGAGGTCACGAATAATAAGAATACGATTCCCCCGCTAGTTAGGCCTACAAAAAAAAATCCCTGTGACAGGTGAGAAAAAAAGGAAAGATCAATGCATTGCTCTTTGTGCTTTATTGTGAATGCTATTTAAGGTAAGCAGGGTATACCAAATTCATTGTCACTACTTTAGTATGTTGATCTGTATGCCTGCTTCAGTTGTATGTACTTGCATGATTGCATGCGCGTGTTATGATGGACTTAATGCCCAGCCTACGTTTTTTGGAGGTGTTTAATGATCAAACAAAACTAAAGAAGATACTTCTGATATTGATAACAAAATATGACAGATTAAATCACCGGCCATACCATTAGAAAATCTCGCGCGTCTTTAAGGACAAAGAGAACGAGAAATAAAATACACACACACACGCACAAACGTCCGTATAAATAATAATTGCGTTTCCATATCAACATTTTTACATGTGATAAAAATGAATCAGGGGAAAACATAGTTCAAGGAACATGGCGAAGTTCTTTGACTATAGTAACTGTCAGGTAATCCCATAGCTGCAAAATGTGTTTGTTGGTGTTGTTTTTAGAAACGATGATGCATGATGTGGACAAGAGGAGAGGGGGAAGAAGGAGATAGATGAGTAAGATGTAGAATGCTTGATTTTGGCCAAGTCAGGGTGAGTAGAAAGTTATTAATGAAGAGAATTTAAAAAATGTTGAACCCAACCCACAGTCGATTAAAGCAGAGGTGCCTTCTACGAATGTCTTATCCCAGTCCGTGCTTTGTCTTCATTCTCACCAAACGCTGAGATCACCATGTATTAAGAAAATGGAAATAGGGTTTAACTGGTCGCCGAATAGGAACTGTCTTAAAGGGGATGAACTAGAAGAGAGCCTCGCTTTCCACGATCAAAGATTGAAAAAAATAAGAAAATTACAGCTTCATGTTCAGATATTCTCAAAATATGGAAAGAACCATTTATAAAATCAATACACGTATATATATAATGGCTACAGGTACAGCTCAGGAAGCCCCTGGTTCCCTGTCCGGACTGGAGCGACCTTTTTTCATACTGTTTAAATCGGTGTATGTAAAATAATAATAATAATAATAATAATAATGATAATAATAACACTGGGCAACACAGTCTCAGTTGCATGAGGTTTGATAATTGATTTTTATAGATAAAAGTGCCCTGATTTCATAATGATAATAATAATAATAATAATAATAATAATAATAATAATAATAATAATGATAATAATAATAATTTATTATGCGCAAAGCTCAAAGCGCTTGACACCATTTCAAACACAATCACTGAAGTGTTCAATATTATATAGAGTCACGTAGAAGCGTTTACACACACAAATCAATTACCTAAAAATTACATAGACATATATATTATTATAAAATGCTCTCAAAGTTATACACAAATATTTGTTATAAACACATGTTATAAAAACTTTGAAACAATCTCGAGT
>RQTK01000092.1:826435-845986 GCA_003991915.1 Elysia chlorotica
GGGTCGCGGTGCACTTCTGTAAAGCCGCTCGCTCCTGCAGGGTTTCGGGTGTTGCACTAGATTTAGGGTGGAAACAGAGTGGAGGTCGCACCTTCCCTACAAATCGAGCGACATAAAACTGCGCGGAAAAAAGGGCGAGCTGGTAGAAACAGAGTGAGGGTCGCACCTTCCCTCCAAACGTCAGAGCGACAAAATCACGTGACGAGAAAAATTCACAGTGTGTGTTATTATTGCCTAGAACTAAGTAGAAGCATCGTCTCATTTTATTTGTTTCAGTTATACTTATAGGAAATGGATGTGAATGAAGAAATACTTCAATGGATGATACTAACATGGCTGCACTCAAAAAGAAAAAATAGACGACAAATAGATTTGTTTGAAATAATGATTCTAATACGTGGCACTACAATCCAAAGTGTATACGGCATGGAAAGTGTGCGGGGGTGGAAATTCCGTGCATTCTTCAATGTGTGGGTGTCTGAATCTAATATCTCTCTCTCTCTCTCTCTCTCTCTCTCTCTGTCTCTTTCTCCCCGCCCCTCTGTCTCTCTTCTCTGCCGGTCTATATATCTGTCTGTCTGTATTTCTATTTGTCTGTCTGTCCGTCTGTCACTATGTCTGACTGTCCCTTTCTCTGTCTGTCCGCCTTTTCTTTCTCTGAGAATTTTTTGGTATATATTTATTTTTAGCCCCCCCCCCCTCAATAGGTGCCAGCTCTCTATAGGTGCGCACACCTCTCTCTCTCTCTCTCTCTCTCTCTCTCTCTCTCTCTCTCCCTCTCTCACTCTTAACAATAAAAATAATATATTGCATTTATATAGCGCACTTTCATGAACAATCATGCTCAATGCTCTTCCCTGTCTGTCTGTCTTCATGCCTGTCTGTCTGTCCCTTTCTTTGTCTGTCTGCATGTTTGTGTGTCTTTCTATCTCTGTCTATTTCAATCAAACAAACACACACCTTCTTTTTTCTGTCTTTCTCTGTATGTCTTTTTGTCTGTCTGTCTGTCTGTCTATCTGCTTGCCTCTCTTTCTGTCTCTCCTCCTCTTTCTCTGCCTGTCTTTCTGTCCCTGACTGTCTGTCCGTCCGTCGGTCTGTCTATGTCTACCCCTCCCCCCCTCTCTCTCTCTCTCTAGTGAAGGAACACAAATCAAATAACAACAACAACAAAATTAACAACAAAACAAACACCTGAAACGTTTCCAATAATATTAATTTATACGAACAATAATTATATATTTTGTTTTAGATAGATTCTCATTACTAAAATACGCACAGCGGGGCCTTATATACTATTTTATTTGAAAATGATACTGCGGGGACACAACTGTCATTTATGCAAGATGTGAGATTCCAAACAAAAACAAAAATTATATATATAGCCATTTCCCAGGAATGACAAACTAGTTTCCGGACTTCGCTGCAACACACACCGGCTATTAGTAGGCTACATAAAATCAATGAGTAGATACACCTATAATGCTGCTTTTGGAGTTATGTGTTTTCAGTTAATCTTCATGTTGTAACAAGGTCACACACACACACACAAAATTAAGAGCAAAACGTTAGGGTGACAATTATTTGGTAACACCTATATTCTTTTAGAAGGGTCTACGGGTAGGCCTTAATTGACAAGTTCTATGAAAACTCCGATGAACTGGATTTTCGAATATAAATCTTTGCAAACAAAACAATTTTATACACGGTTGTAATCCACCTCTTTCTTTCTTATTTCTACATGTTAAACAGCCTGTTTATAACTCGAAACCTTAATTAATTCGCGATGGTATTTTTTCCCTTTATATATCACATCAACACGCTGGCACAAGAGAGGGGGAAGGGTGGGAGAGAGAAAGATGGAAGAAATGACAGTGTGTGTATGAGAGAGAGAAAGAAAGAGAGAGAGAGAGACGCACACACAGAACCCCCCCCCCCCCTCCCCCCCTCTCCCTTCTTTGCAGCAGAGGCCAGCTCTCTGACCGTTCAATCTGCTGAAAAGGTCATTGAACCACGCGGTAGCAGTCATGTGGCCTACATTCTAGAGGACAACGGTGCCTCTCCACAGTCCACACATCAGCATAGACCTGGACTGTCTGTCGACTTTGACCATTGTACTGTGAGAGTGAGATATTAAGATGGGACATGGGTCGATCCCATCAGAAGCAAGAACAGCTACTGTATGCTCATGTTGCGATAATTGCTTCCTTGGAATCAAAGTTATCTCTCTTAGCCTTAAAAGTTATTTGTGGAAACAAGAAACTACGCGGAGGCCAACCTCTTTGCTAATTTTGTAACATTTTTAGGAATAGGAGCGAAAAAATTACTCGTACCATTTAAATGACAAAGCAAACAAAACAATAAAAAACAACACCAACAACAACAACAAAAACAGTAACAAAAAACACAACAATAAATGAAATCCCAAAACAAAACAAAAACCAACAACAATAAAACAAAACAAAAACATTACGCACACATGATAGATATGCTTGAATGAATTGAATTCGTGCTTTAAGTATACTTATCATGTCGGACCAAAGTTGTCAATTGTTTCTATGGTATGATTTTGTATTACATCACAGAAAAACATCGCCATGTGCAAACTAGAACACCAATTTATTATTTCTTCCCCAAAGATAATAACAAGGAATGAAAAAAAAAAGATTAGTTACAAATTAGAACTGAGTGTACAAGTACTTTTGTTCTACACTAACTCGTAAAATACAAGTTTCATTTGAATGGTTCGAAAAAGATCACAAATGTGAATTTCAAATTTTTAATTCTCAGCTCTTTTTTCACACACTACAGTGCAATTTTTAGAAAGGGTGGGGAAGGGGGAGGTGAAGGGAAAAAAAGGGTTTATTACGACATTTTTTAAAACCCACCAACCAGTAACGATGAGCATATCAGTCGACTGGTGATCAAGATAAAACTTGTTTTTTTTTACAGTGACTGTGCAAACATTGAGTAGCATGTGCAGTGCACGTCACTTGTGTTAAACTCTGATAAGTAAATTTTCCACTTGTATTGATCCTCATCCTGGACCCCAAGTCTTCTCTTTGTTATTTTCCAATGGATATGTTGATCCTAATGTTAGTCCGCTGTACACATTACAATCTTTAAATTCGTCTTTTTTTCAAACAGTAATTACTTGGGAATGACTGAAGTTTCAGGATTTGACTGTGACAAATAGCTTTTTAAAATAAAGCAATACTCTGAAAACTGTAGTAGAATAAATAATGCCTTCACTATTTTTTTTATTATAGATCAGGACTATTTGTGTGTATGTGTGTGTTGAAAGTAAAGCCAGGAGAGATTTTGGGGATCGATCTAGGAAAGGATATTTCAGCTGTGTACCATTCTCTACTGTAGTCAACTCTACATGTGCTTCATCAATACAGCAGTATATTACTAACCAATCCTGTTGGAAAATTGTCTGATGTGATATACTGAAAATCACAAGAAAAAGTAAAAAATAAAAGCATAAGAAAACACAATTTTACAACACAGCAGTTTTTAATTCCTCAGGATGTTACGATTTATTTGTAAACTGCTTTCACATTTTCAAATTGTCTGTAAAGCAGGAAGAATATTTCAAAGCGTAGTGCAAGCAAACAGCAGCAACACACAAAGTGTATGGGGATATTGCAGAAATTTATCGACAGCGAAAGCTGATTGCTCATCGACTGGTACTACCTGAAAATAAATTGCCCGCGCCGCGCGACCTTGTCAATCTGCGGCAGGCCCTTTGTTTTTTTAAGGCCAGACAAGCTGACGCCGGTGCAGTAGGCTATTTTTGCTGGTCAAATGTTCATTTATGAGCCATCGGATTTTGAATCTGACAACAAATTTGGTTTTCTCGACCCAAAATTATCAAAGTCTACACGTAGAGATGCTTTTTAGAACTCGTTTTAGAGAATTAAATTTTAATTCGTTATTTGCCTCTATAAACTTAATATTCTTGTCTCCCCACTCCCACCCATTTTTTTTGGTCTCTTAATTTATCTATCAGTATAATTATATGATATAGCTTTAAATCACTTCACAAATCGCGTTACCTAGATCCATTAATTATTTAAAAAGCCAAACACGATTTTATTTGAACTAAATGAGAGACAATTAACAAAGGTGAACATTTTTACTCATTGATGTTATTTAAAATCGTGTTTCTTCTGTCTCGTCCTGTTGATTTTTCGTGTGCAGCCCGTCTTGAAATAAGCCGATGTAATTTTGCGCGAGCCAAAAGTGCCTTGTACGACACCCATGCCCGTATAAAAACATCAAAGGAGACAATTCTACTAGACTTTCTGGCGCCTACTAACCTAGTGAACGTATTTGCCGTTCGCCGAATGTCTAGAGTTGCGTTTGTACTATGATATAACCAAGATCTAAACTGTAGCCCTTTCATTGTTAACTGATAATCCTGAGTTGTGAGGACATTACTTTTGTACACGAAACGAAACATTCTTTTTTTTTAATCGAAGACAACCTCTTGATAAGAATTTTCAAGTTGAAGAGGAGTGTTTATGGAAAGTTAAATCAGATAGTTATCATGACAAACAAAAACGTGAAAAGTCTTATCAGAGGTTACTGTCAAAGGTGAGAGAGCAAAACCCTGATGCTCAAAAAGATATCATTATAAAAAAAAAATTAAGAATTTGCGCACTGTCTTTCGTAAGGAGAACAAACAAGTTAAGGATTCCATGCGTTCAGGTGCTGGCCTTAGCTCTTTTTCTGCAAATCTTAACAATTATAGCCGCAGAGAGCGCCGTTACTGCTGCTGCTTGATGCTCTGCACAAGTTCAGCTTGTGGATCGAATGATTTTGTCGACGCGTGTGTGGGCAGATGGAAGGCAATTTTTGCTTGGGATATTGTATATCAATATTGCCAGTCAAATGATGGCTGCAATTTATCGACACGTCTATGGCCGGCTTTAGTTATGCTTTGTTATTTTCCAATGGATATGTTGATCCTAATGTTAGTCCGCTGTACACATTACAATCTTTAAATTCGTCTTTTTTCAAACAGGAATTACTTGGGAATGACTGAAGTTTCAGGATATGACTGTAACAAATAGCTTTTTAAAAATAAAGCAATACTCTGAAAATGCCTTCACTATTTTTTTTATTATAAATCAGGACTATTATTGTGTGTATGTGAGTGTTGAAAGTAAAGCCAGGAGAGATTTTGGGGATCGATCTAGGAAAGGATATTTCAGCTGTGTACCAATCTCTACTGTAGTCAACTCTACATGTGCTTCATCAATACAGCAGTATATTACGAACCAATCCTGTTGGAAAATTGTCTGATGTGATATACTGAAAATCACAAGAAAAAGTAAAAAATAAAAGCATAAGAAAACGCAATTTTACAACACAGCAGTTATAAGGTTTCAATTTTAATTCATTAATTTTTGTTCACTTATGGTTGCATACTATTACGTAGCTTTACAGTATCATTTTTATTATATTCTTTCTGATAATGAGTATATGCTGCATACTATTTACGTCTACATTTCTTCTTATGTATATTGTTTGGCTAAGATTTAACTTTTAATATTTAATTTTTAATTGCACGCTGATTGATATGATGTATGCGTATTTAGTGTATCCACTGTAAAGCGCTTTGAGATTTTTTTAAATATTCTGAAAATGGAAAGCGCTAAATAAATGTAATTTATTATTATTATTATTATTACAATATTAATAATCAACTCTACATGTGCTTCATCAATACAGCAGTATATTACTAACCAATCCTGTTGGAAAATTGTCTGATGTGATATACTGAAAATCACAAGAAAAAGTAAAAAATAAAAGCATAAGAAAACACAATTTTACAACACAGCAGTTTTTAATTCCTCAGGATGTTACGATTTATTTGTAAACTGCTTTCACATTTTCAAATTGTCTGTAAAGCAGGAAGAATATTTCAAAGCGTAGTGCAAGCAAACAGCAGCAACACACAAGTATTTCAAGGGTCAGTAGCAATGACATAGATTTGTCAGTGAATCAATTAGTAAATAGTAATACTTTTGATAAACACAATTTCTAAAAGTTAAGTACATAATATCCTCATGAGCAGTGTTATTAAAGTGTTCAGGATCTTAAAGAAATATTACCATTTTCACTATCCCCTTATCACCAACTTTAGTACATGTTGCACAATGTACAATGAGCATAATCATAATTTTACTTATACCGTGCAGAAAAAAAAAATGAAAGCTAAAAAATACTACCAGAAAACAAAACAAGAACAAATGTCAGACTTAGACCACAATTAAAAACAACAGTACTAAGCTAACATTGACAAAAGGAAATAAGTTGACTAATTTTAAGGGAGATAATAAAAAGACCCAACCAAATGGTTCCAACTCTGTTGGATTTGAGCTACCAAATAATTTAAAAGCAAAAAAGAAAAAAAAAGAAACATTGAACAACATGTACAGAATATGTGTACTTAATCTATCAAATATACATACTATATAAGAACTGTAAAATGGGTCTGCCATTTAGTTTACTTGAATTCCAATCTAATGTTCTACAGATACAATTCTGATAAAGAAAACAGAAAGTAATATCTATAATTTTATAACATTCTATTGATTCAAGCAGTATTAAATATTAGAGGGTACTGAAAATAATATTGGCAAACTTTGAGGTAAACAACTCATTTACAAACAGGACAAAATCATGTCAATATTGCAACAATTCACAATACAATTAATATGCAAATAAGGGGAAGGAAAAAACGGAATACAAAGAGACAATATAATTACATGACTCAGTAAAGGAAGGAATCTAACGATCTACCCAAACATTGGCAGCTCACAAGTTCTGATAGTAAGACTTAAGAATATTTTATTCAGTGAATTATTTGCTAAGAACAGAATTGGTTTGGAACATCCAAAGACAGCCGTTACAAAGATCTTAGGCTCTTTTCAATATCAAGTCAAGAGTAAACAGCAATAAATTACTGAACCAAAATACATTCTTCTTCTCTTTGCTTACAGGTTTAGCAACAACATTTATTTCATCATTATTATTTGATCCAATATCTTTATATGAATCTGTTAAACTTGGTGAAATAGAATCGAGAAAGTCTACATAAAGATTTAAAGAGAGAAAAAGTTATGAAATTTCAAGTCATGAATCTAATTTGTGTTATATTGTTGTGACCATGCTTAAACTTAAAGATCAATTATCTTAAATATACGAGAGGTCCATCTGCAGTTCATGGTTGTGAGCAAACTTTATAGAAATTAATATAAATCAAAGGCATTGGCTTAGCTTTAATGAAATCAAAACTTGAAATTCAAATACTTGTAGATAAGAGATTAACTCAAAAAGGCATGAATGAATATAAAACACATAAATTTAATCAATCAATAAACGAACAAATCTAAAACTACAACATAGGTCAACAATATTAATATTAATATACATTTTCAAACATGTTCCACAGAATTTGCATCTTTTAAAAAACACAGTCATATGTGACAAAGGACATGAATAACATAATCATAGATGAAAGACAAATGATGCTTCAATATGTACGAAGAAAAAAAAAATTAACAAAGCAATATAATACATTGTAAATGTATGTCTATTTTAAGAAAAAAATACTTCAACTGTTATACACATAAAAATCCGTATTTAAAACACCACAGAACGCTGAATAGTAAATAAGAGATGAAGACTTTTTGGTTGCTATTAATGCAACTTATTTCTATACGAATATATTGAAATCATAAGATTTACAGACAAAAAAAAAAGTTTGACTGAATATTTTCATACTGACATTTATTTATCCCCATATAGCTTTCCCTTTCTAAATACCCAATCACTGCATAAATGAATCTTGAAGATTGTATCCTCCTTAATCCGCAAACATCATTACCAGGTGTGTATACACTTTTGGTACAGAACCAAAGCTTTACATGAATTAACAGCCACCCAAGCTTAGAAGAGCTCTACTTTCTTTTACAGATTACAGAAATGAGATCAGAAATCAAGCTGCAAAGTTACAGATTGTCCATAAACCTGTAAATGATGAAGAAGATGATGAAGTTTTGTTTTCTCATGCCTTTCTTAAACTCAAAATTTCTAAGTATAATTACTGTCTATTTTGCCTATGCAGATGGGAAGGACAAAATGCATTAGAAAAAAACTTAACTCAGTATTGGCATTAAAAGATTAATTTCCTTTCATCTATCTCTTATAAGATTTATGCAATCTTTTGTCTATACGAAGAGACCAGAACACGGTAAGACAAGAGTTTCATCCTTATATAATTTTTGTAGTTACTTACGATTTCGAAATTTCCACTTCCCACTCAATTAAATCAGGAACTATATAAATCATCAATGAAACTCCAACATGTATTGAAATAAATAATTGCCCTACAACCCAGTGCAATAATTGCCCTACAACCCAGTGCAAATGAGTTTTGAATCTAGACAAAAATTGAAGTGTCTTTTAGTTTAAAAATGATATCCAAACATAGATAAACTCTTCAAATTACTTTTTCAAAAGACAAACATTTCACTGGTCCTCTAGTTATACTAATTAATTCATAGCCAAGTTATAAAATTCTAATAACTAGTTGGGAGCCCATGAAATTCATGGGGATTGTGGGATGGACAAAGCTGAAGGATTACAGATACATTAATTTGAAGCATGCAATATCTCAAAATTATGTCTGCTCAGTATCAGACGTAACCCACGCAGCGATAAACGCTAACAAGTCATCTTTGTAACCCTTTTTTCCCTCTTCATTTGTTTTTAAAGCGTTTTATTGCTATTTTTATTGTAATCTTTTCTTTGGACGTAAAAATGACACTCTGTTAGCTGTTTCTTAAAGTAGGCTTATTCTTATTCTCTGATTTTACAATTAACCAAGCATTCTAATGAGACGGTGCAGTGTGCGCGTTATAATTTGCACGCTTAAAAAAATGAAGAAGAAAAAAATTAAATATTTATGAATTATTGCCTAGGGTCACCGCGCCCCCCCAATGAAAACAAGGCTTGTACTAAAAGCTGTTATAATCCACAGAGTAAAGTACAAAAAAAAAAAGGTGCTTACTGCAGTTGATTAGAGCTTATACCTCACAATACCTCTCAATACTCCACAATTAAATTTATGTAGAATCAAGCCCTGAAATTTAACCCATAAACTAGCAAAATGGTCAAATGATTTGCATTTCCACAAGCAGAATAAAATTGCAATCTGAAATACAGTCACAGGTTGATCACTCCACACACAGCAAAATAATATTTACAGATCTTTAATAATGCCTAGGGTTTCAAACCTTTTAATCAAAATTAGTACAACTTTGGATTAATCTTTGCATTAAAACAAAACTAACTCCTGAGTACAAAGCTGCATTTATAGTTCATCTCTGTGGAACACCCATCGCTTGCATGCATGATCCAGTCCATGGGACAGCCACTGGGACTCCAGCAGATTGTAGCGTGCCATGCTCAGAAACAATGGCTTGCCTCGTCTGGTGAAAATAGGGAAAAAATATTGCAATGTTTAACGCTATCACATACTCAACCCTAACAATATTTCATGTCTGTTACCCTGTCTCTGAGAGCCCCCACTTTTTAACCAGAAACAGTCAAAATGGATATTTAAGGAATGCATACAAATATTCCAAAAATTCCCATTTTAAGTATTTTATTATAATAATACAAAAATCTTGGTGTCTTTTACCCTCCCCCCTCCCTGCTATATGATTAGGGTAAACCAATTCAAATGCAAAGATACATATTTATCTTTTGAAACAGAATCCTAAGCAAACTATACCTTTTGCTTGGTATTCTGCCTAGACTGCTACTGACATAACTGAACCTATTAATTATTAATTATTGGCTCACTTGAGATCTCGATCTTCCTCCCCATGTTCATCCAGGTAGACCGACCCCCAGAGTGCGGCACGTGGACCTCGAATAATGACCACCAGGCTCGAGTTAACCAACAAGAACATGCCAGTGCCAGCTCCACAGGAAATGGAGTGCTGGATATGAAAATAAACAAAAAGTATAAATGAACAAAAAAAATCATATGTTATTTGATTAGTATCACAGATCTAGGTCTAGTGAGCCCATTATGAAATTGTGAATCACTGTTTTGGAATAAATAAAAGATTATATTCATATCACCACACCAATTGTAAAGCATGTTCTACGCAATCTGTGAATAGGTCAAGGGCTAACAAAAAACAAACGAAAATCACCATCATTTTGGTTTGGAGTTCAAATATATCATCGATTTCGTTTGATCTTTTGCACTGAAATTAAGACTCTTCCAACATTTTTCTTTCAAGCCTATTTTTTTGACATGAGTATAAAAAACCCCACAACATTCGCCTTGGTTAACAAAGTACATCAAAAGTTTTTTTTATAATAGGGTTTTTATTTGATTAAATAAATGATCAAGGAAGTAAATTAAGAGAAGAACCCCTAGTTTTACCCCGCTGATGTGGCTTTCAAGTCTGAATGGTTAACATTTTATTGGTGACTTTAATCAGCCAAAATAATTCTCTCAAGCTTTGAATTAGTTTATAAAGATTTTTTATTATTAACGGAACAAAGAGAGGAAAAAACCACTAAACCAGTTACACAGTGAATAAAATGAAAACCTGAATTACCCGCATTTAAAGTACCTGAAGCTAGCTGCATATAAACAGACTAAAAATGAAAATTAGAAGGTGGTTTTATTTAATGATCACTTACAGCAACACTTTCGTAAACCGAGTTCTGAGCACAGCATGACTCCCTGAAACATAGAAACTGCCGACAAGTAAGACAAATAGCTGGATCTTTTGGTACGTTGTTGCATTCTGAACATTTGGCTGCTCGGAACATCTGAAATATCTGGTAATAGCGCTTGGGCAACTTTATCAAACCAGGCCTCTGCCAGTTGGGATTCAGCTGAAGTAGGTTCTGGTGAGAGATTTAAGAAAATAAGATTTACAAAATGTATGACTAATTTGCAAACTGTCATTTACTCTGAGTAAAATCAACATGTAAAGAACAAAATCAAACAATACAAAATCTTGCTTTATTGTGAGATAAAAATCCTGATCCAACAATGATAGGCGCAAATCGTTCATTTGATTCTAGTGCCTGACCATTGCTTTGCTCTCTTTTAAAATTTCATACAATTATTTTGTAGCAAAGGTAAAGAAATCCAAAAAAAAATTGAAAGTTCTATACTGTATGGGACGCAGAGACACAAAAAATCAAGGCTAACCTTAGCTTCCATACGAGCCGCCAACACAAAGTCTGTCATATGAAGACACCAGGCTCGCACCAGCGTGTGGGGCTCCTCAATCACCCAGCGCACACAAGACCAGCTGAGAGTTCCAGACTTAGCATCAGCAGAAGCTTCAGGACCTGCTGGTGATCCCAGGTGCAAATAAGACACCAGGAGGGAAAACTCACTCTGGTTTGCCTGCCAATTAGAGAGTTGAAAAAAAATGTCTTTTTCTCTAGTGCCAATGCCCAAGTATTTTAGCAAAAGACAAGAAACTGCAAAAACAATCAATTATAAATGTGTAACACTAATCCTGTAACAGAAAAAAAAGTCTCCATACAATTAGAAGCACTTTAGTGGATCCCTGTTGAGCACCACGTCCGCCCACATATTTGATTCTTTAAGAAATCTAGGGGTCTAAAACCTAACTAAGAATATTTTAGTTTTTAAAACACTGGAATAAGTCTAACCTGAAGGCTAGGAATCTCTGCATCAAAAAGGTGGCACTTAAGCAAAGAGGCTGTTCTTAGGAAAGGCAGGCAAAATTCCTCCACTGTCTGCTCCACACTCTGAGGTGACCACACACTCTGACAGATCTGGAGAAGAGCAATCCAACTGTCTTAAACACATTGTCATCTAGAATTTTCAAACAATATTTGAAAATAATCTACATGAATAGCCAATGTTTTAGAATACGTTCTTACATGAAGGTTTTTTTTCACGGTTTCCTTTAGAGACATCTTAAGGTTAAAAATAAGATAAACTAACGTAAGCTAAAAATCAATATGCAATGTAATACCCCAAAAAACTCAGATAACTAGGAAAAGTTATTCAGTATAACTAAAGATAAACTTTATCACATATACTAAAAAAAAAAAGAAAAAGAACCCAACAAAACCTGACATACAGCAGGAAGGATGAGAGTGCTGTCTGCTTCCTCATACAAGGGACTTCGAGACAACCAGCTGATAATGTTGCTCAAGAGACCATCAAGACTTGTGGCTAGACACTGAAAGAGATGTTAAGTACAGAAATACAACATTAACAAAATTTATTCCAATCAATACAAATTTAATGCTATATTTGTTCAAAGAAATAGGTCTATAGTTATTGCATATAAGTTTTTATCACCTTTTTTTGATCATAAGCACAATAATGCCCTTGGTCCAATTTATGTGAGAAGTTTTAATTAAATAGTAAAGAAGTCAATGAAATAGGTCCATAGTTATTACAAATATGTTTGCATCACCTTTTTTGTATACAGACACAATATTAGTTTAAGTTCCATTTATGAGAGTGGGTGAGAGAGAGAGCAAGTTAAGACAAGTGGGTTTTACGTCCAACGCCAGTACTATATAGGCTATAATGTGTACAGGCCCCGAGACTTATGTCTGATAATTTATGTGCTACACGAGACAGGGCATGGATACAAGGAGAAAGAGAGAGAGAGAGACAGTCACCTGTCGACCCATTCTGCGCCATGCATCCCGTTCATCATTGGAAAATTTGCAGCTTATGTAGGTCAAAGCCTGAACATATGTGAGGTTGTAGAGCATTTGTATCACAAAGTCCAGGTGTTCTGGGAAATGAAAGAGAATAAGAATGTGATGCTTTGGTTTTATAATAGCTGTAATTGTGTAAACTTAGGGTGAGAAATTTTTATGACAATGGATGTGATTGTTCAAATGGGAAAATCTTCTTACAGAACAGCAAACTAAATGTCAAAGTATTGAAAGCTATACAATTTTGTAAGAAGCAAGAAGCTTTGAATGTTAGAACTGATTGAACATTTATTGTTTCGGATAGATGCACTTTCCTTCAAATTGTTTTACTTACCAGCTCCTATGGTGTGAGAAAGTGTGAGAACAAACTGGATAAGAATACTGAGTGGGTCTTTCAACAAGAGAGGCACTTGCTTCTCATATACTGACAAACTGAAATAATCCAGAGGAAAAATACTTAATGGATCGAGAAAAATATGATTAGAGTCTCCTCGCTTTCCTCTTTAATAATTTTTTTAATAAGCAATTTTGACCTTTTTCTAAAAAGAAGGAAAGATATTGTTGCCTTACAAGTTTTCTGGATTATATACCTCTTTTCCATTCTCTTCATTTATATCAGGTTTAATTATTAATAAAATAATAAATGAGGTGTAAAATTAATGGGACAAGGCACGCAGTTCAAGATCTAAAAAAAAACCCAAACAAATAAAGAACAAACCTATTCCTAGGTATATCCACACATGCTCATAACTTAAGATTAGGTAAAGAGAATGAACCAAGTCTAAGCTGAGAATTACATATTGATTGTATGACATGGGCTCATTACTACCGTTCACCACATTGGATTGCCTAAATTGGACTTTGGTCAAGTTTATCAATACGGAGTGCTTATATGACAACACTGGCATATAAGGAATATCATCAGAAATCCTTATATGACAATTTGAGGTTTTTGTGAATAACCTCCCTTGTTAGTTGCACAAAAAGCGGCAAAGAACTTGTTTAGCAATGTTTACTAGGTCTAAGAACAGTACAGGGCTTGGCAAAGTGGCGAGACTGTGTGACGCCTTTGTATTGACATCTGTAATAAACCCCCCCACTGGCGTATCATATACATGTACCACTACTCGCGAGTCCTACTCTCAATTTCAATTTTGTTACTACTCATAAAACTTTCATTATCTTACTTTTTTCTACCTCTTAATATTATTCTCATGTTAAACTATGTTTCCAACTACATCCAGGATCTTATTTTTTCTTTCCAAATCTCTCTGTCACTCTCTCTCTCTTTCAACCTAGCCCTATCTTTATTTTTCTTCTACCCATTTCCCTCTCCCCGCTCTATCTTTCTCACACACTCTCTTTCTACGTCATTCTTCCTTTGTCTTTTTCTCTTTTTTTTTTCTTCTCTCTCTCTCTCTCTCTCTCTCTCTCTCTCTCTCTCTCTCTCTTCTCTCTCTCTCTCTCTCTCTCTCTCTCTCTCTCTCTCTCTCTCTCTCTCTCTCTCTCTCTCTCTCTCAGCGCCTTATTTGTCAGAGCTGGCACATGGGCACAGAATCAACAGATGGAAACAACCAATGTCGGCAAGTAAGTCTTGCGACTTATATGCCAACGTTAGCGCATATAAGGACAGCCATACCAATAAATAATTGACAACTCATATTACACAGAAATTATTTTTGACCCAGTCATCTATCTCTTCAACTGAGATTTTTAGACATTACCTTGTAGAGTGTTCCCCTGTGGGGATCCCCGTGATGTGGTTCCACAGGTCTGGAAATGGAGAGCTTGGGGACAGCACTTTGCTGTGAAGGCTCAGCACATGGAGCATGGGTACTAAAAAAACAAGAATAGAAGTGAATAGAGAGGGGAAAAAAAGCAGACGTATAAAAAGGAATTTTAGTTTTTGTTAGGTCAGCATCAGGATGAAAGATCTGAGTTCATTCATCTTTTCACATCCCATAATTAGATACAAAAAGGTGCTATCTCAAGAGCATATCAAAGTGCATGTGTGAAACATGATTGGAAAAGGTAAATTTTAATTTGAAGAAAGCCACTTCGATTCAAAGACTTTCTCTCTCTCTCTAATCTGTTAATTTTCATTATCTACTGAATAAATTAAATAGTCCAAGTACAAAAATTAATGTCTGGTTCAACAATGCAAGAAATACTCACAGAAACAGTCCTTTTTCCCAGTGTTGGCAGCTAAAGGCATACCCAACTTGCCGCCTCTTTGAAGAAGTTCCATCTCCAAGTTTGTTCTGGGAAATTAAAATTTGATTAAGTTTTGAATTGTGGTATTTTGATGATAACTCCCAAAGATTGTAAAAGTCAGTTTGAGCATAACTTTTAAGAAGGGAATTGCAGACCTACAGGAATGATCACAGAGGCATCCAAATAAAACAAAAGGTAGATTTCATCACCTCCCCCTGCTCCCCTGTATGGGCAGTAGAGGTTAGTGAGATAACCCGGTGACCCCTTTTTATTTAGCGACAAAAGATTGTAAAGGGTAACCGATAAGTTTCTTTATAACCCCATCCTTTCGACAACAACTTATATAAATGATGTTTGAAGATAATGAATTTTTGGGCATAACACATTTGTTCATCGTTTTTGGTAAAAGTAATTCTGATAACACTGGAAAGTATTGAGCACTCAAAATGTGATATGAAGTCAGTACTAGTAGCCAATTTATTAAATCTTCTCATTTTCATATAAAAAAGGCAAGTAAAAAGGTCAAATACTATTGCTGGATTCTGTGACGCACATTTATACACCATTAAAAATAATAAGAAAAAATTATACGGCTTGGAACTTCAACAAATATAGCCTCTTCATTTTTACCCCTTCAAAATATAACATTTAATGAATTGCAAAAGTATGTGAAGAAACTCATCAGGGAGCTAGATAACAGAGAGTCTCCAGAGAAGAATACCCCCTTAATGGAGTGTTTCAGCCCTTAACTCCTGACATTCTAAGAGGGTCGGACCACACCCAGATCATGACTCCCAAGTGTCTCTATGCCATCACTTTTGCACGGCACAGGATTCCAACCCACACCCTTTTGGTCGGGTCGCTAACCCAAGCACTTAACCATTTCTTCAACTGAGCTCCAATAGTTAGGGCATTTTAATCCTCATGTAACACTCTCATTCCTTCTGCTCCAAATCCATCGGGAACTGTTCTCGGCTATCTCAGCCAGTAGCTTCAGAGAGTTTGTTCTTCTGTTGCCAGTTACTGATAGCTTAGTCAGAAAGTCATAGACTGATGATCCTACCATCCTCTGGTACCAAAAGTCATAGACTGATGATCCTACCATCCTCTGGTACCAATCTCCACTGGCATTACCACAGCTTTGTAGCTGGCATCTCTCAGATCTATGGCCAGGTTTAGGTATTTTTCTCTTTTGTATATACGGGCCTCTGCCATTCTGCTTTCATATGGAATCGTTAGTTCTTCTATGATAAACTGTTATGTTGAAGCTGAATGGATCACGATATCAGTTTCTTTGATTACACTGGGGTGACTGCCCCATTCCATAAGGTCTGCTGAATCTTCCCATCCAGTAAACGTAACCTTTGGTTTGTTGTTTTGATCGACCCTCCCTGCCATGACTTTGCGCCTCCCTCTGTTTGAAATAACACTGCACTTGTTTCAGGGACGGTGGTCTCTCCTTTAGCCGTGTCTATAAGTGTAGAAGTTCCTGAAGAACTCTATTATGCCTCCGTGTATATCTTCCCTGTGAGAGGGCGCTTTTGCAGAAGCTCAAGACATGCTGTGTGGTCTGTCTGCCTTGGCATAGCGGGCAAGTGGGGTCTTCTTTCATTCCTCACCGCACCAGATTTGCGCTGGAGGGCAGGAAACCGTATATTGATCTAATGAGGAAGCTGATCCAGAGTGGCACTATGTAAAACTATGTGAAGTGTAAATTTCTACAATATACGAGCGTACCTAGCTACAGATGCCATGAACAGCAGGATGCTTTCAGTGTTGAGCCTGGAGGAAAATGAACGGTAGCTTGGGTATGTGATGCGTGTCAAGTCTTCCATTGCTGTTCTCATAGCTTTGGTCAGATTTGGGTATTCCTTGGTTTAAAAAGAAGAAAAAAAGAGAGAGAAGGCTTAAAGAGTGTTCCACAAAATGATTAGAGTAAAATTCTAGCAGTAATGGATACTTGGAAAGAAAAAGCAGACCTGGGGAATTTTCTACCATACAACTGCACATTTTTTAATTTGGGGGCTGACATAGACAAATTATATATTCCTAACTTAAATATGCAGTGATCGAATAGTATGAACTACCATAACATTTTTCTTTTTCCGTGAAAAAGTTTTAAACATCTTAAAGTTAAAACTTTATTGTAAATTTCAAAACTCGAAATGAGATGAACTAACCATGGCAATCATTCGCTTGACCATCATCTCGGCTATGTCCAGCACCATCTGGCGTGGGTCAGGCGACACAGGCTTGACCAGCATGGTGCGGCTCTCCTCGGGCACCATGGGGATCACAGAGTTGGACAGCTGGCGGCACAGAGGGCACCAGTACTCAAGCTTGTTCACCGCCAGTACATCTGCCTGGCTCTGAGTCTGATGAGGGATACACATTTTGAATACATATAACTGTGCTATACCTTCATTTACAGTTTGAGCACTGCAGAGTGTTGAGAAAAGAATGATTTTTTCTTTACGTGATATATAAAAAAGAAAATGTAACCATAGATGTGGCGCCTTGGAGAATCTGCCGATTTCTAAAGAAAACAATTGTTTTTGTTTTGTTTGATAAACTGCATAAAGTTACATTACTTTTTTTATGACAACTTTGATTTTATTTCCTTTAAAGTTTTGAATAGGATTTACCTTTCTCCCTGTAAGAAAATGAGTAAAGCATCCAATTCTTTTCTTTTCTAAATCCTATTTTAATGCTTGTGCTCAAAGCTTATAGGAAGAAAATAATATTTAAAAAAATTTCTTTTTTCCAAAAGCTGCTTTATTTACCTTCTGTTTAAAATCCTACTCCAGCTGCCTATTTTGTCTTTTAAAATGAAAAATTAATCTTAAGTACACTGACAGAATTCTGTTGCTTCAAACATGCAGACCTGCCACACTCCAGGAACAGAAAATCTGAATGATTCTGTCAAAAAATCTGAATTTCTGCTAAAAAAAACAGCCCTCAACAAAAAAAAACAACAACAATTCTTGTCATCACCCTGATCTAAAATTGTAAGAAAGAGAAGGGAAAGGTATACACTGGTATGAAAACAGTTTTTACTGAATCTTTGAATATGGATAAATTCTAGCACTGTAAAGGCAAAGTCCCTAAGAACATTTTTGTGTAAACTGGAAACAGACCACTGTGGAAGACTTTTGACAATGTCTCAATTTGTACTCAAGCTTGAGGGAACCTATCTAATTCTGACTAGTTGACTTTGTGTACTGTACAAACTAACTCCTATAATTATTTGGTTTTGTTTCATTCTGTAGACATTTGATTCTATATCACCAAAACATTGGCTACACCTAACATCTTCTTATTTACTCCTCCCCCCCCACCCCCCTCCCAAAATCAGACGATGTTATTAGAAAAAAAAACAACAACTTGAAAGACAGATCAATTCTTATAATAATAATATATTATCATAGTGTGTCATGGAATCCATCTATCTGGATCTATTATTAATATTGTCTACAGACTACACCTACAGCAAAGAAGACACTGATTACTGGAGAAAGGTGCTCTATATTGAGTGGTAGATTTAAAACCTTTTCAAAAGTAGACCAAAATCGTTCCAAGTGCCTTCTAAATCTAGCCTTTAATCTAGCTGCAGCTACAAATCTAGATCTAAACGGTCTGATAGTCTATAGACGCTATACTTTGGTAGGCTACTGAGAAGGTAGCATCTTAAATACTTTAGTATGAGATCACTATGATGGAATTCAATTCATAGTTATTTAGATCTTGAAAACTAGATGCTGTCCAATGTAATTTTAGAGCTTACGCGCTCTAATAATTTTCTGTCGTCAATCTTAATTCTAGGTTTACATCAAAATTTAATGCTGCAAAGTTCCAAACAAGTTCTTTTTTGTCTTGTTTTCAACTTCCTCACGGACAGGCCTAGTAGTAGTATCTGTTTTAACAAACCACTAAAGTCAAAGTGCTAACTCTTATCTTTTTTTCTGTGTGTGTGTGTGTGTGTGTGTGAGAGAGAGAGAGAGAGAGAGAGATCTGCGACCCATTACACCCCCCCGATACTAACTTAAGAGGACAAAGATTCATAACTGTGCGGTATTGCTAAGAAGAGCCAAACTAGATCTATATGCACGGATGGGTTGATGATTCAAGTAACCGGACGTTCCATTACCATAGACTCTAAAAAGAGCGTGAATTTCTCTCTGGGAGATGACAAAACAAGTCCCGCAAAAATCTAAATACTTCCCAAAAAATCAGAAAATCAGAAAACATCAAATTTTTGGGAAATAATCGGTATGATTCCGATTAAATTGTAATGAATGGCAGGTCTGAACATGTATAAAAACCAATAAAATGAATACAATCTTTGTTGAGGAGCACCATCCATTACTGCAATGGATTGAGAGTGGTGAGGTCCGCAGTTCAAATCCTCAGCCTACACCCTGTCTCCTTATAGGGTTTTTTGAAAAACTTAGACTGGCGTAGAGCCTAATCAGCTTGTTTTTTTTAAAAATCCAATAAATTTGATCACTCTTTGCACACTAAACTTACCTTAAGAGGTCCAGTAGGATTTATGACAATCCATGTGCAGGTAAT
>RQTK01000093.1:0-10852 GCA_003991915.1 Elysia chlorotica
CCTCTATATCGCCCAGTCATAGTGGCGCCCTCTATATCGCCCAATCATAGTGGCGCCCTCTATATCGCCCAGTCATAGTGGCGCCCTCTATATCGTCCAGTCATAGTGGCGCCCTCTATATCGCCCAATCATAGTGGCGCCCTCTATATCGCCCAGTCATAGTGGCGCCCTTTATATCGCCCAGTCATAGTGGTGCCCTCTATATCGCCCAATCATAGTGGCGCCCTCTATATCACCCAGAGATTGAGTCATAGTGGCGCCCTCTATATGGCCCAGAGATTGAGTCATAGTGGTGCCCTCTATATGGCCCAGAGATTGAGTCATAGTGGCGCCCTCTATATGGCCCAGAGATTGAGTCACAATGTTGCCCCCTTTACTGCGCGTGCGGGGACGGTTCTAGTGTTGCAGGGTTTTCTGTCTGACGAATGGGCGGGGGGTTGGGTTCGTCACCCTCTCATTATTATCTTTCTTTATTTTCATGTCGGTGAAATAACTGCCTTGGCGGTTTCTCCAACTTCACCTGCACACCTGGGAGAAACGATAGAAAACATAGGGGCTATTTATAGACCACACGCACACTCAGGACCTGGCAGCAAACAAACTCCCCAGTCCAGCCAGTAACAGATACATACCAACTCCCTCACTTCTCGGTAAAGACAACAACAACCAAGAGATTGAAAAGTAAAGGTGTGCTCACTGCGAAGGAGAGAAAGAAAAAAAACTGTACTCACCCTAGAAATAAACCAGACCGTTTCCAGGATGTTGGTGAGCGATCTTGGCTAGGCCTAAGATAAAACTAGTACCACTATCTCAGCACTAAGTTAACGGCGGGAGTTCTGCCTCTGACAGCATGTACTGATAGCTAGGCTCACCAGGGCCCCTGTCTTCATGACTCTGTAGGGTAAATGTGGGGTAACTTTGTGGGGTAACTCTGTAGGGTAAATGTGGGGTAACTTTGTGGGGTAACTCTGTAGCGTAAATATGGGGTAATTTTGTGGGGTAAATGTGGGGTAACTCTGTAAGGTAACTGTGTGGGGTAACTCTCTGGGGTAACTCTGTGGGTAAATGTGGGGTAACTTTGTGGGGTAACTCTGGAGGGTAAATGTGGGGTAACTTTGTGGGGTAACTTTGTGGGGTAAATATGGGGTAACTTTGTGGGGTAAAAAGGGGGGTAACTCTGTAAGGTAACTGTGTGGGGTAACTCTGTGGGGTAACTCTGTAGGGTAACTCTGTAGGGTAACTCTGTGGGGTAACTCTGTGGGGTAACTCTGTAGGGTAACTCTGTAGGGTAACTCTGTAGGGTAACTCTGTAGGGTAACTCTGTAGGGTAACTCTGTAGGGTAACTCTGTAGGGTAACTCTGTAGGGTAACTCTGTAGGGTAACTGTGTAGGGTAACTCTGTAGGGTAACTCTGTAGGGTAACTCTGTGGGGTAACTCTGTGGGGTAACTCTGTGGGGTAACTATGTGGGGTAACTCTGTAGGGTAACTGTGTAGGGTAACTCTGTAGGGTAACTTTGTGGAGTAACTGTGTGGGGTAACTCTGTAGGGTAACTCTGTGGGGTAACTCTGTAGGGTAACTGTGTGGGGTAACTCTGTAGGGTAACTGTGTAGGGTAACTCTGTAGGGTAAATGTGTAGGGTAACTCTGTGGGTTAACTCTGTAGGGTAACTGTGTAGGGTAACTCTGTAGGGTAACTCTGTGGGGTAACTCTGTGGGGTAACTCTGTGGGGTAAATGTGGGGTAACTCTGTAGGGTAACTGTGTAGGGTAACTCTGTAGGGTAACTTTGCAGTGGTAACTCTGTCGGGCAACTCTGTAGGGTAACTGTGTAGGGTAACTGTGTAGGGCAACTGTGTAGGGTAACTGAGAAGGGTAACTGTGTAGGTTAACTCTGTAGCGTAACTCTGTGGGGTAACTCTGTGGGGAACTCTGTAGGGTAACTCTGTATGGTAACTCTGTAGGGTAACTCTGCTGTGGTAACTCTGTAGGGTAACTCTGTAGGGTAACTGTGTAGGGTAACTGTGTAGGGTAACTCTGTAGGGTAACTCTGTGGGGTAACTCTGTGGGGTAAATGTGGGGTAACTCTATAGGGTAACTCTGTAGGGTAACTCTGTAAAGTAACTCTGTAAAGTAACTCTGTAGGGTAACTCTGCTGTGGTAACTCTGTGGGGTAAATGTGGGGTAACTCTGTAGGGTAACTGTGTAGGGTAACTCTGTAGGGTAACTCTGTGGGGTAACTCTGTGGGGTAAATCTGTGGGATAACTCTGTGGGATAACTTTGGGGTAACTCTGTAGGTAACTCTGTAGGGTAACTCTGTAGGGTAACTCTGTAGGGTAACTCTGTGGGGTAACTCTGTAGGGTAACTGTTTAGGGTAACTCTGTAGGGTAACTCTGTGGTGTAACTTTGTGGGGTAACTCTGTGGGATAACTTTGGGGTAAGTGTGATGTAACTATGCGAGGTAACTGTGGAGTAACTATGAGATAACTCTGTGGGGTAACTGAATGGTAGTCAATATACGCAACAACAACAGCAGCAGCAACATTATTATGGTCATCAACCACAAAAACGACACTAACAACAATGAAACAATAACACAGGCGTCTCACTGTAGCTGGATTTTTTGTTGTTATTTGGTTGTTGTTGTTTTTGGGAGGATGAGAATGTGCCTGTGTGTGTGTGTTTGGCAAAAGTGGGAGGGGGTACTTGATATGTGGTACTTGATATGTGGGGGCACCTGGCTCTCACTAAACGCGAACGTGAATGAGTCAGCATGTATGACTCACTGGTCGACCAGTACTTTGGGCGTGTACCTGCAGGGGAAATAATACAGAAAAGTGCCGGACACAGTCATGTGTCCATCCCTCTAACAGCACAGTCGGGTGGTGTGGGCCGGTCCCGACCTGGACAGATGGTGGTCAAGGAGTGACCATTGACCCTGAGGTGTCAATCTAATGTAACGCTAGCTTTAGGTATCGCCCTCTCTCTCTCTCTCTCTCTATCTCTCTCTCTCTGTCTCTCTGTGAGTCACCACTTTCCTCCTACTGACTCCTTCGCCCTTCCTGAGTGAGCTGCAGCTTCACCTGTAGAGGGCGCCGACTGGGTGAGTGTGAGAGCGCGTGCCCGTGTGCCGGCTTGAGAGATCTGTGTGAGTTGTGGGAGCTGTGTGAGTTGTGTGAGCTGTGTGAGCTGTGTGAGCTGTGTGAGTTGTGTGAGCTGTGTGAGCTGTGTGAGTTGTGTGAGTTGTATGAGCTGTGTGAGCTGTGCTGTGTGAGCTGTATGAGTTGTGTGAGTTGTGTGAGTTGTGTGTGCTGTGTGAGTTGTGTGAGTTGTGTGAGCTGTGTGAGCTGTGTGAGTTGTGTGAATTGTGCTGTGTGAGCTGTGTGAGCTGTGTGAGCTGTGCTGTGTGAGCTGTGTGAGTTGTGTGAGCTGTGTGAGCTGTGTGAGTTGTGTGAGTTGTGTGAGCTGTGTGAGCTGTGTGAGCTGTGTGGGCCAGAGTGGTTTCAGTCTAACAATACATCATTCAGTGACGTCATCCATGTTGACTGTTCTAGCACACTGGTACGCTCCAAAGCAAGGCGAATGTGTGCCGAGTGGAAGGTGCGGGTTCGATCCTGTGTATGCCACATGTCAGAATTTGTGAATGTTTGTTTTATCTGTTGCCAGATCTAGTTCAGAGACTCCATGAGGCTCCAGCCCCCGTGGAGGATTGTCCCGCCTTGGACATCTCTGGGTGGTCCAGTGCAAGACTGCACGATTGTCTGGCTGCTCTATAGTTTTCGCCAGTCAGAGGGTTCAAATCTTCTGTCTATAAAGCTCTGTTAGAGCGGTTTCATTTTCGCGATTTGGTTTGTATGGGGAAAAATGTCCAAAGGTTTGACCACCATAATTCCAAAGCACGTTTTTCTGTAATGTTCACCCTTCCTGGGCTCTCCCTCTCTGTCTGACGGTGGGCGTTAAATCAGCTGTAATAACAAGAATGCCTTCTTAGTTCCCAGGACGAGAATCATGAAAGTAACCTCCACTCAGACCAGGTGGTCACACTAGTCATTGAAAGCCGCCTGCATGACTGGGGTGGCGGTGGATGCACTCTGCTCGTTCAAAGTAGAGATTGACCATTAAAGCTTCATTGCTCACCGTACACACCATTCAATGAATGACCGCGCAGAGCAGTCGGTCCTCGTTAGTTACAGCCTCAGAGAAACAAACACACCATTCAATGAATGACCGCGCAGAGCAGTCGGTCCTCGTTAGTTACAGCCTCAGAGAGACAAACACAATCTGCGCCGCTCCAATCATGTCCAGGCATTTTGTTCTATTCCTTGTTTTTGTCATTGTTTTGTTTTGTTTTGTTCAGGGCCTGGTGTAAGAATGCGCCTTAGACAGTCTGCGTAGCTTTTTGTTTGTTGATGGTGTTTTGTTTTGTGTGGGGGGGGGGAGTAGGGGAGGGGTTAAGATAAGTCTATTTATCACTCCTGTTGCGGCAGTAATCATTGTGTTGCTTAGAGCACGGAGAAGACAGAAGCTAGCGCGCTCGCCTGGCCTCTCTGATAGATGCAGTTTGTCATCACCCAGGCAGAGATGTAGAGATACCCCGGGCGCTTGTCTGGGCGGGGTGGAGCAGCTTAGGCGACTGACTCCACAGTGGAGGGAAATAATGCTAGGCGGATCTGGATATTAAGTGAGATAACGTCCGTCGTAAACAAAAACAGAAATGTGATACGGCAGCGCACACAGATCTTCTACATTCCCTTCTAGCTAAATAATAATGATGGGTAGGGCTAAAACACAGATCTTCTACATTCCCTTCTTGCTAGATAATAATGATGGGTAGGGCTAAAACACAGATCTTCTACATTCCCTTCTAGCTAAATAATAATAATGGTGGGTGGGGCTAAAACACAGATCTTCTTCATTCCCTTCTTGCTAAATAATAATAATGGTGGGTGGGGCTAAAACACAGATCTTCTTCATTCCCTTCTTGCTAAATAATAATGGTGGGTGGGGCTAAAACACAGATCTTCTTCATTCCCTTCTTGCTAAATAATAATAATGGTGGGTGGGGCTAAAACACAGATCTTCTTCATTCCCTTCTTGCTAAATAATAATAATGGTGGGTGGGGCTAAAACACAGATCTTCTTCATTCCCTTCTTGCTAAATAATAATAATGGTGGGTGGGGCTAAAACACAGATCTTCTTCATTCCCTTCTAGCTAAATAATAATAATGGTGGGTGGGGCTAAAACACAGATCTTCTTCATTCCCTTCTAGCTAAATAATAATAGTGGGTGGAGCTAAAACACAGATCTTCTTCATTCCCTTCTAGCTAAATAATAATAATGGCGGGTGGAGCTAAAACACAGATCTTCTTCATTCCCTTCTAGCTAAATAATAATGGTGGGTGGGGCTAAAACACAGATCTTCTTCATTCCCTTCTAGCTAAATAATAATGGTGGGTGGGGCTAAAACACAGATCTTTTTCATTCCCTTCTAGCTAAATAATAATGGTGGGTAGGGCTAAAATACAGATCTTCTTCATTCCCTTCTAGCTAAATAGAACCAGAGTTTTGCATTTAGTTGGAGTCAATGGGATCTCTCAAAAAGTTCCTTGTCATCCTTTTTGTTGTCGATAGTCTGATTTTATCTTACTTACTTTTCTCTGTTCCCCTCTCTCTCTCTCTCTCTCTCTCTCTCTCTCTCTCTCTCTCTCTCTCGCTTTGTGACCCCTGTGACCTTTCAGAAAGCTGCTTCCAGTTAATGGCGCAGACGACAGATGGGTTTCTGTCTTTGATGAGACCGGAAGTAAGGTAGAGGAGGGGGGAGGATGAAGGGGGTGGGTTTCTTATGGGCGCACGTGCCTCCGCGAGGCTGGCTAGCTGGGAGGAGAGTGGGGACATCTGAGTGAGAAATACAATAATGAAATTGTGCTGTCAGTTTGATGGCCGTGTACCACTGAAGTGAGGCTGGATCGAGACCCAGATAAAGGCCCAGCTGGAATGCTTCACCCAGGGGGGATACCAAAGTCACTGCAACGCAGGTAAACAAGAACCAAAATAATGGCAGAAGGGCAGAGAGAGAGAGAGAGAGAGAGAGAGAGAGAGAGACAGAGCGAGAGAGAGAGAGACAGACAGAGAGAGAGAGAGAGAGAGAGAGAGAGAGAGACAGAGAGAGAGAGAGAGAGAGAGAGAGAGAGAGAGAGAGAGAGAGAGAGAGAGAGAGAAAGAGAGAGAGAGAGGCAAACATGACTATCCCGGCCTGGTTTTTCTTCTTCCTACCAAACTAGATCTCGATCTCGGTCCCACCACTAGGACTCAAGATCCTGCTCTCTGATTGGCCACTCGTTTAACTCCACTTCCTGTTTGGGCAATGATACAAGCCAAAAATCTACAGCCTTAGATCTGGTTTAGTCTCCATGTTTGTGTTAATACGCGCGCGCGTGTGTGTGTGTGTGTGTGTGTGTGTATGTTTCAGTGCTTGTTTTATGGGGTGGTTTATTTCTTCATCCTTGCCTCCGCCTGTTTTGCCTGCCTGTCTATCAATCCCCCCCCCCCCCCTCTCTCTCTTATCATTTTTCGGTCTCAAGACGTCCGTGTCTTGTCTCTCCATTAACCCAAAAAGTGTCCAATAGTGTCTTTACAATAACAATACATTATTGTATTCTACGTTACTCTCTTATCTTAAAAATGTCCAAATTTCTTAGACCAGTAACCCCTTCTGGTCCTCAATAATTCAAACTACATGTATTTGACTATCCTTTTTTTCTCAGCGGCGTATCGTATCATTCGAAAGTGTCTTCATTAAATTCAGCCACCTATCTACCTATTCATCAATGGTTCATCTGTCTACAAATCAATCAGTCAGTTAAATAATTTTAGAAGCAATAACGGCGAGGTAACCAGCAACACAAGCAATCAACCAATCTATGAATGAGTCAATCAAGCTATCGTTAAAACTGATCTGTTTTTGCTACTGTCAGACACTCTCGACTGTGTGACACCCCTCCCCCCTCCCCCCTTTTTATGATTTCTGGTATCTCCTGCCGGAAGTCAGTACGTGTATGTTGGGGGGAGGGGGGGGGCTCTGCCATCAGCAGCACCACTCAGGGATCCGGTATGATCCCCCCACCCCACCCCAGACCTCAACACGCGCGGATTGTCTTACCTGAGATCATAACAGCTTGAAAACCTGAGAAGTCTCAGAATGACTACCTCCATCCCACACGTAATCTCTCTCACACACACACACACACACACACACACACACACCGACCCTGCCTGCTTTAACGTGAGGTGAGTTGAGTTAGCTCGACCTGCGCTCACTTCTGAATTCTAGTTTTCTACATTCAGCGGGCTCGGGTTGTGCTCGGGATTTCGGCATCACAACATGTCCTGTGTAGCCAGCTGCCTGGCAGTCTCACTCCTCCTGCTGTTCTGGAAGCGTACCCCTCGCCCAGCCCTCGGTGTGTGTAGAGGGCCCAGGTCTAGATCTACCTCTGTAGCTCTCGCGTGAGGCCTGACACTAGTGTAAGATATAGAACCGACCGTTGGCTCGAGGGTTGTTGTTGCTGCCGTGAGAGAAGCCATCACTCGCCTGTGCTGTTTAAGTTTTAATAATTCCCACTTGGATAATTTCAACATGTGACGGAACAAGTTTTTCTTCTCGAGATCTGTGCAACTTTCTTGCCCGTCCAGTGCGAGGGTAGACAAAATATTATGGTGAGTCAGCTGACCGATGTCTACTGTATGTGTGTGTGTGTGTGTGTGTGTGTGTGTGTGTGTGCGTGTGCGTGTGTGTGTGTGTGTCCGGGGTGTAGCATACACATTGACACGGGATCATCGGGGAAAACCGAGCTCCCCATCGCAACTCTTACATTGACTGAGTCAAAGAGAAATCAACCAACCAACAAGGGGCAGTCGAGAACCGATCTCCAACTCTACAGACTGAGTCAAAGAGAAATCAACCAACCAACAAGGGGCAGTCGAGAACCGATCTCCAACTCTACAGACTGAGGGCTTGCTCTATCTCGCCAGCTTACAGGCCTCAGATGGTTTGTTTCCGGGCATTGAATATTCTACCAGGGAGAAAGTGCTAGAGAGCCAGTTCAGCTAAATTTCATGGGTCCCTCAGCCAATGTCTACAGTTGACCACGCTGCCTCTGGGCCTGGTAGTGGTTGTTGTTTTAATCTGTACCGGCGGGTCATTTGGTGACAAATACAGAACTGGTGATGCCATTATATTACTTCAACTCACGCCCTGGTTGTCAGTGTGTCAGCGAGGGTTCACCTAAGCTGTAAACAACATTAGCAGTTCAAACTTTCTTTGCCAACAACATAAATAATTGTTTAGCTTATCTTCAACATTAGTCTCTCACATGCCAAGATATTTTGCTCAATGATTTTCCAACAGTTTTTGGTCACGGTGATTTCAAAGGCTATAAACCTAATGCTGGACAAAGTCGGTTTCAGACATAGACATCAGGTTGGCCTAGGTTTGAAGGTTACAGTGGTCCTACTGAGACATAGACACCAGGTTGGCCTAGGTTTGAAGGTTACAGTGGTCCTACTCAGACATAGACATCAGGTTGGCCTAAGGTTTGAAGGTTACAGTGGTCCTACTGAGTCAAGTACATGTCGTTGTATTTTAAAGATGCGTTATAAGCGCAAGCGCTGTAATTCTAGTTTTCATGGATTACTTGGAATTACTCGCAGCTGAATGGTAATCTCTCTCTCTCTCTCTCTCTCTCTAACAGCCCAGGTCCAGATACCGCAGTGATGGCAAACAGCCCAGGTTTAAATTACGTTCTTAATGTACGGTTTGATCTCATTCTGGAACGTTCAGGAGCTTAATTACGATCTACAACTCTGCTCAGGTGAAGCAAAAGGTGGCGCCTCGAAACATGTACTCAGTTGGTTTTTACTGCCCAACGAAATACGTACCCTGTCGTTTATTGAGGCCCCGTTCCCGCTATCTCTTGTCTTTTTCTTTGTATTTCTGTGTCTCTCTATCTACCTACTTACTCTCTGTTTCTCTCTATCCATATCGACCCACTTTCTACTTGTGGATGATGGGGTCTCCTCCCACTATAGGTACTAATCAGCGAACCCCAAATATACATCCTGAAATAGCTAGTCTGTCGCAATGTTCTGTCTTAGGCTGGTCTGTCTTAGGCTGGTCTGTCGCAATGTTCTGTCTTAAGCTGGTCTGTCTTGATGTTCCGTCTTAAGCTGGTCTGTCTTAGGTTGGTCTGTCTTAGGCTGGTCTGTCGTGATGTTAAGCTGGTCTGTCGCAATGTTCTGTCTTAAGCTGGTCTGTCTTAAGCTAGTCTGTCGCAATGTTCTGTCTTAAGCTGGTCTGTCTTGATGTTCCGTCTTAAGCTGGTCTGTCTTAGGCTGGTCTGTCGTGATGTTCTGTCTTAGGCTGGTCTGTCGCAATGTTCTGTCTTAAGCTGGTCTGTCTTGATGTTCCGTCTTAAGCTGGTCTGTCTTAGGCTGGTCTGTCGTGATGTTCTGTCTTAAGCTGGTCTGTCTTAGGCTGGTCTGTCTTAGGCTGGTCTGTCTTAGGCTGGTCTGTCTTAGGCTGGTCTGTCTTAGGCTGGTCTGTCTTAGGTGGTCTGTCGTGATGTTCTGTCTTAAGCTGGTCTGTCTTAGGCTGGTCTGTCGTGATGTTCTGTCTTAAGCTAGTCTGTCGTGATGTTCCGTCTTAAGCTGGTCTGTCGTGATGTTCTGTCTGAAGCTGGTCTGTCGCAATGTTCTGTCTTAGGCTGGTCTGTCGTGATGTTCTGTCTTAGGCTGGTCTGTCGTGATGTTCTGTCTTAGGCTGGTCTGTCGTGATGTTCTGTCTTAAGCTGGTCTGTCGTGATGTTCTGTCTTAGGCTGGTCTGTCGTGATGTTCTGTCTGAAGCTGGTCTGTCGCAATGTTCTGTCTTAGGCTGGTCTGTCGTGATGTTCTGTCTGAAGCTGGTCTGTCGCAATGTTCTGTCTTAGGCTGGCCTCTCGTGATGTTCTGTCTTAGGCTGGTCTGTCGTGATGTTCTGTCTTAAGCTGGTCTGTCGTGATGTTCTGTCTTAGGCTGGCCTGTCGTGATGTTCTGTCTTAGGCTGGTCTGTCGTGATGTTCTGTCTGAAGCTGGTCTGTCGCAATGTTCTGTCTTAGTCTGTATATAGAGACGATGATGTGTTTTTATCTCCCTCTGTTTAAAGGTCTGTATATAGAGACGATGATGTGTTGTTGTCTCCCCCTGTTTAAAGGTCTGTATATCGAGATCTTTATTATTGCCCAGATGGTTGTGTCCGAAAGAGGTGCCTTCAACTATGAGCAAAAAGAACCAAGCTTGGTAACTCTTTTTTTTTTCTTTCCCTTGTGTGTGTGTGTGTCTGTGTCTCCGTGGTTCTCTGTGGTTCTCTGTGGTTCTCTTGGTTCTCCGTGGTTCTCTGTGGTTCTCTGTGGTTCTCTGTGGTTCTCTGTGGTTCTATGTGGTTCTCTGTGCCTCTCTGTAGTTCTCTGTACTCTCTGTGGTTCTCTGTACTCTCTGTGGTTCTCTGTAGTTCGTGGTTTTCTGTGGTTCTCTGTGGTTCTCTGTGGTTCTATGTGGTTCTCTGTGCCTCTCTGTAGTTCTCTGTACTCTCTGTGGTTCTCTGTAGTTCTCTGTACTCTCTGTGGTTCTCCGTGGTTCTCCGTGGTTCTCCGTGGTTCTCCGTGGTTATCTGTGGTTCTCTGTGGTTCTCTGTGCTTCTCTGTGCTTCTCCGTGGTTCTACGTGGTTCTCTGTGCTTCTCCGTGGTTCTCCGTGGTTCTCCGTGGTTCTCCGTGGTTCTCTGTGGTTCTCTGTGCTTCTCCGTGGTTCTCCGTGGTTCTC
>RQTK01000093.1:14534-29697 GCA_003991915.1 Elysia chlorotica
GCGCCGCGGCCCGCACCGCACCCCCTCCCGCCGCGCCCGCCACAGCCGACCCTCCTCGCGGGAGGACGCGCTTGACGCGAGAGAGTACGAGGGCGAGCGTCACACGTCCAGACCGAACTCCAGCGAGGAGCCGTCTCAGTCATTCCAGCTGCAGCAGCCGCCGCCTCCAAAACACAGCAGACCTCAGCAGCAACAGCAACAACAGCAGCAACAACAACAACAGCACTACCAGGGCCAGCGGTCCGGCATGATAGGCGACGTGGACGACATCGACAACGTCCTCAGTCTCCGCCTCCCGGCGCGCGCGGGTCCCCCCGCCTCGGACAGGGCGCGGCCCAGCAGCTACGCTTTCGAACAGGCTGAGGGCGGCGCGGGCGGCAAGATCCGCGCGTCCAAGTCTCAGGGAGACCGCCTGCTGGACCTACAGGAGGAGCGGCCCGCGTCGCGCGGCAGGCGGCAGCCGTCAGCCACCGCCCAGCAGATGTGGGCCATCCTGCAGAGCAAGCAAGGCCTGGTGACCATCACGGACTTCGTGAGTCTGTGCGACAAGAGCGGCCCTCAGCGCAAGCTCATCAGCGTGCCGGGCGGCGAGCCGGGCGAGGCATACTTCAAGGGCTACAGCTCGGCAGACGAGCTGCTAGACAGCATGGGCGTCGACGTCAGGAAGGTGAGCCGTGGGGGGGTTGGTTAATTGTTAATTGTTTTTCCTTTTCTTTTGATAAGCATACACCTTTAAACGCGCACAATGCACCGTTTTCTTAGAATGTTTGGTTACTTGTCAAATACAACAACAACAACAACAACTAAGCCTGCTGGGAAAGAAACACAACCAATACACTGGGTTTTAAAGTATACAGCTAAAAGTATATTTTGTCAAAAAATATTAAAAATGCATAGCAGTTACACACACACACACACACACACACACACACACACACACACACACAAACAACGGTAACAACAAACCACAGGTTCACCATGGCGTTTTTTCACAACATGAATGAGTTTGTGTATCTCTTCTTGAAAAAAATATTCAATTCCTCTAAAAGTTTCTTACTTCTGAAGAAACATAAATATGCGCTAGCACGCTTCAAATTCTTCACTAAGTCTTGTAGGTTTGTCCATCCCACAATCCTCACGAGATCCGCAGGTCCCCAGCAAGTTGAAATGAACATTATTCTGCCAGTTGAAATGAACATTATTCTGCCAAATGAAATGAACATTATTCTGCCAGATGAAATGAGCATTATCCTTCCAGTTGAAATAAACATTTTTCTGCCAGTTGAAATTAACATTATTCTGCTAGTTGAAATGAACATTATTTTGCCAGTTGAAATGAACATTAATCTGCCAGATGAAATGAACATTATTCTGCCAGTTAAAATGAACATTGTTCTGCCATTTGAAATGAACATTATTCTGCCAGATGAAATGAACATTATTCTGCCAGATGAAATGAACATTTTTCTGCCAGATGAAATGGACATTATCCTTTTAGTTGAAATGCACATTATTCTACCAGTTGAAATGAACATTAATCTTCCAGTTGAAATGAACATTATTCTGCCAGATGAAATGAACATTAATCTGCCAGTTGAAATGAACATTATTCTGCCAGTTGAAATTAACATTATTCTGCCAGGTGAAATGAACATTATCCTACCAGTTGAAATGAACATTATTCTGCCAGTTGAAATGAACATTATTCTTCCAGTTAAAATGAACATTATCCTTCCAGTTGAAATGAACATTATTCTGCCAGTTGCAATGAACATTATCATTCCAGTTGAAATGAACATTATCCTTCCAGTTGAATTGAACATTATTCTGTCAGTTGAAATGAACATTATTCTGCCAGTTGAAATGAACATTGTTCTACCAGTTGAAATGAACATTACTCTGCCAGTTGAAATGAACATTATTCTGCCAGTTGAAATGAACATTAATCTGCCAGTTGAAATGAACATTATTCTGCCAGTTGAAATGAACATTATTCTGCCAGTTGAAATGAACATTATTCTGCCAGTTGAAATGAACATTATTCTGCCAGTTGAAATGAACATTATTCTGCCAGTTGAAATGAACATTATTCTGCCAGTTGAAATGAACATTATTCTGCCAGTTGAAATGAACATTATTCTGCCAGGGCCCAGCATCGTGGCCCTCCTCACTACTCCGCTTAACAGATTAATAAAGAACCACAATAACGCTACAAGACTAGATCAGCCAACTAGAAATAAAGAACCACAATAACGCTACAAGACTAGATCAGCCAACTAGAAATAAAGAACCACAATAACGCTACAAGACTAGATCAGCCAGCTAGAAATAAAGAACCACAATAACGCTACAAGACTAGATCAGCCAACTAGAAATAAAGAACCACAATAACGCTACAAGACTAGATCAGCCAGCTAGAAATAAAGAACCACAATAACGCTACAAGACTAGATCAGCCAGCTAGAAATAAAGAACCACAATAACGCTACAAGACTAGATCAGCCACTAGAAATAAAGAACCACAATAACGCTACAAGACTAGATCAGCCAGCTAGAAATAAAGAACCACAATAACGCTACAAGACTAGATCAGCCAGCTAGAAATAAAGAACCACAATAACGCTACAAGACTAGATCAGCCAACTAGAAATAAAGAACCACAATAACGCTACAAGACTAGATCAGCCAGCTAGAAATAAAGAACCACAATAACGCTACAAGACTAGATCAGCCATCTAGAAATAAAGAACCACAATAACGCTACAAGACTAGATCAGCCATCTAGAAATAAAGAACCACAATAACGCTACAAGACTAGATCAGCCATCTAGAAATAAAGAACCACAATAACGCTACAAGACTAGATCAGCCAGCTAGAAATAAAGAACCACAATAACGCTACAAGACTAGATCAGCCAGCTAGAAATAAAGAACCACAATAACGCTACAAGACTAGATAAGACTAGATCAGCCAGCTAGAAATAAAGAACCACAATAACGCTACAACTTACAAGACTAGATCAGCCAGCTAGAAATAAAGAACCACAATAACGCTACAACCTAAAGACTAGATCAGCCAGCTAGAAATAAAGAACCACAATAACGCTACAAGACTAGATCAGCCAGCTAGAAATAAAGAACCACAATAACGCTACAAGACTAGATCAGCCAACTAGAAATAAAGAACCACAATAACGCTACAAGACTAGATCAGCCAACTAGAAATAAAGAACCACAATAACGCTACAAGACTAGATCAGCCAACTAGAAATAAAGAACCACAATAACGCTACAAGACTAGATCAGCCAACTAGAAATAAAGAACCACAATAACGCTACAAGACTAGATCAGCCAACTAGAAATAAAGAACCACAATAACGCTACAAGACTAGATCAGCCAGCTAGAAATAAAGAACCACAATAACGCTACAAGACTAGATCAGCCAGCTAGAAATAAAGAACCACAATAACGCTACAAGACTAGATCAGCCAGCTAGATTTTGGGAGAGGCAGACCGCGGGATTAATTAGAGGTAGATCTGAAATGTTTCTATTTTTTAGAAGTAGGTTTTTAGTGAAACTGGCCAAACAATGCTTTCACTTTGTGGGATTATTGGGAACAAGAGTAATAAAACCTCCAAACTCAGGCCAGCTATATTGTAGACTACTGATCTAGCACACTGATTGCAAACATGGTACTTCCACGATGACCTATTGGGACTGAAACTTCAAACAAAGTCAAAGTATACTACCGCTACCGCGCGCCCCGGTGGTGGAGGGGATAGGGAGCAGACCTGAATATGTTCACTAACACACACGGGTTCAAGGCCCATATCGTCGCTAGTTCCACGTTTGGTTTCACTTTGCCAGAACCACACCACACCAGGGAAGTTTACATTCTATCTTAGAATAAAAGAGAAATAGGAAATAGAATAAATAAAAACATTGAAAAAGACAGAACGATAAACCAAATAGCTAACAGATAGACAGAAAAAGGGTTGAATGAAGTAGAGAGAACATTGAATAATTTAATATGTAACAGATAGACAGAAAGAAGGTGGGTGAATGAAGTAGAGACAACACTGAATGATTTAATAGGTAACAGATAGACAGAAAGAGGGTTGGTGAATGAAAATAGAGATGAAGAAAACAACTAGGTGGTGTAGGGCAGGGGGGACAACTGCTACAAAACTAAACATTTTATGACAGCAGGGGACATAACTGTTAAAATATTACTTAGAGAACTTAGTAAAATCTGTAAAAAAAAATAAACATACCCAGAGCAGACTTCAAAATTAACGAAACCAAACAACTTACAGGACAGAGAACAAAAAACTAGACTACTTTGATAGCAGAGAAAAAAAAATAGACGACTTCTAGGACGGGGAAAAAATAGAACACGGAAAACTAGACAACTTCTTGGACAGAGAAGAAAAAACTAGACAACTTCTAGGGGGCAGAGAACAAACAACTAAAAATGGGTAATACACATAGTCCTGGACAAAGAACAAAAAAACGAAACATGTAATACTAGACAAAATTAATTATTGGATAGAAGATAAAAACAGACTAGACAACTTCTTGGACCAGCCAAGCACCTCTTCGGCCCCCCCCCCCCCCCCCCCCCTTTCCCCTCTATTAAAAAAAATTACCAGAGAAGAAAATTATAAGGGACATGCATGGTGACGAAGATAAATGGATACTAATAATTTATGCTAATTTATTCAGAGATGGGCTAGTCGCAGCTGGACTGTCCATCGCGCCGACTGCGCAGACTCCGTGGCATGGATCACACCGGGGGTCACCAGACAGGCGGTGGCGCAGGGTCAGGGATCCTGGCTTGTCCGTGTGGTCACTTGTGTGTGACCTCCTGTCGCAAGACAGTCAGTGACGTCACAGTCTAGTTGGCCGCCGTCGTTTGAGCACCTCGATGTAGATCTAGTTGGCCGCCGTAGTTTGAGCACCTCGATGTAGATCTAGTTGGCCGCCGTAGTTTGAGCACCTCGATGTAGATCTAGTTGGCCGCCGTAGTTTGAGCACCTCGATGTAGATCTAGTTGGCCGCCGTAGTTTGAGCACCTCGATGTAGATCTAGTTGGCCGCCGTAGTTTGAGCACCTCGATGTAGATCTAGTTGGCCGCCGTAGAAGTTCCTTGAAAAGACTTTGTTCCAAACAGTTCTCAGTCAATGCATGCTTGAATGCGCCCGTCTGTTGTCATTGTTGTTAACATTGAAACAGGTACAAACAACAGTTCAAGGCCACCTACGATGTTGTGCGTTTCTATGTGCTTGCGTGAATAAGCACTGCGTCTTATATAGGGCGACTTGACAGTTCACATCTCCACTTATCTCGGATAATAAGAATCTCGACTATGGTATCAGAAGCAACTCAGAGTGTAGACCTACACGTTACCCAAACACACATGACATTCACACTGTAATCACACAGCACATTCAAACTGGGCCAACCCGTTAGACGCAGTCATGAGCCATGCAGGGCGGTTAACACCTGGTTATGCCTAGTTATGGCTACATCTCCGCTCGGTAGGCGATAAAGCCGACACGGCCCACCCAGCAGTGATTAATACAGCGGATTAGGGCCTGGACTGGGGATGGAAGGCCACAGCAAACCTGGCACGGAGAGCGACCACAGACTAACGGGCCGGCAGATGATTAATGATTGTTCGCACCTGCCTCGACTGCTAATAATTCACCTGTCCCGTCTGTAACAAGCCGACGAGGCGGGCGCATCGGTTCCCCATCTCAAAGTGAAAGTGACACAGTTTTGACAAGCGGATCAAACGACCGGCCCACCTGCGCACAGCCACTGTCCGCCCGATTCCTGTGTATCGACTATCGACCACCGATCATCACGGTTCTCAGCGGGTTCTCAGGGCCTGCACAGGTTTACCAGCCCTGTCGCCTAGCCCTAGACCGTAGCTTGCGGCCTGTGTACGCGCGACGTGTAGGGCCCCAGGTGAAACCGTTAGCCTAGGTGACATCATTGTGCTGGCCTGGAATGCCAATCGCAGTGCACCTCCCTCCCTGCCGTCACCGATGGATAAACGGCTTAACACGCTAGATCTACGCTTCGCGCACACACGTTAGTTATGTGGGCCCTACAGGCGTGCACTTGTGTCCAGTTTTATATCTTTTGTCACAAAGTGACATTTAAAAGCTATTGTTTGACCACAGAATAATTGGGGTTGATTAAAACTTTTATCATTAACGTCAAATCGAAGTGAGTGTTATGTTACGAAGGCCTAGTAAGAAATACATGTAGTTTGAAAGGAAAACACCACAGCACCTTTCTCGCTCCACTGACCCGACAGCGCACGAATATTGAGGTCAAAGGTGACATGTGTCCTTAGAGTCGAGCAAGCAATCATGGCGACGTTTTCATGTCGCGTCCAGTTTCTAGATGACAGAGATCCTTTTGCAAACACAAACTTTCCAGAGCCGACTCGGCCTCCAAATTATCCATTCCTAGACAATGTGCCATTAATTAGTCAAATAGCTGGAATACACAGATTATTAGAAGCTCCTCACAGGGTAAGTTTCTATACAAAGATTACATCTGGTGTCAGTTAGGCTAGGCCTATTGTTTTTTTGCCAACTTCCGAAACGAAAGTTTTTAGCAGAAGTTAAAGTCAAACGGCTGAGCTGTTTAGACCTATATCTAGATTCGAACCTTTACTATTCACTGTTCTTTACTCAGTAGCTCTAGACATTATATCAAGTGATCGTTGAAAATGTGTCATTTAAAGGGGGAATATTTTCATTATTATTGTGAGGCAGTAATTAAAAAAAAAAGCTTGGGGTGGGGGGTGTTTGGGAAATGGAATTCATCTAGTAGACTCTATATTATCTAGGTTATATCTAGATTCTCTATATCTAGATTAGATTAGAATTATCTTGAGATAACAGATCGAAATTTCGAGATTTTAAATTTGTGTGGACCTTAGATTTAGATAAAAGCCTAAAAAATAGTAGCTGATTTTGTGCGAAAAAATCTAAAATACACTAATAATGTTTTCCAACCCAGGAAATCATTAATTCATTGTCAAATAAACCCCAGATTGGCAGGACAATTAATTTTGATCTAGATTTAGATCTACTGCATCATTATGTGGGAGAATATTTTTAGAAAGGATGATTTTTTCCCCTCCATATCTAGAAAATGTAGACCTAGATTTATATATTTTTAGCAATAATCTTATAATGTACCATAAAAGCTTACTGAGGAGATTGTTTTATAGCTCTACCTTACAAACCAAAATTGTCACTGCCGGCAATAAACCTTACACTAAAACATGGTATCCACATCCCAAAAGAAACAAAAATCTGTGGCTAACAAATTGAAGATTTTTAATTTTTTAATTTGTTTTTTGTCCATAACAGAAGATGATAACTTACCTGATTTTAACTGTATATCGTTTGCATTTTCTGTTAGTCTTAGGGAGAGATTTGATCAATAATAAAAAAAAAAAACTTTTAAATTCAAGATCAATAAATATTATTTCCCTGCACACTACCCAGACAGTCCTCAGAAAGGCCTTATTATTATAAATAACAAAGAAAAGAAGAACTTTTTATGTATATTTTAAAAAAATAAACTAATTATTCATAATAATAATTATTTTATCAACGTGTTAATACAGATGATTTATACCCACAGCACTTTGCTCAAAATATGTGCAGTTAAAAAGATAAAATGGTTTCAAGAACAAATATTAACGATAGAACAACTCTACTTTGAAGACTTAATGTCTTAGAGGTAAAACTACTACTAAATAATTTTTTTTATAAATGTACTGTGTTGTTGTAACTATTCTTGTGCTTAAATTTTGAAACAATATGTGGGGTACTGAAAATGAAACCAAAAAATGTATGTGATGAGCAAATCTTTTGCTGTTCTCAAAAATATCACATGAGAGATCTAAATTATTTATAATCTTTTAAGCAAAGAAGTACTAGCTTGAAACTCTACACATGACTCGATAGAAGTACAGGTCCTTAAATTGTTTGATTGCTAACAGTCAGGTACTGTTGATTATAGAGTGAGTGTCAAGATTGAGTTAAATGAGGTCTTCATAATGTTGGCCTGACAGTTGTTATCATGCACCAGCAGCACCATTCCATGAAGTTTGTTGAATTACAGTCAAAGTCTTAAAAGTCAGTTGCAAATCTGAGACCCTAAGGATTCCCAAGTGAGGAATCTTGTATTAATACTGATACACATTTATTTCTCAAATGATTTTTGGGGTTTTTAACTTTGACTGAAGTATGTTTCAAAATGCTGAATTGCAGAATACTATTCAGAGATTTTGAGTGTAATATTGAATGCGAACTCGTTCTATTGTTTTTCAGCTCGAAGACTGTGCCCTCCAGATTTACCGCTACCACAGCGGGGCGCAGGCAGATTTCGGAACATACCTCGACTTGGAGTCTACGCTTGACGAGCAGGCAGATGAGTTGGAGGGATTCAAAGATCAGTAAGTGTCACCTCTAGCGCTGTCTTACGTCTTTGTATGATACACAAATGGTTAGAATAGTGACTTGTAGTCAGCCGTGATTCTCTCTTCATGAGTGTAAAGTCGTATAAGCATACAAGGCCTAATGATGAATAGAGTAAGATATTTATAACCAGATTTGTGGGTGTAGTCTTGGGGCACACTCTAAAGGTGCGAATATATACTGGTCAACTCATACATCCATCCCAGCCAGACACAGACAATATGCAGCTATTTTTTTCCGACTCTCGATTTAAAACTTTAAACACACATTTCTCCAGAATGCCTCTATAAGTATAGGCTCAGATAGTAAAGAAAGAAAATCACAATAAAACTAATTTAGGAAATAAGCTTAGTGTTTGAACTAGTTGAAAATTGAGCCATGCGTGTAACCACTGGGTAAGCCAGACTAGCTTCGCGCGTGGTCCACCGCTGACAGCCAACCCTGATCCTGGTATCCCGAGCTTCGGCCCACATCTGTGTTGCGTGGGTGTTCAATGCCTTGACCTAGTAGTTTGTCATCTGTGATTGACCACCCAAAATTGTCAGACGTCAGTCTTGGGGCCCATCCACAAAAATTTACCCTTATAGTGCCCACCTTAGACGTTAAACCAACACAACTACAACTAAGACTTCTGATGAAAGCAATTTTTAAAAAAGTTTAGAGAAAGGTCTTTTTGTGTGTGTTTTTCTAAATACAACAAAACCGTTGACGTAACGAATTTCTCTGGGGAGGCAGAAATTGATATTGGTCGACAAGAAATAGAAAGAGGGACAGGCTTTCAACACCTCGGAGCAAAGACGGAAGCACATGAGGAAAACCCTCTTGAAATAAGGAGGAGGTTCCAGCTGCAAACACACCAATCAAGGTCAATAAAAAGACCATTGAGAAACGGGCAGTGAATGTACAAAGTACGGTTCGACAACGAACATAATAATACACTCTTCTCACTTCAGTGGACCCCATTGAAACCAGTGGACGCCCAATGACAAAAAAATCACTTTATATGGAGATATGGTCATTGGAGATATGTGTGGTGCTTAATGTTTACTAATAAAACTGTTATAATAGTATTACCTTCAGACCAAGAGCCATCATGCCATGTGGTCTATAGATATGTCCACTGAGTTTGTGTCCCCCCTAGTGGTCCGCGCCCTGTGGACAAGAAAGCCTGTCAAATAGCACAGGCCAGGTGTGTGATTAGGTGTGTGTATGTGTGTGTGCCCGCCTGTGTATCAAACTGTGTGTGTGTGTGTGCATGTGTTGTGGTGGGGTCACACCTTGCCGACCAGAGGGGCACGTGAAACTTCAATGTCTCTCTCACAGATACAACTGGGGTGTCCTTTTGCTGTGAAGGTTTTGATAAATACATTGTGTTAGGTGGAGCATAACAGTGTAAATCCAGTCTCTTCCCCGTTTTCTCCGCTTGCAAGCTGTCAATAAAGATGGGATTTTTGAGATACCGAGAATAATCTTTGTATTCACGCGCTTCGGTATCTTGAAACCCAAAGCATCTGTCTTAAACAATGGCTTGGTTCATTGCATGCAGCCTCATGTCCTGCCACTGTAGACCTATAATATTATTGTAGTTTTAGACTTAGCACCTAGGCCTAGTCAAAAGACAACTTCGGAAAACACACCAACTGCACCGACAACATCGGCGCTAACATCCACATTCTTCTCATAAACACCACCACCATAGCAACAACAACAAGAGCACACACACACAAAAAAAAACAACTACTGAAGCAGCAGCAACACACACAACAATCAGTAACATTTCAACATAGCACAATGTTTTGTTCTTGAAAAGCATTTTGAAACGCCGTGTTTGCAAGCGCGCGGCCCGAGGCTACAGCCTTGTTAGCCTGACGGGCAAGGCGGCCTTGAGGGTGAGTAACGGCTCGAGTCTACAGCCTTGTTAGCCTGACGGGCAAGGCGGCCTTGAGGGTGAGTAATGACTCGAGTCTACAGCCTTGTTAGCCTGACGGGCAAGGCGGCCCTGAGGGTGAGTAATGACTCGAGGCTACAGCCTTGTTAGCCTGACGGGCAAGGCGGCCTTGAGGTTGAGTAATGACTCGAGTCTACACAGGCGCTGCGGGCGGCGAGGCAGCTTAATTTAGCCTGGGGGTCAGCGGGTCACGGCGGGACCTTTGGAAGCGGCCTCACCGGAAATGGAAAGGTCGAGTTATCGGGGACGTAACCAGAACATGGCATGGAAACAGAGATTCGCTAAGGGCAACAACAACAACAACAACAACAACAACAAAAAGGGGCCGGTTGGGGGGGAATCATGATTATGCTACTGTGGTCTCTTCACGGACTTTCTAAATCTCCGAGGTTGGACTCAGAACTGAGACATAGAACTGTTTACAACAACACAACTTAGCCGCCCTGGGGTTCTGATGCAGGCCTACTGTGTACCCGTGTGTCGTGCTTTTGTTGGGCCGCAGCATCCAGTGTGGGTTTGGCCCGGGTCAGCTCGATGTGTCGGGACCACAATACACAGCACAACATCACGTGACTGGCCATCTCAGCATTTCAAATTTAAGTTACTGAACATTAAACTAATACACCCCAAGCTGTTTTGGTGAAGAAACAGTGAAGTATCCAGGTATGTGTAGCAGTGACACCCCTGCTGCCAACAGGTGTAGACAGGTGTAGTCAGGCGTATGTCCCAGCCAGACTCTGGCAGATCCGCCATTCACAAGGGGACAGGAGCGCCCGCGCTGCCAACAGGTGTAGACAGGTGTAGACAGGTGTGTGTCCCAGCCAGAGTCTGGCAGATCCGCCATTCACAAGGGGACAGGGTGCGTGGCGAGATGGGGAGGCCTGGAGTTGGTTCTGACCACACAGAGACACACAGAACCACAGAGAGAGGGAGTTGGGGGGGGGGTAGTATTGGGTCCCACACCGCTATCGGACTGACATATTTACACACGCTCTCTATTTGCCATCCCCCTCCCCTTTCTCTCTCTCTCCCTCCCTCTCTCTCTCTCTCTCTCTCTCTCTCTCTCTCTCTCTCTCTCTCTCTCTCTCTCTCTCTCTCTTTCTCTCTGCCACAGACTTCCCCACTTCTCCCTGTAGGGATACCACAGACTTCCTCACCGGATCTCGGTCACGTGGTACCACAGGTGTAAGTGACCACCATGCTCACGTTAACCCTGACACATCTCCATTTTCTGTTACAGGCGGAAGAATACTCTGATTCTGCGCACACAGCTGACGGTTCGAGTCCACGCCATCATCGGTAAGTCACTTGTCTTAAGTTTCCATAGTAATGTGTCTCAACACACCATGATCGTGTCTCTCAACTGGCCATAGTCATGATTGTATCTCGTGTTGCCATAGTGATATGTCTCATGTTGCCATAGTGATATGTCTCATGTGGCCATAGTGAGATGTCTCATGTGGCCATAGTAAGATGTCTCATGTGGCCATAGTAAGATGTCTCATGTGGCCATAGTAGATGTCTCATGTGGCCATAGTGAGATGTCTCATGTGGCCATAGTGATATGTCTCATGTGGCCATAGTAAGATGTCTCATGTGGCCATAGTGAGATGTCTCATGTGGCCATAGTCATGTGGCTCATCATGTGGTTATACTCATCTTATGTGTTTGATTTTGCTATAGTCAGATGTCTTGTAATCTGGCTAGCTGTTTTTTTTTTCATGTGTGACTGGTGATATTTTTATTGATGTACTTGTCATTGTTTTATTACTTGACTGCCGTTGTGTTTTTGTCTCACCTACCTCATGGCTACGTCTGGTTTTCTTCTACTACCACTACCACTACTACTACTACTACTACTACTACTACTACTACTACTACTACTACTACTACTACTACTACTACTACTACTACTACTACTACTACTACTACTACTACTACTACTACTACTACTACTACTACTACTACTACTACTACTACTACTACTACTACTACTATCTACTACCCAGGCTCTGACCATGTGACTGTGTCTAACCAGGCTCTGACGTGACTGTGTCTAACCAGGCTCTGACGTGACTGTGTCTAACCAGGCTCTGACGTGACTGTGTCTAACCAGGCTCTGACGTGACTGTGTCTAACCAGGCTCTGACGTGACTGTGTCTAACCAGGCTCTGACGTGACTGTGTCTAACCAGGCTCTGACGTGACTGTGTCTAACCAGCCTCGGACGTGACTGTGTCTAACCAGGCACTGACGTGACTGTGTCTAACCAGGCACTGACGTGACTGTGTCTAACCAGGCACTGACGTGACTGTGTCTAACCAGGCACTGACGTGACTGTGTCTAACCAGGCACTGACGTGACTGTGTCTAACCAGGCACTGACGTGACTGTGTCTAACCAGGCACTGACGTGACTGTGTCTAACCAGGCACTGACGTGACTGTGTCTAACCAGGCTCTGACGTGACTGTGTCTAACCAGGCACTGACGTGACTGTGTCTAACCAGGCACTGACGTGACTGTGTCTAACCAGGCACTGACGTGACTGTGTCTAACCAGGCACTGACGTGACTGTGTCTAACCAGGCACTGACGTGACTGTGTCTAACCAGGCACTGACGTGACTGTGTCTAACCAGGCACTGACGTGACTGTGTCTAACCAGGCACTGACGTGACTGTGTCTAACCAGGCACTGACGTGACTGTGTCTAACCAGGCTCTGACGTGACTGTGTCTAACCAGGCACTGACGTGACTGTGTCTAACCAGGCACTGACGTGACTGTGTCTAACCAGGCACTGACGTGACTGTGTCTAACCAGGCACTGACGTGACTGTGTCTAACCAGGCACTGACGTGACTGTGTCTAACCAGGCACTGACGTGACTGTGTCTAACCAGGCACTGACGTGACTGTGTCTAACCAGGCACTGACGTGACTGTGTCTAACCAGGCACTGACGTGACTGTGTCTAACCAGGCTCTGACGTGACTGTGTCTAACCAGGCACTGACGTGACTGTGTCTAACCAGGCACTGACGTGACTGTGTCTAACCAGGCACTGACGTGACTGTGTCTAACCAGGCACTGACGTGACTGTGTCTAACCAGGCACTGACGTGACTGTGTCTAACCAGGCACTGACGTGACTGTGTCTAACCAGGCACTGACGTGACTGTGTCTAACCAGGCACTGACGTGACTGTGTCTAACCAGGCACTGACGTGACTGTGTCTAACCAGGCTCTGACGTGACTGTGTCTAACCAGGCTCTGACGTGACTGTGTCTAACCAGGCACTGACGTGACTGTGTCTAACCAGGCACTGACGTGACTGTGTCTAACCAGGCACTGACGTGACTGTGTCTAACCAGGCACTGACGTGACTGTGTCTAACCAGGCACTGACGTGACTGTGTCTAACCAGGCACTGACGTGACTGTGTCTAACCAGGCACTGACGTGACTGTGTCTAACCAGGCACTGACGTGACTGTGTCTAACCAGGCTCTGACGTGACTGTGTCTAACCAGGCTCTGACGTGACTGTGTCTAACCAGGCACTGACGTGACTGTGTCTAACCAGGCACTGACGTGACTGTGTCTAACCAGGCACTGACGTGACTGTGTCTAACCAGGCACTGACGTGACTGTGTCTAACCAGGCACTGACGTGACTGTGTCTAACCAGGCACTGACGTGACTGTGTCTAACCAGGCACTGACGTGACTGTGTCTAACCAGGCACTGACGTGACTGTGTCTAACCAGGCTCTGACGTGACTGTGTCTAACCAGGCTCTGACGTGACTGTGTCTAACCAGCCTCGCTCTGTGAGCAGCGTGTCTAAGCCGGCCCATCTGGCTGGCGGCGGCGCTAGACCGTCACATTGATGCCCCGAGTGGAAACAGTATCAGCACGCTCTGGTTCGAAGCTTGTCCCTGCTGATTGTTCACCTGGTGTCGTACAGGTCTTCCCTGTCGCGTTGATGTTACACAGAGTTGGCGAGCAAAACCTTACAGTGCTCTTGGGTTAGAAAAAAAAAGGGGGGGGGGCGCATTTCGATATATTCTAAGTTCCCTGAATTCTCTACGGAGAGGAGCTGGTCGTTGGAGGGAGTGTGGGGTGTGGGTAAGGTTCGAACGTGGAACCTTCTGCTCGCCAGTCGAGAATAGTAGCGAGCAGTGTGCCTGGGTCTAGAGAAGCTTCTGTGACAGTTGTGTGTGTAGCACTAGCGGGCGCTGTGGCTGCAGGCTGGCCGTGTAGAGATGTGGCTATAGCCGGTCCACACTAGATCAGCCAGCACAGCACAACCACTCGAGCTACTTCACCTACTTGGTTAGCCACTGAGCACTGGCTCAAGCAGAAGTACTTGTGGTGTGGCAAATAGTAGAGAAGAACTTTCTCTCGCTGGCTGTATCAAAGCTTGTCCCTTTTTTCTCCCGTCCTTGTGTAGCTGTCGCCAGACTTGGAGCCGCGGGTTCGAGCCTAGTAGGCGTGGCTGCTGCAACGCATGGTGCATTGGTCGCGGGCTTCTCTCTCTCTCTCTCTCCCCCTGCAGCCTGTAGCGGGATACTCTCTCTCCATGCCACTGTCCCCAGCGCTGGTCATCTGGCGCTGAGAGGTCAGACGAGGTCGGCCGGACACTTGACCAGGACACTCGAGGCCGTGCTCTGGCCGAGTCAAGCAGCTCTCCTGGCCTCTACTGGCCGCTCCA
>RQTK01000093.1:33121-69404 GCA_003991915.1 Elysia chlorotica
CTGTCTCTCCCCTTCACACCTCTCTCTGTCTCTCCCCTTCACACCTCTCTCTGTCTCTCCCCTTCACACCTCTCTCTGTCTCTCCCCTTCACACCTCTCTCTGTCTCTCCCCTTCACACCTCTCTCTGTCTCTCCCCTTCACACCTCTCTCTCTGTCTCTCTCTCTCTCTCTCTCTCTCAAGCAGATCTTCCAGGTGAGGCAGGGGCGCGTATAGGCTGAACAGTCTCTCGCAGATTTCAATGGGTTGAGTGGTCCTGTCCTCTCTCTCTGTCTGTCTCTCTTTCTCTCTCTCTCTCTCTCTCTTTCTCTCTCTGTGTCTCTCTCTGTCTCTATCTCTCCCTCTCTCTGCCTGTTTCAGCCATAATGACTTAGTGGTTCTAAAGATCCTAAAGAACAAAAACCACCCCCTGTTAACCCTATGGTGTGTTTAACAAATATCGAGAGGAAGCCCGGTAAGCATGGAGCGAGAGATTCCATCAGTTTATGTCAACATCTGATGTCATGGAACGTTCTACCAAAAACATTGTTTTCATTTAACGCGACAGACACAGTTCTTTGCAAGAAATGCTCATGGAGTCACACTGTTTTTGTTGTGTTTTTTCCAATATATATCTTTTGAACCAATAAGAAAAGAATAACAAGAATTATGCACTGAATTATGTATTGAACACATCAGCTTTTGATCTTTGTACATAGGCCAACATAACACCCTGAGTAACCCATTGCACGTCTCTCACAGTACATAGGCCAACATAATACCCTGAGTTACCCATTGAACGTATCTTACTGTACATAGGCCAACATAGTGTAACCCTGAGTAACCCATTGAACGTATCTCACAGTATATAGGCCAACATAACACCCTGAGTTACACATTGAACGTATCTCACAGTACATAGGCCAACATAACACCCCGAGTAACCCATTGAACGTATCTCACAGTACATAGGCCAACATAGTGTAACCCTGAGTAACCCATGAACGTATCTCACTGTACATAGGCCAACATAGTGTATCCCTGAGTAACCCATGAACGTATCTCACTGTACATAGGCCAACATAACACCCCGAGTAACCCATTGAACGTATCTCACAGTACATAGGCCAACATAGTGTAACCCTGAGTAACCCATTGAACGTATCTCACTGTACATAGGCCAACATAGTGTAACCCTGAGTAACCCATTGAACGTATCTCACTGTACATAGGCCAACATAGTGTAACCCTGAGTAACCCATTGAACGTATCTCACTGTACATAGGCCAACATAACACCCTGAGTTACACATTGAACGTATCTCACTGTACATAGGCCAACATAGTGTAACCCTGAGTTAACACATTGCACGTATCTCACTGTACATAGGCCAACATAGTGTAACCCTGAGTTACCCATTGAACGTATCTCACTGTACATAGGCCAACATAGTGTAACCCTGAGTTACACATTGAACGTATCTCACTGTACATAGGCCAACATAACACCCCGAGTAACCCATTGAACGTATCTCACAGTACATAGGCCAACATAGTGTAACCCTGAGTTACACATTGCACGTATCTCACTGTACATAGGCCAACATATTGTAACCTTGAGTAACCCATTGAACATATTGTCACGGTCTGTGTTTGTTCCAGGATGACAAGGACCTGGTGCACGAGTTTGTCAACAACGACGGCCTCGACTGCCTCATTAAGGTGGGCACAGAGGCCGACCAGAACTACCAGAACTACATCCTGCGTGGTGAGTGCCCCACTTCTCGCGCAAGACATTGAGTTGAGTTGGTTTTAACGTCCAATATCAGCACTGTATAAGGCTATATTGTGGACGGACCCCAAGACGGACGTCTGACAATTGTATGTGCTGCCACACACGAGACAGGGCGGGGATACCATGACTCCTGTCTCAGCCGGTCACATTATACTGACAACGACCCAACCAGTAGGGAACGCAACCGCCAGGATTCAAACTGGGGACATTTTGCGTCGGAAGCCGGTGTTCTACCCCTGGGCCACCGCGCCCCCCAGCAGCTGATTACAGGCTAACAGTTACTTAAAGTAAAACTCTCAGTCTCAAAAGCTGTGGGTTAAAGGTTAAAAACTGCCCAATGCACTTACCAGCATCTGATTAAACGGTAAATACTGGAGAAGCTATTTATGCCTTTAACGTTGAACCCAGCTTGATCAATACAAGGAAAATCTTAACCAAACATTCAAAACAAATGCTGTAACTTTTGAAATATGTAAATTTAATGTGAACTGTAAATATGTCTCTGTATAAATATAATGAAACTTATGGTAATAGTTGGAAAGTACACTTTGCTGGTTGACTTAATGAAATGTGTGTGTGTGTGTGTGTCCTCAGCGCTGGGCCAGGTCATGCTCTACGTGGACGGCATGGAGGGCGTCATCCGCCACAACGCCACGGTCCAGTGGCTCTACTCCCTGCTCGCCTCCAAGGTCAGCTTTCAATCTTTTCAATCCGTATACCCCTACAAAGCCACGCGCTTTGGTTTGTTACGCTCTGGTATTTTATTTTTTGGGTTTGATTGCGTTCTATTATCAAATTAAGAACAATAAATAAAAGATTGTTTACTTTGTCCAAGACAAGATGACTTCTAATTCCAAATTGCCATTCTTGTGTTGTGTTGTTTGTATGATTTGGTGGTGGAACAAGCCTAAACAATGCTTAAATGGTAGCACCTGGTTGTTACATGTGTGGCCCACAGCCCCAGCTTTCCTCCATGGAAGCCCTGTTGTGAACTGCTGTCAACACTCTCCCCCTTCTCCCCCCTCCCAGGGTCGGCTGGTGGTCAAGACAGCACTGAAGCTGCTGCTGGTGTTTGTGGAGTACACCGAGTCCAACACCGGTCAGCTGGTTCGAGCCATCACCACCGTGGACAGCAGGCGCGGGCTCCACCCCTGGACCAACATCATGGCCATCCTCGGGGAGAAGGACGGGGCCGACTCGGAGCTGCTCGTCTACACCATGACCTTGGTCAACAAGGTCAGTCTGTCTTCACCTTGACCCTGGTTAACAAGGTCAGTCTGTCTGTCTGTCACTGGTTTTTGGCACATAAAATGTGCTCCATATGGTGATGTTTGTATCTGGCTCTGATACTTTAACTGGCGACCCTCGTCTATAATGATTTGACTGGCGACCCTCGTGTATAATGATTTGACTGGCGACCCTCGTGTATAATGATTTGACTGGCGACCCTCGTGTATAATGATTTGACTTGTACCCTCGTGTATAATGATTTGACTTGTACCCTCGTGTATAATGATTTGACTTGTACCCTCGTGTATAATGATTTGACTTGTACCCTCGTGTATAATGATTTGACTTGTACCCTCGTGTATAATGATTTGACTTGTACCCTCGTGTATAATGATTTGACTTGTACCCTCGTGTATAATGATTTGACTTGTACCCTCGTGTATAATGATTTGACTTGTACCCTCGTGTATAATGATTTGACTTGTACCCTCGTGTATAATGATTTGACTTGTACCCTCGTGTATAATGATTTGACTTGTACCCTCGTGTATAATGATTTGACTTGTACCCTCGTGTATAATGATTTGACTTGTACCCCCGTGTATAATGATTTGACTTGTACCCCCGTGTATAATGATTTGACTTGTACCCCCGTGTATAATGATTTGACTTGTACCCCCGTGTATAATGATTTGACTTGTACCCCCGTGTATAATGATTTGACTTGTACCCTCGTGTATAATGATTTGACTTGTACCCCCGTGTATAATGATTTGACTTGTACCCTCGTGTATAATGATTTGACTTGTACCCTCGTGTATAATGATTTGACTTGTACCCTCGTGTATAATGATTTGACTTGTACCCCCGTGTATAATGATTTGACTTGTACCCCCGTGTATAATGATTTGACTTGTACCCCCGTGTATAATGATTTGACTTGTACCCCCGTGTATAATGATTTGACTTGTACCCCCGTGTATAATGATTTGACTTGTACCCCCGTGTATAATGATTTGACTTGTACCCCCGTGTATAATGATTTGACTTGTACCCCCGTGTATAATGATTTGACTTGTACCCCCGTGTATAATGATTTGACTTGTACCCCCGTGTATAATGATTTGACTTGTACCCCCGTGTATAATGATTTGACTTGTACCCCCGTGTATAATGATTTGACTTGTACCCCCGTGTATAATGATTTGACTTGTACCCCCGTGTATAATGATTTGACTTGTACCCCCGTGTATAATGATTTGACTTGTACCCCCGTGTATAATGATTTGACTTGTACCCTCGTGTATAATGATTTGACTTGTACCCTCGTGTATAATGATTTGACTTGTACCCTCGTGTATAATGATTTGACTGGCGACCCTCGTGTATAATGATTTGACTGGCGACCCTCGTGTATAATGATTTGACTTGTACCCTCGTGTATAATGATTTGACTTGTACCCTCGTGTATAATGATTTGACTTGTACCCTCGTGTATAATGATTTGACTTGTACCCTCGTGTATAATGATTTGACGTGTACCCCCAGGTCGTGAGCGCCATCCCAGACCAGGACACTTTCTATGACGTGACCGACGCTCTGGAAGAGCTGGGCATGGACGCAGTCACAAAGCGACACATGCACCGGCAGGGTGCCGACCTTGACCTACTTACACAGTTCCAGATCTACGAGGTCAAGCTTGTTTAAACTTTGGTCTTTACTGTAGTATAAATCTTAGTAGTAGTAGTAGTAGTAGTAGTAGTAGTAGTAGTAGTAGTAGTAGTAGTAGTAGTAGTAGTAGTAGTAGTAGTAGTAGTAGTAGTAGTAGTAGTAGTAGTAGTAGTAGTAGTAGTAGTAGTAGTAGTAGTAGTAGTAGTAGTAGCAGCAGCAGTATTTTGTGTGCTATTATTTTCATTGTTTTATGTGTTTTGTTTTTTTTATGATTTTTTGCTACTGACTGTGCTGCCCAACTTGTGTGTGACCCCTGACCCCTGACTTCCCGTGCAATGTGTCTTTCCCAGAGTGCCCTGCGTCACGAGGATGGCGAAGACTTCTCGGTGATTCTCCAGACAGACACCTTGAGGTACGCGCCACGTCACCACTATAAATAGATCGACCTACTTCTATGGGAAAGATAGTGGCTTTTGCTAAATTATCTACAACTTTTATTCTTTTGGAGCTAAACATGTTGGTTTCCAAGTTATTTGATGACAAAGTGGATATTGTTAGGCTAGAAACCTGACCTTGGCCTTGTAAGGCCAAAGTCAGGTCACACAACACTTTTACCGAAATCTGCTTCAAAATTTTCTACACCCTTTCAGCTTTCAAAATTGTATAGGTTTTATGGTTTATAATAAATTTCTCCTGCCTCCCAGCCCATTTTATGACCCCTATGTAAATTACCAAATATAGCCCGACACCACACACTAAATACTAGCAACACTTGTAGGGTTAACCAATGATACTTTCCTTGTAAGCTTCCTTTATTGTTTTTTTTTGCAGATTACAATTTGTTATATGATTTATAAAAATACTCTGTTATCTAACAATGACAATAACTTACGTATCATTGTTATTGTTATTATTGTTATTATTATTATTATTATTATTATTATTATTATTATTATGATAGGGGGGGGGGGTAATTTCAATTTGTTTTTATATTGATTTTTTCTTTTTTTTTGTCCATCGCTGTCCCGCCATATCAGTCTTTCAGTCTTGTAAGAGATTTATTCAGAAAAATGAAAAATTCCTACTAGAATTCTCTCAGCCAAATCTTGAGATGTAGGTTGGATTTTGTTGATCGCCAAATCTACTGTGCAGTCCAAATAACTAGAGGTTATAAACTGTAAGTTGTAAAAGCTGAACTATGCTGGGTCCGGCTGTGTGAATAGAATGGGGCTAGTCATGTCAAAGTAGACCCAATCTAACCTGATCTCTTCTTCTCTCTGTGGTGGGGCTAGTCATGTCAAAGTAGACCCAATCTAACCTGATGATCTCTTCTTCTCTCTGTGGTGGGGCTAGTCATGTCAAAGTAGACCCAATCTAACCTGATGATCTCTTCTTCTCTCTGTGGTGGGGCTAGTCATGTCAAAGTAGACCCAATCTAACCTGATGATCTCTTCTTCTCTCTGTGGTGGGGCTAGTCATGTCAAAGTAGACCCAATCTAACCTGATCTCTTCTTCTCTCTGTGGTGGGGCTAGTCATGTCAAAGTAGACCCAATCTAACCTGATCTCTTCTTCTCTCTGTGGTGGGGCTAGTCATGTCAAAGTAGACCCAATCTAACCTGATGATCTCTTCTTCTCTCTGTGGTGGGGCTAGTCATGTCAAAGTAGACCCAATCTAACCTGATCTCTTCTTCTCTCTGTGGTGGGGCTAGTCATGTCAAAGTAGACCCAATCTAACCTGATGATCTCTTCTTCTCTCTGTGGTGGGGCTAGTCATGTCAAAGTAGACCCAATCTAACCTGATGATCTCTTCTTCTCTCTGTGGTGGGGCTAGTCATGTCAAAGTAGACCCAATCTAACCTGATCTCTTCTCTCTGTGGTGGGGCTAGTCATGTCAAAGTAGACCCAATCTAACCTGATCTCTTCTCTCTGTGGTGGGGCTAGTCATGTCAAAGTAGACCCAATCTAACCTGATGATCTCTTCTTCTCTCTGTGGTGGGGCTAGTCATGTCAAAGTAGACCCAATCTAACCTGATCTCTTCTTCTCTCTGTGGTGGGGCTAGTCATGTCAAAGTAGACCCAATCTAACCTGATCTCTTCTCTCTGTGGTGGGGCTAGTCATGTCAAAGTAGACCCAATCTAACCTGATCTCTTCTTCTCTCTGTGGTGGGGCTAGTCATGTCAAAGTAGACCCAATCTAACCTGATGATCTCTTCTTCTCTCTGTGGTGGGGCTAGTCATGTCAAAGTAGACCCAATCTAACCTGATGATCTCTTCTTCTCTCTGTGGTGGGGCTAGTCATGTCAAAGTAGACCCAATCTAACCTGATCTCTTCTTCTCTCTGTGGTGGGGCTAGTCATGTCAAAGTAGACCCAATCTAACCTGATGATCTCTTCTCTCTGTGGTGGGGCTAGTCATGTCAAAGTAGACCCAATCTAACCTGATGATCTCTTCTTCTCTCTGTGGTGGGGCTAGTCATGTCAAAGTAGACCCAATCTAACCTGATGATCTCCTCTTCTCTCTGTGGCGTTAGGGAATGGGGCGCACCACCCCAAGATGATGCCGAGCCGTTTATTCCTCCGAAAGGTCGAAGGTCAATGCCAGCAGAGCTGCATCCTGTAGAGCCGTTGAGTAACGGAGCAACGTCACCACAGAGTAAGTGTCTGTCTGTCCGGCTGTCTGAATGTCTGTCTGTCTGTCTACTTCTGTCTGTCTGTCTGTTTGTTTACTTCTGTCTGTCTGTCTGTTTACTTCTGTCTGTCCGTCTACTTCTGTCTGTCTGTGTCTCTGTTTGTCTTTATGTCTACTTCTGTCTGTCTGTTTGTCTGTCTTTCACTGTCTACCTGTTTTTATTTTGTTGTCTGCCTGTCTGCCTGTCTTTCTCTGTCTGTCGGTTTGTCTCTCTCTCTCTCTCTCTCTTTCTCTCTCTCTCTCTCTCTCTCTCTCTCTCTCTCTCTTTCTTTCTTTCTTTCTCTTTGTTCTCTCTAAATTTCCCACACCCCTGTTGTTTTGCCTGCGTTTTGTTGGTTTGCCATTTGGGTTGCTGCATGATACAAGATCTTTCTTTGGTTCCATCTCTGAAATTCATAAAACAATTTAATCCTCAGAGACTGATCAGACGTAGAGATTTTGGTAAAGTAAACTCTGAGACTGGACTAGATTTCTCTGTTCCAATTGACTCAAGTTTACTGAATGTGTGATGAATGAGCATGATTGTTCCTGCATGAGTTTGGAGGGGATTTCTCTGACCACTGGGTGTGTGCACAGCTGACGGCTTAGATCGGACCCTGCATATTGCCTGGCCAATATTTCTGTGCATTGGTTTAAACGAGTATCGTATTTAAAAAAGCTGTCCCATAATATGTAAGTGGACACTTTGTTTTTGTAAACTCCGACGTCCAGAAAACCACCAAGATGGCTGGTCCATCTCCCTGAAGCGACACAGGTCGCATATCTCTGAGGTTAAGTGTGATGTATAGACGTCGGGGGACACAAGGGTAGAGTCAAATGAAAATACTGCACGATAACAGGCGTTCTTCTCTGCAGGTCAGCAATGGCCAGTTTTCCATGGCACAAACTTTTGGTCACGAGGGAGGGCTGGAAATCTCGCATGACTTTTGTCTTTCATTAAAGGAAATGATTTTGTTGTTCCTCCCTGTACTTTCTGGTGGGCATAGCAATCATGTCTTTCATTAAAGGAAATGATTTTGTTGTTCCTCCCTGTACTTTCTGGTGGGCATAGCAATCATGTACACTAAGTGTTGGCTGGTTTTGGCCAGGTCACTTGATTGATTTTCTTTCTGTGACGCTGTAGAAATAATGAACTAACTGTCCCTGACTAATGTTGACCTGCATGTCCGGCTGAGATACTAATCTGCTTGCATGTGTGTGTGTGTGTGTGTGCCCCCCCCAGACTCGCGCACCAGGCGTAGACACCGCCAGTGCCACCTGATCAAGGAGCAGCAGGAGCTGCAGCTTCCAGCAGACGCCCCACACGCACCACACGCCGCCGACATGTCCCAGCCCTCGCCCTCCACACCCTCCACACCCTCCGCACCTCACGCCTGACAACCAGGGGAGGTCACCCCCGCGGCCTGACTGCGATCTGTCGTCCACCACGCTGGCTCCCCAGTCCCCCCAGCCCGCCTCTCCTCGCGACGCCCACACCTGCCAGGGGGGTCCAGTCCTGTTGCGGTCAGTTCGCTCAGCCAGAGCGGGCGATGCTGCAACCTCTGAGCCGTCTAGATCACGCCTGTCATCGGACAATCAGACAGTCGCGGACGGGTCCCAGGATCCACCGCTGTCACAGGCGGGCTGGGACCGGCGGACCGACTCGTATCGAGAAGGCGTGTCCTCGACATCGTCTGCTCGCCCCTCGGACTTCTACAGCCCGCGACTGCCGGCCGGATTCTCTGACCAGAGGTCTTCCGTGTCGTCAGTATCGTCCATCAGCGCCAACAGCAGCCTCAGTTCGCTCCCCTTGGAGGGGACACAACTCCCCAGTCCCCAGCAGAGCCTCAGTGGTACCGACTCTCCGAGCTGTTTGCACAGTTTGGTTGGTGGCAGTGATGGTAAGGTCTTTGTACAGTTTGGTGGGTGGCAGTGATGGTAAGGTCTTTGTACAGTTTGGTGGGTGGCAGTGATGGTAAGGTCTTTGTACAGTTTGGTGGGTGGCAGTGATGGTAAGGTCTTTGTACAGTTTGATGGGTGGCAGTGATGGTAAGGTCTTTGTACAGTTTGGTGGGTGGCAGTGATGGTAAGGTCTTTGTACAGTTTGGTGGGTGGCAGTGATGGTAAAGTCTTTGTACAGTTTGGTGGGTGGCAGTGATGGTAAAGTCTTTGTACAGTTTGGTGGGTGGCAGTGATGGTAAAGTCTTTGTACAGTTTGGTGGGTGGCAGTGATGGTAAAGTCTTTGTACAGTTTGGTGGGTGGCAGTGATGGTAAAGTCTTTGTACAGTTTGGTGGGTGGCAGTGATGGTAAAGTCTTTGTACAGTTTGGTGGGTGGCAGTGATGGTAAAGTCTTTGTACAGTTTGGTGGGTGGCAGTGATGGTAAAGTCTTTGTACAGTTTGGTGGGTGGCAGTGATGGTAAAGTCTTTGTACAGTTTGGTGGGTGGCAGTGATGGTAAAGTCTTTGTACAGTTTGGTGGGTGGCAGTGATGGTAAAGTCTTTGTACAGTTTGGTGGGTGGCAGTGATGGTAAAGTCTTTGTACAGTTTGGTGGGTGGCAGTGATGGTAAAGTCTTTGTACAGTTTGGTGGGTGGCAGTGATGGTAAAGTCTTTGTACAGTTTGGTGGGTGGCAGTGATGGTAAAGTCTTTGTACAGTTTGGTGGGTGGCAGTGATGGTAAAGTCTTTGTACAGTTTGGTGGGTGGCAGTGATGGTAAAGTCTTTGTACAGTTTGGTGGGTGGCAGTGATGGTAAAGTCTTTGTACAGTTTGGTGGGTGGCAGTGATGGTAAAGTCTTTGTACAGTTTGGTGGGTGGCAGTGATGGTAAAGTCTTTGTACAGTTTGGTGGGTGGCAGTGATGGTAAAGTCTTTGTACAGTTTGGTGGGTGGCAGTGATGGTAAAGTCTTTGTACAGTTTGGTGGGTGGCAGTGATGGTAAAGTCTTTGTACAGTTTGGTGGGTGGCAGTGATGGTAAAGTCTTTGTACAGTTTGGTGGGTGGCAGTGATGGTAAAGTCTTTGTACAGTTTGGTGGGTGGCAGTGATGGTAAAGTCTTTGTACAGTTTGGTGGGTGGCAGTGATGGTAAAGTCTTTGTACAGTTTGGTGGGTGGCAGTGATGGTAAAGTCTTTGTACAGTTTGGTGGGTGGCAGTGATGGTAAAGTCTTTGTACAGTTTGGTGGGTGGCAGTGATGGTAAAGTCTTTGTACAGTTTGGTGGGTGGCAGTGATGGTAAAGTCTTTGTACAGTTTGGTGGGTGGCAGTGATGGTAAAGTCTTTGTACAGTTTGGTGGGTGGCAGTGATGGTAAAGTCTTTGTACAGTTTGGTGGGTGGCAGTGATGGTAAAGTCTTTGTACAGTTTGGTGGGTGGCAGTGATGGTAAAGTCTTTGTACAGTTTGGTGGGTGGCAGTGATGGTAAAGTCTTTGTACAGTTTGGTGGGTGGCAGTGATGGTAAAGTCTTTGTACAGTTTGGTGGGTGGCAGTGATGGTAAAGTCTTTGTACAGTTTGGTGGGTGGCAGTGATGGTAAAGTCTTTGTACAGTTTGGTGGGTGGCAGTGATGGTAAAGTCTTTGTACAGTTTGGTGGGTGGCAGTGATGGTAAAGTCTTTGTACAGTTTGGTGGGTGGCAGTGATGGTAAAGTCTTTGTACAGTTTGGTGGGTGGCAGTGATGGTAAAGTCTTTGTACAGTTTGGTGGGTTGGCGCTGTCATTCTAGATTTTCGCTGACATAAGTAACTCCAGGTGACCAGGTAGAGTTTTAAAATGGACAGACGCTGTCATTCTAGATTTTCGCTGACATAAGTAACTCCAGGTGACCAGGTAGAGTTTTAGCATGGACTAGCGCTGTCATTCTAGATTTTCGCTGACATGAGTAACTCCAGGTGACCAGGTAGAGTTTTAGCATGGACTAGCGCTGTCATTCTAGATTTTCGCTGACATAAGTAACTCCAGGTGACCAGGTAGAGTTTTATGGCGCTGTCATTCTAGATTTTCGCTGACATGAGTAACTCCAGGTGACCAGGTAGAGTTTTAGCATGGACTAGCGCTGTCATTCTAGATTTTCGCTGACATGAGTAACTCCAGGTGACCAGGTAGAGTTTTAGCATGGACTAGCGCTGTCATTCTAGATTTTCGCTGACATGAGTAACTCCAGGTGACCAGGTAGAGTTTTAGCATGGACTAGCGCTGTCATTCTAGATTTTCGCTGACATGAGTAACTCCAGGTGACCAGGTAGAATTTTAGCATGGACTGGCGCTGAGTAGTGAAGGAACTTGGCCAACCTTTTGGCTCAAAGTCATTTCTTTTTGTTTGTGAGACTGTCATGACTTTGTGCTGTTAAAGCATCTTTAAAATCAGATCAACTCATACTTTCACTGGGTCTGAAGATCCAGAGAACTTTTGTCTTATAAGGAAACCATCAACCTCACAACCATCTTACTGTTCATGTATACAGCATTCAGTATGAGAACCGTTTGTATTTTCTCTGTGACAGACAGAAATAGTTTGTAAATTTAAGCTTAAGACAATTTTGATGTAACATGTTAATCCTTTTTCAGTTTGGCCAAGTTCTACTGAGGGTATTTCAATAAGAATTTTTTACATTCACACCCGATTCCCTCTTTCAAAATTTGAGGATGCGCATTTCTTGAAATAAGGTCACATGGTTATTGGGGGAATATCGTCTTTTTAAGATTTTCAGAGTTGTCGTTTTTTGAAACAATTCACTAGGCATGCGGATTTTCAATTTATTTATATATTAAAACATTGGGGGGGGGGGGGGGGGGGGTTGTAAATTGTGGGATAACAATCAAGCACGTGGGGGGGGGGCGGGGGGGCACTTGTAAATGCTGGTAAGATCATTGATGTTAATTTAATCCTTTAAACTATTCCTAAAACACATGTTTGAGTAGCACGCAGTTCATGTCATTGCTATGTGCTCTATGAATGCTTACAATTTTTCCGTTGCCTAGTAATAGTTTTGCAAACATTTTGAGTATTTTTCTTTCTTTCTTCTTTGTCATTAATTTATGAAGCTAGGCATGTATAGAAAAGTTTTTGTTTGTTATAATGTTTTTTTTGTCCGATGCCTTTCTTTAGCTTAATTGACTGTGCAGCAATGTTTCTTTTTGCAATGACGGCGTCAATGTAGATCCAGAACTAACCATAATGATCTCGTATTTCTCCCGGCCCCGACTCGTGGCTCGATCCATCTGGCTGGAGAAGCGTCTAAACCGGCTAAACCTTGTTGCATGTGACTTGTGTTTGCTCGCTAGGACGTGGTAAGCACTCACTCTCTACTCACTCTACTCACTCTAGGCACTCTAGGCATTGGCTAGTACTAACAGAGAGAGAGAGAGGGAGAGAGAGAGAGAGAGAGAGAGAGAGAGAGAGAGAGAGAGAGAGAGAGAGAGAGAGAGAGAGAGAGAGAGAGAGAGAGAGAGAGAGAGAGAGAGAAAGAGAGAGAGAGAGAGAGAGAGAGAGAGAGCGAGAGATAGAGAAAGATAGAGAGAAAGAGTGTGTGTGTAAAGACTGAACAAATTGAGAAACATTTAATTTTTAATGATTGTTATTAACGATGATATGACTATTATGTGTGTGCGTGTGTGTGTGTGTGAGATGGTGGTTGTTATTATTCATGGTTTGACTAACACGTGTGTGCATGTGTTCGTTTGTGAGGAAAAGATGCTTTGACTAATATGGATGTGAAAAAGAGAGAGAGAGAGAGCCCACTGATATTGTTAGAGGTTGTTAAAATTACTGTAGGAATAACCCATCCTGTCATGGTGCGGTCATAAGTTTACTTTTAATGTTTGCATTTTTATGATTTGCTTTGGATTTCCATTTTGACTTCAGTTAGTTTTTTTTTAATGGATAAATGTTGCGCCTAATGTTGAGATCCGTCTGTAAAGGTTTGGTGGAGTAGCTGAGGTCAACTTAGTCATAACTGGTTTGTTTTTTGTTTTTTTGTTTTTTGTGTGCAACTGTCCCTAACTTTTGGCCTGTTTGTGTTTTTTCTGGTCCATGTGTTTCTCCACACACTATTGTGAGTAGACTGATTTTTTTAAAGGAGATTTGTCTAGAGTAGATCGGTAGATGTATCCCTTTTCACAATTTTCTCCATTTTTGGTTTTCACTTTGGGGCAGCCATTTCTTCATTTTTAAACCCACGAACTGTCAATAGTAAGTTGCCATGATTTACGCCAAGGATTCTGAGAATGTTCATCTGTCGCAACTAAACCCTAAATTGAGATGTAGATCTAAATCTTTATCTGAATCACGATCATTGGGCCCGTTGGGCTGGTCAATGTTAGTCTGGTGTCGACATTTTTTATCGAGGCAGTCAAAACCAACAAAGTTCTGAAGGTCCTGCCACAGGCGCGTCAGAATTAATTTTTTCGTTGTGACAGAGCGTCTTGAAATCATGTTTTCGGTGCCATTTCATCGGTTAGGATTTGGTTTGTTTCTGTTGTGAAGAGTTAAAATCAAGAAGTCATTACTGAAGATTTGTTTACATTCTGCTATAGTGACGCCAGACTTGTACTGCGTTTCGTCAAAGCCGATTGATTCGGCTCAAACAATGTGGTGCTGGTCGGAGAGCCCATCTAGTCGGCTTTTGACAGTTCTTGGCTGAAACCTTTAAATCATTTTCCCTGGCTTATTTTCAGTTTTGTTTATTTGCTTTTTTTTCTTCCATACTACCGGGGATTTGGCTCTATTATTTATTCCTTTTGAATTCTTTTTTGAATGTATCACAGTTTCTTGCTTTACTTCAGAGCCATACTTTTTATTTTATTCATTGTTTTAATATTTACACTAGGAAACATTTGTCCCCATTAAAATGTATGCCCACTCTCAGTATTTCAACCTTTTTTTGGTTTGTTTTTTGTTTTTAATAATTCTAATATTACTATAAAAAATTACTTTTTATTGTGGTTTACTTTGTTTTGGGATTTGTACTTTCAGTCTCATTTTGTACTTACGCACCTTTAAACATAGATAAACATAAATATGCTCGTCTCGTGAAAAAAACAGAGAACATTAAACTTTACTTGTTTACTTGTTTACTTGTCCTATGGAACAGCATCCTTGCACAACGGGCAACCCCATACGTGCTCCGCTCCCCTCTGCAACACGCAACGAAGTGTGTCCAAACTGACAGTCCCCGTCAAGACTTGGTTGTGTACTCTGCGATCTTTCCCAACGAGCTGTCTTCCACGTCCCTCTCCTTTCCTGACCCCCAATTCAATCATCCTCTTGATGGCTTGCTGGTCCTCTGCCGCTGTGTCCTCTGCATTCCTCAAGTGCTCAGAGAGAGCCTTTAGCACTTCCTGCTTATCCAATCTGAGGGTGCCATTCACCGTGGCATTCCCGGCCAGCTTGTCTGCTCTCTCATTTCCCTTGACCCCCGCATGACCAGGGCAGAAGATCCATGTGATTGAACTGATTGCAGTGGGTCTGATGGCTGTCATCCATTCCATCCTCATGAACCCGCACTCTATCTTCTTTAAGGCGCTCTGCGAATCAGTGAGGAACACGGCGTGTGTCGTGGTTGGTCGTGTAAGCTTGATCCATTCCAACGCCTTTGTAATGGCCTCTATTTTCTTATTGTGGTTTACTTTGTTTTGGGATTTGTACTTTCAGTCTCATTTTGTACTTACGCACCTTTAAACATAGATAAACATAAATATGCTCGTCTCGTGAACAGAGATTCTCCTCCTCATTCGCCCCTTCCTCTTATCCTCCTCCTCCTCCAAATATCCTCTTCCCAATATGGTTTGTGTAAAGCATGTAGTGGTCGATGGCAGTATGACAAGATAGCTTGTCCTCATGTGCATTACAAAAAGTAAATAAGAAAATGACTCACAAAGCACACTATTCAGTTGGATTCCCAGTTTATTTGTCTTGATATGCATATAATATAATTATGACAAGTGTTTGAGACTGCTAAGCCACCACCATGCCTTTTTCCTTCTGGCTTAACCATTAAGGAGCTGGTACATAAAACCATTAAGGAGCTGGTACATAAAACCATTAAGGAGCTGGTACATAAAACCATTAAGGAGCTGGTACATAAGACCATTAAGGAGCTGGTACATATAACCATTAAGGAGCTGGTACATAAAACCATTAAGGAGCTGGTACATATAACCATTAAGGAGCTGGTACATAAGACCATTAAGGAGCTGGTACATAAAACTAGGCATGAATGTTGTCTTGTGGTAAAGCATTGCCTGTCGCTCTGCATGTGTGAAGGGCAATAACCCAGCGTGTCCTGTGTTGAGCCCTGTGCTGTACTGATGCCCCTCCCAACCCTCCGTTCCAGAAAATGTGTGACAGCACGGGCAAGAAGGAGATCACGGTGCTCGACTCGAAGCGCTCCAACACGATCAACATCGGGCTGACCGTCCTGCCGCCACCCCGCACCATCAAGGCGGCGATACTCAAGATGGACAACTCCATCATGAACAAGGAGGGCATAGAGGTAACCCACTGCACACTTTGAGCCTAGCTTCAAAAATCATTTCAATAGTCGACTTATGCTCAGGTTTTGCAAGAACTTTAGGTGATCGTTACAAAACTTTTATAATCTGGCACTGTTAGCTTCAGCAAAAATTACAAGAGCTAATTATCAATCTGTAGAAGTCTACAGTTATCCATGTATCATCATTTCTCGGGGTTTGGACTTGCACCTTTATTTCCCTAGACCGTAATAGTTGATTAATTCAAAACCTTATAATGTAGAACTCCTTGGCAACATGCTGCACCAATTATATACGTTAGAATATTGTTTACACACCTGCCACTGTTGTACATGAATGATTCCTGCAGGAAATGTTTTCTAGACACAGGCAGCATCATTAACAGCCAGAGCCTGCTCATTGACTTGGAGAATTTTTCAAATAATCCCTTGTAAGCCATCGCGCTATAGAGGGTCCAAATCCTGTAGCTTTCCCACTACGTGTATCCCCCCTGTCCATTAAGCCTCGGTGTGAAAGGTACAATGAGTGAGTTGTCCCCCCTGTCCATTAAGCCTGGATGTGAAAGGTACAATGAGTGAGTTGTCCCCCCTGTCCATTAAGCCTCGGTGTGAAAGGTACAATGAGTGAGTTGTCCCCCCTGTCCATTAAGCCTCTGTGTAAAAGGTACAATGAGTGAGTTGTCCCCCCCTGTCCATTAAGCCTCGGTGTGAAAGGTACAATGAGTGAGTTGTCCCCCCTGTCCATTAAGCCTGGATGTGAAAGGTACAATGAGTGAGTTGTCCCCCCTGTCCATTAAGCCTGGGTGTGAAAGGTACAATGAGTGAGTTGTCCCCCTGTCCATTAAGTGAGTTGTCCCCCCTGTCCATTAAGCCTCTGTGTGAAAGGTACAATGAGTGAGTTGTCCCCCCTGTCCATTAAGCTGTTGTCCCCCCTGTCCACTAAGCCTCTGTGTGAAAGGTACAATGAGTGAGTTGTCCCCCCTGTCCATTAAGCCTCTGTGTAAAAGGTACAATGAGTGAGTTGTCCCCCCTGTCCATTAAGCCTGGATGTGAAAGGTACAATGAGTGAGTTGTCCCCCCTGTCCATTAAGCCTCTGTGTAAAAGGTACAATGAGTGAGTTGTCCCCCCTGTCCATTAAGCCTGTGTAAAGGTACAATGAGTGAGTTGTCCCCCCTGTCCATTAAGCCTGGATGTGAAAGGTACAATGAGTGAGTTGTCCCCCCTGTCCATTAAGCCTGGATGTGAAAGGTACAATGAGTGAGTTGTCCCCCCTGTCCATTAAGCCTGGATGTGAAAGGTACAATGAGTGAGTTGTCCCCCCTGTCCATTAAGCCTCTGTGTGAAAGGTACAATGAGTGAGTTGTCCCCCCTGTCCATTAAGCCTGGATGTGAAAGGTACAATGAGTGAGTTGTCCCCCCTGTCCATTAAGCCTGGATGTAAAAGGTACAATGAGTGAGTTGTCCCCCCTGTCCATTAAGCCTCTGTGTGAAAGGTACAATGAGTGAGTTGTCCCCCCTGTCCATTAAGCCTCTGTGTGAAAGGTACAATGAGTGAGTTGTCCCCCCTGTCCATTAAGCCTGGTGTGAAAGGTACAATGAGTGAGTTGTCCCCCCTGTCCATTAAGCCTGGATGTGAAAGGTACAATGAGTGAGTTGTCCCCCCTGTCCATTAAGCCTGGGTGTGAAAGGTACAATAATTGAGTTGTCCCCCCTGCGACCAGAAAATCCTCACGACGATGATCCCCACGGAGGAGGAGAAGTCGAAGATCCTCGAGGCACAGATGGCCAACCCGGACATCCCGCTCGGTACGGCGGAACAGTTCCTGCTCACGCTGTCGTCCGTGTTCGAACTGGAGGCGCGTCTCAAGCTCTGGCTCTTCAAGCTCGACTACGAGAACTCCGAGCAGGTCAGACTCTGGCAGAGGCACAAACACAATACATGCTTTTGACTAATACTGAAAGTTGGCACAGACACAGAGATAGTACATGCTATAGAGATTGACTAATACTAAAAGTTGGCACAGACACAGAGATAGTACATGCTATAGAGATTGACTAATACTAAAAGTTGGCACAGACACAGAGATAGTACATGCTATAGAGATTGACTAATACTAAAAGTTGGCACAGACACAGAGATAGTACATGCTATAGAGATTGACTAATACTAAAAGTTGGCACAGACACAGAGATAGTACATGCTATATCTTTAGAGATTGACTTATACTAAAAGTTGGCACACGCACAGAGATAGTACATGCTATAGAGATTGACTAATACTAAAAGTTGGCAAACGTACAAAGATAGTACATACTATAGAGATTGACGAATACTAAAAGTTGGCACACGCACAGAGATAGTACATGCTATAGAGATTGACTAATACTAAAAGTTGGCACGCACAGAGATAGTACATGCTATAGAGATTGACTAATACTAAAAGTTGGCACAGACACAGAGATAGTACATGCTATAGAGATTGACTTATACTAAAAGTTGGCACACGCACAGAGATAGTACATGCTATATCTTTAGAGATTGACTTATACTAAAAGTTGGCACACGCACAGAGATAGTACATGCTATATCTTTAGAGATTGACTTATACTAAAAGTTGGCACACGCACAGAGATAGTACATGCTATATCTTTAGAGATTGACTTATACTAAAAGTTGGCACACGCACAGAGATAGTACATGCTATATCTTAAAAGATTGACTAATACTAAAAGTTGGCACAAATCACATTTTGAAATTAAAAATGAATGCTTAATTTATTTTTTTCTTATTTTCTTTTTAAATTTTAGGTAAGAAGGACAATAACAGGCATTCCTAACACAATTGCTCTAGCCAAAGTTTTTTGGGTTTTTTTGTTTGTTTTACTTAATTGTGATATTGTGGACTTTTTTTTTTTTTTTTTTTATTCTGGCAATACATACTTGATCACCTACAGTGTCTTTATTTATTTTTAAACCACTTATTCTTCAAAAGTTGGTATCAAACTGGGCCTTTTATTTTATATTCCTCCTCTTAAAAATGTCTATCTTTTCTTTTCAATTCTTTCCCACTTTTCTAACAATCAATCTCTTCTGTAAACCATTCGTCTTACAAAATGTTCAACCTGTCCTTCATTTCTTTTCTTTCCTTCTCCTTCAAGCAGTCTCTCCTGGTTCTCTCCTGTCTCTCTCCTGGTTCTCTCCTGTCTGTGGTTGTAGCAAGTCTGTGTTCTCTCCTGGTTCTCTCCTGGTTCTCTCCTGGTTCTCTCCTGGTTCTCTCCTGTCTCTCTCCTGGTTCTCTCCCTGTTCTCTCCTGTCTCTCTCCTGTCTCTCTCCTGGTTCTCTCCTGGTTCTCTCCTGTCTGTGGTTGTAGCAAGTCTGTGTTCTCTCCTTATACAAACATATCTGTGTTGTTTCTATCTTGTAAGGAAGATACATCCGATAGTGGAAATCTTACAAAAATTCAATTCCCAGTGAGGGGTGAAACTGAATAGAGCACTTGAATAATTGTACGACTACTGGAGACAATCCTGGTAGGCCTGGCCAGGGCTTCCGCTGACAGACATTACACGGTCTAAATCTGGGGAAATGACCACGGCCAAAGTAGTCAATGTCCCTGTTCCTAAACAATAGCAACCATACTCATAAGCAAGTATACACACGTACATACACACACAGTCAATGTCCCTGTTCCTAAACAATAGCAACCATACTCATAAGCAAGTATACACACGTACATACACACACACATCTAAAATACATAGGATCGCGCCAGCATTCAACTTGAAGATTCAAGATTCAAATGATATGATGACTGCTGACTGACGGCTGAGATGAGGCACTAGGCCTAGCAGTAGTTTCTCCCCGAGGCGAGAATCTGTCTCGTCCATATGACCTCTCAGGACAAGAGACATAAAGTGTTAAATCAATGTAACTTCTTCCGCCGAGACTTTGTCGCGCAAACACCCGGCACCTATAAGTCCACCTATAAGTTACTCAGTAACGCCCCTTTCCAGATAAATGCAATAAACAGTTCGCTTAAGAACCCGCTTTTCTTGTGTCCCGAGGGGCGGGTTCTTAGACAGAGACCACTGTACTCAGTTGACCTGTTTTGTCCATGATGTTCCCTCCGCTTTAAGAAAGATCCCCCCTGACCCCTCGCACTCTCCTGTCCAGATCCACGCGTTCAGCATCGAGTTCCTGCAGCGTGTGCCGGAGATCAAGGACACGGTACACAAGCACTCGCTGCTGCATCACCTCTGCGTGCTCATCATCGAGCAGTTCCCAGAATCCTCAGACCTCTACTCGGAGATCGGACCAATCACTCGCTGCTCCAGGGTAAGTGCAATGTCAGCAGATTTCGTGTTTTCTGTGTTAGCACTCAAAACATTGTGTGAAGAAGGCTGCTCACAATAGTGTTTTCGCAGAGTGGAAGGGTGTCTGTGTTAGCACTCAAAACATTGTGTGAAGAAGGCTGCTCAAATAGTGTTTTCGCAGAGTGAAAGGGTGTCTGTGTTAGCACTCAAAACATTGTGTGAAGAAGGCGTCTCAAATAGTGTTTTCGCAGAGTGAAAGGGTGTCTGTGTTAGCACTCAAAACATTGTGTGAAGAAGGCTGCTCAAATAGTGTTTTCGCAGAGTGAAAGGGTGTCTGTGTTAGCACTCAAAACATTGTGTGAAGAAGGCTGCTCAAATAGTGTTTTCGCAGAGTGAAAGGGTGTCTGTGTTAGCACTCAAAACATTGTGTGAAGAAGGCTGCTCAAATAGTGTTTTCGCAGAGTGAAAGGGTGTCTGTGTTAGCACTCAAAACATTGTGTGAAGAAGGCTGCTCACAATAGTGTTTTCGCAGAGTGAAAGGGTGTCTGTGTTAGCACTCAAAACATTGTGTGAAGAAGGCTGCTCACAATAGTGTTTTCGCAGAGTGGAAGGGTGTCTGTGTTAGCACTCAAAACATTGTGTGAAGAAGGCTGCTCAAATAGTGTTTTGGTATATCACACAAAGTCAGTGCACAGGGAGTTCCTCACTGAACTCAGAGGAGGGTGGTGTCATCAGCTTCTTCGAGTCCAGCCGAAGAACTTACAACTTTACTATTTTAAGTCTCTACAAATTCTGGTATGGGGAGATTTGATTAAACGTAGCCAAACAAAGTTCAATTTATAAACTCAAAGATTGTCTACTTCAAGAAAAAAAGGTCTTCAAATTAATTTCTGCTTTGCCATAAAAATTAGCCCATTTTCAAAGTAAAACCTTTGCGGATTGGTAGCTCCCATCGGGATAGGAAGAAAAGTCGCCATTTTGAAGTTGTAAAAAACGAAGAGAAGCTCTCAAAAGTTCCCATTCCTGTCCGCAGGTTGACTGGGACGAGCTGGCCACCAAGCTAAACAAGATGGAGTACGACTGCAAGGCATCATGGGATCACCTGCGTGCGATCGTCAAACACGATGGCAGCTCCACAGACCTCAAGGGGAAGTAAGTATGGACAGATTATCCTTAACTTTTTCTTACATCAGTCAAAACGGCTGTCTTATTGTTACATCAGTCTAGACGGCTGTCTTAGTGTTACATCAGTCTAGACGGCTGTCTTATTGTTACATCAGTCTAGACGGCTGTCTTAGTGTTACATCAGTCTAGACGGCTGTCTTAGTGTTACATCAGTCTAGACGGCTGTCTTAGTGTTACATCAGTCTAGACGGCTGTCTTAGTGTTACATCAGTCTAGACGGCTGTCTTAGACAATGTAGTCAGATCTGCCGACAGAATCACAATGTAGTCAGATCTGCCGACAGAATCACAATGTAGTCAGATCTGCCGACAGAATCACATACATCAGTCTAGACGGCTGTCTTATTGTTACATCAGTCTAGACGGCTGTCTTAGTGTTACATCAGTCTAGACGGCTGTCTTAGTGTTACATCAGTCTAGACGGCTGTCTTAGTGTTACATCAGTCTAGACGGCTGTCTTATTGTTACATCAGTCTAGACGGCTGTCTTATTGTTACATCAGTCTAGACGGCTGTCTTAGTGTTACATCAGTCTAGTGTCTGGATGTCTTTTTACTTAGTCTTGTGGTGTAAACTTTCAGACTTCAATTGTTTGACATCATATTACCACAAGAAATATCCAATTTTCATACTGTTGCTATTTTAAAATATTTGCGAGAGAAATTATATTAAGAAAAAAAACTGCAACTGAGTATCCAAAAGATATATGTTTAAAATTTTTGATTGTTACGACATTTTACAATTGTTTTTTATCTGTCCAGAATGTCGTTATTTTTAGCTGACGCCGCGGAACGCATCATGATTCTTCACATCGTCCACAAAAGAATCGTCAACAGGTGGGTGTCCACACACCTGGGTCTTCAGGTTTTCCAGCTTAGACTTTCAAACTGACTAAACTGTGTACTAGAAACGATCAATACCGACCCGTCTGCAGGTTTTCCAGCTTAGACTTTCAAACTGAATAAACTGTGTACTAGAAACGATCAACACCGACCCGTCTTCAGGTTTTCCAGCTTAGACTTTCAAACTGACTAAACTGTGTACTAGAAACGATCAATACCGACCCGTCTTCAGGTTTTCCAGCTTAGACTTTCAAACTGACTATAAACTGATTAAACTGTGTACTAGAAACGATCAACACCGACCCGTCTTCAGGTTTTCCAGCTTAGACTTTCAAACTGACTAAACTGTGTACTAGAAACGATCAACACCGACCCGTCTTCAGGTTTTCCAGCTTAGACTGTCAAACTGATTAAACTGTGTACTAGAAACGATCAATACCGTCTTCAGGTTTTCCAGCTTAGACTTTCAAACTGATTAAACTGTGTACTAGAAATGATCAATACCGTCTTCAGGTTTTCCAGCTTAGACTTTCAAACTGACTAAACTGTGTACTAGAAACGATCAACACCGACCCGTCTTCAGGTTTTCCAGCTTAGACTTTCAAACTGAATAAACTGTGTACTAGAAACGATCAATACCGACTTCAGGTTTTCCAGCTTAGACTTTCAAACTGACTAAACTGTACTAGAAACGATCAACACCGACCCGTCTTCAGGTTTTCCAGCTTAGACTTTCAAACTGACTAAACTGATCAAACTGATCAAACTGATCAAACCGTCTTCAGGTTTTCCAGCTTAGACTTTCAAACTGATTAAACTGTGTACTAGAAACGATCAACACCGACCCGTCTTCAGGTTTTCCAGCTTAGACTTTCAAACTGATTAAACTGTGTACTAGAAACGATCAACACCGACCCGTCTTCAGGTTTTCCAGCTTAGACTTTCAAACTGATTAAACTGTGTACTAGAAACGATCAACACCGACCCGTCTTCAGGTTTTCCAGCTTAGACTTTCAAACTGATTAAACTGTGTACTAGAAACGATCAACACCGACCCGTCTTCAGGTTTTCCAGCTTAGACTTTCAAACTGACTAAACTGATCAAACTGATCAAACTGAATAAACTCCATACTAGAAACGATCAACACCGACACTTCTTCAGGTTTTCCAGCTTAGACTGTCAAACTGATCAAACTCTGTACTAGAAACGATCAACACCGACTCGTCTTCAGGTTTTCCAGCTTAGACTTTCAAACTGAATAAACTGTACTAGAAACGATCAACACCGACACGTCTTCAGGTTTTCCAGCTTAGACTGTCAAACTGATCAAACTCCATACTAGAAACGATCAACACCGACACTTATGTGGGAAGAGGTGGGAGCTCCTACCCGAGGACCAGAAAGGCCCGGAAAGCGTCCAACACAGCACGCTAGGCTTCAGTGCATTAGTCTTACTCCTGACTCTGTTGTTGTTTTTTGTTTTTTTTCTTCTTCTTTCTTCTCTTCCTCTTCTTCTACTGTCGTGTTCTCTCGCGTATTGTTGAGGGTCCAAGAAGTATACTAACCTCCCCCCCCCCCCCCCCCCCCCCCCCCTGCACATCCAGGTACAACAAGATGCTGCTGTACCTGGGCTTCCAGGTCCACGACGCGCGCGACATGAAGATGAACCACTTCTGCAAAGTGATCAGCGAGTTCGCCCTCGAGTTCCGCACCACGCGCGACAAGGTGCACCAGATGCTGGAGAAGAAAGCCAACCAGCGCGAGCGGAAGAAGACGCGAGGAAAGATGATCGTCGATGTAAGTCGTGCCGTCCTCGTGATCAGTAGGGTACCGGTATGGCACGGTGTTTGCAGGCTTGCATGGTGTCACCATCAGGATCAGAGGGGTACACATGCCCTTGCTGACGACAACGTGGCAACCCATTGCAAGAGGCCAGGCCCCTCTCTCCTCATGTCATGTGTTTTGTTCCAATGCATTAAGAAAAAGAAAGTAGAAAATCGTCCTGCTGATGTTCTCTCCGTGGCGTCGTGCTGGACTTTCAAGTGGCAGCGCAAGCATCAGTGCCTGTAGTGTTTGGTTTATGTGTATACACAAGTGGCAGCGCAAGCATCAGTACCTGTAGTGTTTGGTTTATGTGTATACACATGTGGCAGCGCAAGCATCAGTACCTGTAGTGTTTGGTTTATGTGTATACACATGTGGCAGCGCAAGCATCAGTACCTGTAGTGTTTGGTTTATGTGTATACACATGTGGCAGCGCAAGCATCAGTGCCTGTAGTGTTTGGTTTATGTGTATACACATGTGGCAGCGCAAGCATCAGTTCCTGTAGTGTTTGGTTTATGTGTATACACATGTGGCAGCGCAAGCATCAGTACCTGTAGTGTTTGGTTTATGTGTATACACATGTGGCAGCGCAAGCATCAGTGCCTGTAGTGTTTGGTTTGTGTGTATACACATGTGGCAGCGCAAGCATCAGTGCCTGTAGTGTTTGGTTTGTGTGTATACACATGTGGCAGCGCAAGCATCAGTACCTGTAGTGTTTGGTTTATGTGTATACACAAGTGGCAGCGCAAGCATCAGGAGCCGTAGTGTTTGGTTTATGTGTATACACATGTGGCAGCGCAAGCATCAGTACCTGTAGTGTTTGGTTTATGTGTATACACAAGTGGCAGCGCAAGCATCAGTACCTGTAGTGTTTGGTTTATGTGTATACACAAGTGGCAGCGCAAGCATCAGTACCTGTAGTGTTTGGTTTATGTGTATACACAAGTGGCAGCGCAAGCATCAGTACCTGTAGTGTTTGGTTTATGTGTATACACAAGTGGCAGCGCAAGCATCAGTACCTGTAGTGTTTGGTTTATGTGTATACACGTCTGACCTTATTCATGCGTGCAGAAATAATTGATCTCTGGTACATTGATTAAGTGTTTGGCAGCGCAAGCATCAGTACCTGTAGTGTTTGGTTTATGTGTATACACGTCTGACCTTATTCATGCGTGCAGAAATAATTGATCTCTGGTACATTGATTAAGTGTTTGGCAGCGCAAGCATCAGTACCTGTAGTGTTTGGTTTATGTGTATACACGTCTGACCTTATTCATGCATGCAGAAATAATTGATCTCTGGTACATTGATTAAGTGTTTGGCAGTGTCGTACGTCTGGGATCATGATGTTTAATGAAGATCCCCCCAGATCCAGCCCCAGTGACGGGGCCCTGAACTCTCGTTTGACTTTTCCCCAGACTGAAAACTTCAAGGGCAAGGACGCAGCCAAGGACGACGCACTGCAAGCGATCCTGAAGAACGGCTACACCAGCGCCGACGAGCGCGGTCTGCCTGGTCAACGCAATCGCAGGAAACTAGGTCAGTGGGTTGTCTGCAATCGTAGGAAACTGGGTCAGTGGGTTGTCTGCAATCGCAGGAAACTGGGTCAGGGGGTTGTCTGTAATCGTAGGAAACTGCGTCAGTGGGTTGTCTGCAATCGTAGGAAACTGGGTCAGTGGGTTGTCTGCAATCGTAGGAAACTGGGTCAGTGGGTTGTCTGCAATCGTAGGAAACTGGGTCAGTGGGTTGTCTGCAATCGCAGGAAACTGGGTTAGTGGGTTGTCTGCAATCGTAGGAAACTGGGTCAGTGGGTTGTCTGCAATCGTAGGAAACTGGGTCAGTGGGTTGTCTGCAATCGTAGGAAACTGGGTCAGTGGGTTGTCTGCAATCGTAGGAAACTGGGTCAGTGGGTTGTCTGCAATCGTAGGAAACTGGGTCAGTGGGTTGTCTGCAATCGTAGGAAACTGGGTCCGTGGGTTGTCTTAAGATTGGCTTTTCTAAAGGGTCGTGGGTCATCTAACTTGTTCTATTTATAAGGTCAGGGGGGTGTCTAACTAGCTATCGCCCGCTAAGAAACGAGTTTGGCCTACACCTTTGTGCACGGATGAGCAGCTCTAAATATTTGTATGGGATCCCGCCCTTGCCAAGGAAGTGGACCGTTTTACTTGTACAAGAGACAGACTTGTTCCCTCAATAATCCCCATGTGTTCTCGAACCTCCCAGACGCGCGGTCCATGGGGTCCAGGGCGGGCGGGCTGACCACAGACTCGGATATGTACGACACTGGAGATGACGAGTTGCTAGAGGCCTGTGTCAGGACCGCCACAGCGCCGAGTTCGAAGCCCCAGAAGGAGAGACGGCGATCCCGCAGTCACCGGAAGTCATGTGAGTCGACCAGAGCTTCCCTGTCTGCATCCATAAGATTATCTTATCTTATCCTCAATGTCAGGGCTCAGGTGCTCAGCTTCTCTTTTCATCATTACAAACTGGCGAAAATGATTCTTAGCAAGTCCCAACTAGAACTTTCCTATCATGAACTATGAAATCATCTCATCTATGTCAAACTAAAATAGAAAATAATTTTTATCGGCTGCATCGATGATAATCCACACAGAAGTAAAAATTCAGCATAAAGAAACCTTCGAGTCACACAGTCACCTCAGGCACAGAAGTGAAGTGAAGTTCCAACTCACTCACCACACTCAAATTTGCTCAGATGTTACTGAACCCTTAACTTCTTCCCTTCATAATTATTTAGATAGTCTGATTTGATTATGGACTTTTGTTTTTTCATCATGTTCCAATCTATTGTAAGAGGCTAAAAGTGTAAGTGTTTGTACGCGGCGCATTGTCCCATGTATTTCTCGAGTGGTTGTGCATCTCTCACATTTCCCGACAGATCTGTACACGGGTGACGTGTGACGCACTCAGACTCCGAGGCCGAGTTTAGCCAAGCAGGGTAGGCCCCAAGTAGATCGAACCGCGTTCCCAAAGTTTTCAGGTTTTGCAACTAACGGCCCAACCCTGACCCCCGTCACACCCCGCCACACCCCGCCACACCCCGGCGTTTGTGGAGCTGAGTGGTCGTAGATATAACAGCGCCCTGTGTCCCCCCTGCGTGACTACTACACTCGCTAACACAACACGAGCGCCCACACAAACCTTTGCTGTGTGTAGTTGTTTGGTGTGTAGAGTACAAAAAATAGTTTCACTTAATGAAAGTTAAGTGCCTGGAGATGTTTTTTTATACTGTAAGTTAAAAGGTTATGAATTAGTCTGCAAGATTATTGTAATTACAACTGGGGCAATTTGTCCAGTCCGTCATTGTGAACCATTTGTCATCCACCCTTGTCATCATGCCACCCTAAGTTTTGTCTGCTAGACCATGCTGTGTTTGTTCGAGGCGCCATCCTAAACTGTTTTCTTTCCCCCTCTGCCTACAGTCTGGGACAGCGACTTCTAGACTTCTAGGTAAACCCGTGGCCCTGGCCTCCATACGATCCAGTGTCAGCTTTTGGTTTTTCTCCTTTGTTTTTTCCATTTGGTGCATTTTGGAACCGATTCGACAGTTCAGTTCCTTCTCAGTTTTGTTTTTTCCTTTAAAAAAAGCATTTGGAAATATTTCTGCATTATGGGTTGTTTTCTTTTTACTTTTATACAACTCTTAGCTTTACCTTCTCTCTCTATCTCACTCCCTTTATTCCCCTTCCTCTCTATCCTTCTTCGTTTCTGTAGCTCTTTCTCTCACTCTCACTCTCTTTCTTCTCTCTCTCTCTCTCTCTCTCTCTCTCTCTCTCTCTCTCCTCGCTTTCCCTTCCTCTCCTCTCTCTCTCTCTCTCTCTCTCTCTCTCTCTCTCTCTCTCTCTCTCTCTCTCTCTCTCTCGCCCTCTCTCTCGCTCTCTCTCTATCTCTCGATGCTGAATGATATAATGTTGGGTTTTGCACAACTCTATGCCTGATCTGAGCGACCGTTTCTCCGTGCATGGTACAGCTACAGTCAGGCCGGTGTTTGCTCATGCTTCTAGTCTAGTCCAGCGCTTGATGCAAGTTTGTGGGTGTCCCTCTACATCCCTTTTAGTTACAGTTGTTTGAAACTAAAGGGTGGTTGAATCTATGATTTTCTTTCTCTTATTTTTTATTGTTGTTTTGGTTAATTAATGTTGAGTGGAACTATTTCCGTTTGGAGTGATTGTGCCCAAGAGTGTTTTTGGCCTGCAGTGAATGAGAAACTGACTTGTGTTATTGTGTGTGGACTGACGTGGCCTAACATTATAAAATAGCGAGAGAGAGAGAACATCAGCTAAGGGCACCAGCTAATTTGACCCAAGAGAACACCAGCTAATTTGACCCAAGAGAGCACCAGCTAAATTGACCCAAGAGAACACCAGCTAATTTGACCCAAGAGAGCACCAGCTAAATTGACCCAAGAGAGCACCGGCTAATTTGACGCGAGGGAGAACATCAGCTAATTTGACCCAAGAGAACATCAGCTAACTTTACCCAAGAGAGCACCGGCTAAATTGACCCAAAAGAGCACCAGCTAATTTGACCCAAAAGAGCACTGGCTAAATTGACCCAAGAGAACACCACCTAAAGTGATCCAAGAGAACACCAGCTAAATTGACCCGAGAGAGAACATCAGCTAAATTGACGCAAGAGAGTACCGGCTAAATTGACCCAAGAGAGCACCGGCTAATTTGACCCAAAAGAGCACCACCTAATTTGACCCAAGAGAACACCAGCTAAATTGACCCAAGAGAGCACCAGCTAAATTGACCCAAGAGAACACCAGCTAATTTGACCCAAGAGAGCACCAGCTAATTTGACCCAAGAGAGCACCGACTAAATTGACCCAAGAGAACACCGGCTAATTTGACCCAAGAGAGCACCGGCTAAATTGACCCAAGAGAGCACCAGCTAATTTGACCCAAGAGAGCACCGGCTAAATTGACCCAAGAGAACACCGGCTAATTTGACCCGAGAGAGAGCACCGGCTTAATTGACCCAAGAGAACACCAGCTAAATTGACCCAAGAGAACACCAGCTTAATTGACCCAAGAGAACACCGGCTTAATTGACCCGAGAGAGCACCAGCTAAATTGACCCAAGAGAACACGAGCTAATTTGACCCAAGAGACGGCATGCACAGGCTGATTCTAATGCTGGCCAAGCAAAGTTCAAATTTCTCAGCAGAGAACATAGTTTCTGGCTGTGTATAGAGATAGGTCGGTTGTGGTCAATCTCTATCACTGAAGAATATTGGAGAGTGAGTGTCTCAGTGAGCTGCATCAGGGGTAGACTGTTCTAAGCATATTTATAGCCTCAAAGTATTAGCACACACAATTATTGATAATCAGTAGCAGAACTTGGGGCAACATTTAGGAGCAGGATACACTTTCTAACATATGGCAAAACACAGATAACCAACGCTTGTGCCGGCTAAACTCTCATTTGCACTCAGAAACATGCATGCTAATGGTCTGCCTCTCTCTCTTTCTCTCTCTATGTCTCTCTCTCTCTCGCTCTCTCTCTCTCTCTCCTCTGTCTCTCTGTCTCCCTCTCTCTCCTCTGTCTCTCTGTCTCCCTCTCTCTCCTCTGTCTGTCTCCCTCTCTCTCCTCTGTCTCTCTGTCTCCCTCTCTCTCTCTCTCTGCATGAACTGGAGGAGAGATGCTACTGTGGCTGCAGTGGCCAACACTTGACTTCCATCTTCTCATTGTTTGCGTTTTTTTTAAACAAAGCTTAAATAAAGAATATTATTATGTTGATGAAATCGTTTTTTCTTTTCTGTTTCAAAACATGTTTTTCTTATATACATGTTCATATTAAATGTTTGTGTTAGTTTTAATGAATCAGTGCTATGAGGTTATTGTAAATCACCTCCAGATGAAGGCAATCTCATTGAGGTTTAATTCTCCTAACTTTAAATCAATGTTTAGTTCTGTTGTGCAATGTTGGAGACTCAGGCAAGGACTAAAATCATCCATGTAAAGAACTTTAATGTCTCACATTCTTTATAGTGTACCTTTTCGTCTCTCTCTCTCTCTCTCTCTCTCTCTCCCTCTCTCTCTCTCTCTCTCTCTCTCTCTCTCTCTCTCTCTCTCTCTCTCTCTCTCTCTCTCTCTCTCTCTCTCTCTCTCTCTCTCTCCCTCTCTCTCTCCCCACATGTTCATACCTTCTCTCTCTCTGTTTGTCCCCCCAGTGCGGCGAACGCTGAAGGGAGGCCTTGACACGGATGAGCTGAAAGTTATCGAGGCCTTTTCTGACCAGATGTGACGAGATACACAGACTGACGCTGGCAGCTGCACACGCGTGTGTGACTCACTCACTGACTCGGGACTGGACGACTGGAGGACTGACGGAGAAGGATGGAGCCTGCCGCAGCAGGAACAAAGATGTTGTTGTTGTAGATAGACGCCCTCACATGCCAAAGAACTGCTGTCCCGCTACGAGATCTGTGTACATTCTGCTGCTGTGTGTGTGTGTGTGTGTGATAAGGTGACATGTGGCTGGGTCTCTCAATATCGTCGAGCCTTTCTCAAAGACCAGTGGGGTGGGATCTGACGTACGCTCTGTTGTTGGACAAGTTTTCTTGATTCTAGATCATGGAGTCTTTCACTTTGTCACGTGTACTTAAGGCTGATGGTGGTGGTGGTGCATGTCCCGGGCCGGAGTAGGGCCTACACTGCCTAAACTGCCTAAACTGTCTACATAGTCAGCTTGTCGTTACGATTTTTTATGATCACGTTGAATACTATATATATATATATATACATGATATCATATTGTACTGTACATATCTAGAGATCTATTGTGTCCAATAGGAGAGCATTTTTTATAAGAGAAAGTTTCCAAGCTGACCTGTGTGTGGCTGTGTATGGCTGTGTGTGGCTGCATGTGGCTGTGTGAGTGACAGTACCTCTGATGTCTGCTGTACCGAGTGTCTGATGTTCTAATTTAACTGGTTTTATACTTTGACCTCTGACCTCAATGTGCAATAAGAAAATCCCTGTGTTGTTTAAGTCTTGCCACGCTCACTTGCCCGACGCCCCGACGCCATCACAGGGGACACAACTGGGAGGCTGCCTGCTTCTGTTCATTACCTCCCCTGTGAGGTTGTCTCATCTAAAAATACATTGCTATATGAATATCTGTGAATCTCTCTCTCTCTCTCTCTCTCTCTCTCTCTCTCTCTCTCTCTCTCTCTCTCTCTCTCTCTCTCTCTCTCTCTCTCTCTCTCTCTCTCTCTCTTTCTTATAAGAATGTATCATGTATATCTGTGGATATCAGTTTTGCCAAACTCAATACTCATTGCCGTGGAGGATTTGTTGCAGTTTTTTTTGTACTTTGTTAAAAACCAAGGCAAGCCCATGTTGTACAATTTTTATCATTCATTTTGTTTTAAATGCTGTCTCTTGCTTGTGCAAGCATCGGCTGTTCTACCAGTACGCCAAACAGACTCCTGTCTCCTGCTTGTGCAAGCATCGGCTGTTCTACCAGTACGCCAAACAGACTCCTGTCTCCTGCTTGTGCAAGCATCGGCTGTTCTACCAGTACGCCAAACAGACTCCTGTCTCTTGCTTGTGAAAGCACCGACTGTTCTACCAGTACGCCAAACAGACTCCTGTCTCTCCACCTGTATAGTAGAGCTGAGCATAATTCTCTAGACTGCTGTACCGCAGAGCTGAGTGTTTGTTAGAACAGCCGAGCCCGATGTTCATGTTTTAGTTTGTTAGAACAGGCGAGCCCGATGTTCATGTTTTAGTTTGTTAGAACAGCCTAGCCCGATGTTCATGTTTTAGTTTGTTAGAACAGCCTAGCCCGATGTTCATGTTTTAGTTTGTTAGAACAGCCGAGCCCGATGTTCATGTTTTAGTTTGTCCATGTCCTCCCTCTCTGTCTGACTGTTGTGTGTTTAGTGAAAGCCGTGCCTTGTCCAGCAATCTACTTACTCTGTCACAACGATTTTACCCTCACTATTCCTACACATTTTTGTAATTGTATATTCAAAGAGGATGGGACTAGAAATCCGGTGTGCTGTTTACTCTGACTAAGTATTGTGGTTGGAAGTCTCCCATCCTGTCTTGTGCAACCTTCCTCAACAACTCTACTCATAGCAGAAGCGATGGGAGGACCATAGACTGGCCTGTGTAACCTTCCTCAACAACTCTACTCATAGCAGAAGCGATGGGAGGACCATAGACTGGCCTGTGTAACCTTAACAACTCTACTCATAGCAGAAGCGATGGGAGGACCATAGACTGGCCTGTGTAAAAAACTCTACTCATAGCAGAAGCGATGGGAGGACCATAGACTGGCCTGTGTAATTACTCTACTCATAGCAGAAGCGATGGGAGGACCATAGACTGGCCTGTGTAACCTTCCTCAACAACTCTACTCATAGCAGAAGCGATGGGAGGACCATAGACTGGCCTGTGTAACCTTCCTCAACAACTCTACTCATAGCAGAAGCGATGGGAGGACCATAGACTGGCCTGTGTAACCTTCCTCAACAACTCTACTCATAGCAGAAGCGATGGGAGGACCATAGACTGGCCTGTGTAACTTAACAACTCTACTCATAGCAGAAGCGATGGGAGGACCATAGACTGGCCTGTGTAACCTTCCTCAACAACTCTACTCATAGCAGAAGCGATGGGAGGACCATAGACTGGCCTGTGTAACCTTCAACAACTCTACTCATAGCAGAAGCGATGGGAGGACCATAGACTGGCCTGTGTAACCTTCCTCAACAACTCTACTCATAGCAGAAGCGATGGGAGGACCATAGACTGGCCTGTGTAACTTCCTCAACAACTCTACTCATAGCAGAAGCGATGGGAGGACCATAGACTGGCCTGTGCAACCTTCCTCAACAACTCTACTCATAGCAGAAGCGATGGGAGGACCATAGACTGGCCTGTGTAACTCAACAACTCTACTCATAGCAGAAGCGATGGGAGGACCATAGACTGGCCTGTGTAACTTAACAACTCTACTCATAGCAGAAGCGATGGGAGGACCATAGACTGGCCTGTGTAACCTTCCTCAACAACTCTACTCATAGCAGAAGCGATGGGAGGACCATAGACTGGCCTGTGTAACCTTCCTCAACAACTCTACTCATAGCAGAAGCGATGGGAGGACCATAGACTGGCCTGTGTAACTCTACTCATAGCAGAAGCGATGGGAGGACCATAGACTGGCCTGTGTAACTTATTCACTGTCCACTGGTGTAGCCAGCCCAGGCCTGCAGTATTACTGATATGACCTACTTACTTTACCTATCGACTCACGGTGAGATTGACTCTGGTAGTTTGGTCAATCTCGCTCCACTCCAAGTCCATCCGGCCTGTGTGCACAGACAAACTGAGATTTGTGAACCTCAACCTTGTCAACTTCTTACAACTTTGTGAATGTGACTCACTGTATTTTCCGCGGCTCAATGTAATGGTTTAAGATAACATTGGTCATTCGCTAATGTTGACATTGTTTATGCTGCAAACTGAGAGAGATTTTTCTAATGCTAGTTTTGATCTGAGATTTTTAGGTAGAAGCATGGAGACAGCTGGCTGCCAGCCAAACTTTATCTCAAGTCTATGCAAACTCTACTGCTTCTTGCATTGTTTACTTTTTGTATTGCGTGTACTTTGGCAACAAGCAGCCGGTGGCTAAACCTGGCTAAACCTGGCTAAACCTGGCTGGCCGCGGCGTTCCTGCTGTCTTCACTTTGGTTCATGTAACTCTGCCATGAGCTGAAACAAACAGAATCCTCACTGATTGAAATAAACTGTCAGTAGCTCTGTCCATGCTTCTTTGTTGTGCGTTCACATACTGTCATTGTTGTTTGTATGTTTTGATGTGCAACCAGATGTCATTATGCCTCCAGTTTATAAACTTTTGATCGTTGAAACGTCTGAGGCTGAGGGCAAAATCAACAGCATGCGATGAACACAAAAAGAAATCCACTCACTTAGAGTCGTGCCGTGTAATGAGATGAAATACAGCTGGGGTAGCAGTTTTTTAGTGACAAACTCATTGAACTCTCCTGTAAAAATGTTGTGATTGAAATTGGTAGCCAAAAACAGACGTTTCAAAAAGTTGCAGCATAATTGTAGCCTTTAAGAATTAATTCAAGCAAAACAAAAAGCCAATGCAAAGTTAACAGTTGTATAATTGGTAATGTACTTTCCCTGACTAATACATTTATGTTGTCATAAACACGCATAATACAACTATAACTCAAGCTATCTCACTTGACAGTTGCAAAAAGTACACAAACAAAATTGTACATGTAATAAAAACAAACGGGGAGGAGGAAGAGAAAGCTGAGTGACAGTCTGAGAGGGGCAAACGAGACATTGGCAGAAAAAGAGAGGGCGTTGTGAAATATATTTACAAAATGGAGTAGAAAGGGACTGGCTAGAATGGTGGATTAGGAACTATCAACGAAGAAAAACACATTGTATTGTTATTACAGTATTGTGGTGGTTTAAATATGAATCAAACAAGTTGAAAAATATAGTCTGTGGAATACAAAGTTGGGACACTATGTTGGCGTATTTATATATAAAAAATTAGTGCTCATTGTAGACTCCTCAGCTCGATTTGTGCCCATCTCCACGGACTTACTCAATCACTTGAAAATTACAAAACATATTTTTTATGGACTGGTATAGATCAGATTAGGGACATGCTGCAGATTTACTCAGTCACCTAAAAACAAAGACAACTGATTCAAGAATAATCTAGAAACTAGATCTGAATTATTTGACCAAGAAGCAAGACTCAAGTGTATCGTGAGCGAAATTTGATTGTGGAAGATCTAGATCTAGATTAAACCTATTACAATGGCAGGATCATAGACATACCTAGAGATTTGTACTAATCAAGGAGAACCAACTGAGAGTTTTGTCTTTACTAGTTGGGGAAGACAGATAAAACAATTTATATTCGAAAGATTTATGAACACATTTGACATTTTTGGTCTCGCCCACCAAGTCGTCCGCTTTCCAATCTTGGGGCCCGTCCACAATTTAGCCTATATAGTGCTGCTGTTGAACGATAAACCAACCCAACCAACCAACCAACCATCGTCCGCTTTCCAATCCCCTTCATTGCCTTTATTATGACTAATATTATGAATTTTAAAAAATTCTAGCCATATTCAGACAATAAAACTGGTTCTTTTCAGGAGTATCAATTTGCACTGGTCTGATAGCTTTCTTTCAAGGGGAGATGTTGACACTGGTCAAAAACCCAGCCATTTGGAAAAATTGGGGGAGATGTTGGAACTAGTAAAAAAAACCAGCCATTTGGAAAAATTGGGGGAGATGTTGGAACTGGTAAAAAAAACCAGTCATTTGGAAAAATTGGGGGAGATGTTGGAACTGGTAAAAAAAAAAAACTCAGTCATTTGGAAAAATTGGGGGAGATGTTGGAACTGATAAAAAAAACTCAGTCATTTGGAAAAATTGGGGGAGATGTTGGAACTGGTTAAAAAAAAAACTCAGTCATTTGGAAAAATTGGGGGAGATGTTGGAACTGGTAAAAAAAACTCAGTCATTTGGAAAAATTGGGGGAGATGTTGGAACTGGTAAAAAAACTCAGTCATTTGGAAAAATTGGGGGAGATGTTGGAACTGGTAAAAAAAAAACTCAGTCATTTGGAAAAATTGGGGGAGATGTTGGAACTGATAAAAAAAACTCAGTCATTTGGAAAAATTGGGGGAGATGTTGGAACTGGTAAAAAAAACTCAGTCATTTGGAAAAATTGGGGGAGATGTTGGAACTGGTAAAAAAACTCAGTCATTTGGAAAAATTGGGGGAGATGTTGGAACTGATAAAAAAAAACTCAGTCATTTGGAAAAATTGGGGGAGATGTTGGAACTGGTTAAAAAAAAAACTCAGTCATTTGGAAAAATTGGAAGAGATGTTGGAACTGATAAAAAAAAACTCAGTCATTTGGAAAAATTGGGGGAGATGTTGGAACTGGTAAAAAAAAAACTCAGTCATTTGGAAAAATTGGGGGAGATGTTGGAACTGGTAAAAAAAAAACTCAGTCATTTGGAAAAATTGGAAGAGATGTTGGAACTGGTTAAAAAAACTCAGTCATTTGGAAAAATTGGGGGAGATGTTGGAACTGGTAAAAAAAACTCAGTCATTTGGAAAAATTGGGGGAGATGTTGGAACTGGTTAAAAAAACTCAGTCATTTGGAAAAATTGGGGGAGATGTTGGAACTGTTTTAAAAAAAACTCAGTCATTTGGAAAAATTGGGGGAGATGTTGGAACTGG
>RQTK01000093.1:76637-93081 GCA_003991915.1 Elysia chlorotica
GTGGCGGTTTTCAGGTAGAGCAGGAAGGCGAAGGTGGCGGCCTGGAAGCCAACGCCTGGGTCTGCGGTGGTCACCTTCACGTAACTCTTGGAGCTGCCGTCAAACAGGAAGGCTAGGAAGCCCAGGTCAGGGGGGCCTCCCTGGGATGGGGGGGGGGGGTGTATAATTGATGCAATAAACTTCTGCAATTTAGGTATAGATTATTACATCTTACGGAATAGTTTCAATGTATAGTCAGAATCCCAAACAATCACGAAAGGCTATTTATTTTTAAGCAAAGGGTAGCGTAATGCTTAAACGAAGAGGTTAGAAGAAGGGACACGATGACCTTGAACTTAATACAGTGTCACGGTGCATGTGGTCAAACCATCTAAAGCTTATCATATTGTATTAAAGTAACTTTTTAGTCGAAAACAGGCCCTAGGCACGTTTTAAAACCTTTCCTTCTCGAAACAAAATTTAGACTAACATGCTTTGAATGGCATTTTACTAATGTGACTGGTGTACTAATGTGAATGGTCGAATGATGTGAGTGGTGAACCTATGAGCCTGGTGTACCCGTGTTAACGAAGGGGGTGCTAAAGTACTGAAATGACTGGTGCACCCGGGTTAAGGATGGGGGCCCTAGCGTTGGCTTCCAGGCCGCCACCTTCGCCTTCCTGCTCTACCTGAAAACCGTCACGTCCGGCATCGTGTTCGAGTACAAAGTAAGCGGCAGCGATGATGGTGAGTGCGCTACCCCCTGGACACTCTCATTGGATGGTCAGACTTGTTCACCCCCTCTTTGTGTGTAACTGCTGCACTATGTGTCTTTGTATATAACTGCTGCACTATGTGTCTTTGTGTATAACTGCGTCACTATGTGTATTTGTGCTGTCTTACTGGATGGTCAGACTTGTTCCTCCCTATCCCCTCTTTGTGTATAACTGTACTATGTGTCTTTGTGTATAACTGCTGCACTATGTGTCTTTGTGTATAACTGCTGCACTATGTGTCTTTGTGTATAACTGCTGCACTATGTGTCTTTGTGTATAACTGCTGCACTATGTGTCTTTGTGTATAACTGCTGCACTATGTGTCTTTGTGTATAACTGCTGCACTATGTGTCTTTGTGTATAACTGCTGCACTATGTGTCTTTGTGTATAACTGCTGCACTATGTGTCTTTGTGTATAACTGCTGCACTATGTGTCTTTGTGTATAACTGCTGCACTATGTGTCTTTGTGTATAACTGCTGCACTATGTGTCTTTGTGTATAACTGCTGCACTATGTGTCTTTGTGTATAACTGCTGCACTATGTGTCTTTGTGTATAACTGCTGCACTATGTGTCTTTGTGTATAACTGCTGCACTATGTGTCTTTGTGTATAACTGCTGCACTATGTGTCTTTGTGTATAACTGCTGCACTATGTGTCTTTGTGTATAACTGCTGCACTATGTGTCTTTGTGTATAACTGCTGCACTATGTGTCTTTGTGTATAACTGCTGCACTATGTGTCTTTGTGTATAACTGCTGCACTATGTGTCTTTGTGTATAACTGCTGCACTATGTGTCTTTGTGTATAACTGCTGCACTATGTGTCTTTGTGTATAACTGCTGCACTATGTGTCTTTGTGTATAACTGCTGCACTATGTGTCTTTGTGTATAACTGCTGCACTATGTGTCTTTGTGTATAACTGCTGCACTATGTGTCTTTGTGTATAACTGCTGCACTATGTGTCTTTGTGTATAACTGCTGCACTATGTGTCTTTGTGTATAACTGCTGCACTATGTGTCTTTGTGTATAACTGCTGCACTATGTGTCTTTGTGTATAACTGCTGCACTATGTGTCTTTGTGTATAACTGCTGCACTATGTGTCTTTGTGTATAACTGCTGCACTATGTGTCTTTGTGTATAACTGCTGCACTATGTGTCTTTGTGTATAACTGCTGCACTATGTGTCTTTGTGTATAACTGCTGCACTATGTGTCTTTGTGTATAACTGCTGCACTATGTGTCTTTGTGTATAACTGCTGCACTATGTGTCTTTGTGTATAACTGCTGCACTATGTGTCTTTGTGTATAACTGCTGCACTATGTGTCTTTGTGTATAACTGCTGCACTATGTGTCTTTGTGTATAACTGCTGCACTATGTGTCTTTGTGTATAACTGCTGCACTATGTGTCTTTGTGTATAACTGCTGCACTATGTGTCTTTGTGTATAACTGCTGCACTATGTGTCTTTGTGTATAACTGCTGCACTATGTGTCTTTGTGTATAACTGCTGCACTATGTGTCTTTGTGTATAACTGCTGCACTATGTGTCTTTGTGTATAACTGCTGCACTATGTGTCTTTGTGTATAACTGCTGCACTATGTGTCTTTGTGTATAACTGCTGCACTATGTGTCTTTGTGTATAACTGCTGCACTATGTGTCTTTGTGTATAACTGCTGCACTATGTGTCTTTGTGTATAACTGCTGCACTATGTGTCTTTGTGTATAACTGCTGCACTATGTGTCTTTGTGTATAACTGCTGCACTATGTGTCTTTGTGTATAACTGCTGCACTATGTGTCTTTGTGTATAACTGCTGCACTATGTGTCTTTGTGTATAACTGCTGCACTATGTGTCTTTGTGTATAACTGCTGCACTATGTGTCTTTGTGTATAACTGCTGCACTATGTGTCTTTGTGTATAACTGCTGCACTATGTGTCTTTGTGTATAACTGCTGCACTGTATATCTATAGCGCCCATGTGCTTTCTGTGTGTATCTATAACGCCCATATGCTACCTGTGTGTATCTATAGCGCCCATGTGCTACCTGTGTGTATCTATAGCGCCCATGTGATACCTGTGTGTATCTATAGCGTCCATGTGCTACTTGTGTGTATCTATAGCGTCCATGTGCCACCTGTGTGTATCTATAGCGTCCATGTGCCACCTGTGTGTATCTATAGCGTCCACGTGCTACATGTATGTATCTATAGCGTCCAAGTGCTACCTGTGTGTATCTAAAGTGCCCATGTGCTACCTGTGTGTATCTATAGCGTCCATGTGACACCTGTGTGTATCTATAGCGTCCATGTGCTACCTGTGTGTATCTATAGCGCCCATGTGCTACCTGTGTGTATCTATAGTGCCCATGTGTCACCTGTGTGTATCTATAGCGTCCATGTGCCACCTGTGTGTATCTATAGCGTCCATGTGCTACCTGTGTGTATATCTATAGCGCCCATGTGCTACCTGTGTGTATCTATAACGCCCATGTGATACCTGTGTGTATAGCGTCCATGTGATACCTGTGTGTATCTATAGCGCCCATGTGCTACCTGTGTGTATCTATAACGCCCATGTGATACCTGTGTGTATCTATAGCGTCCATGTGCTACCTGTGTGTATCTATAACGCCCATGTGCTACCTGTGTGTATCTATAGCGTCCATGTGATACCTGTGTGTATCTATAGCGTCCATGTGATACCTGTGTGTATCTATAACGCCCATGTGCTACCTGTGTGTATCTATAGCGCCCATGTGCTACCTGTGTGTATCTATAGCGCCAATGTGTCACCTGTGTGTATCTATAGCGTCCATGTGCCACCTGTGTGTATCTATAGCGTCCATGTGCCACCTGTCTGTATCTATAGCGCCCATGTGCTACATGTGTGTATCTATAGCGCCCCTGTGCTACCTGTGTATATCTATAGCGCCCATGTGCTTTCTGTGTGTATCTATAACGCCCATATGCTACCTGTGTGTATCTATAGCGCCCATGTGCTACCTGTGTGTATCTATAGCGCCCATGTGCTACCTGTGTGTATCTATAGCGCCCATGTGCTACCTGTGTGTATCTATAGCGCCCATGTGCTACCTGTGTATCTATAGCGCCCATGTGCTACCTGTGTGTATCTATAGCGCCCATGTGCTACCTGTGTGTATCTATAGCGCCCATGTGCTACCTGTGTGTATCTATAGCGCCCATGTGCTACCTGTGTGTATCTATAGCGCCCATGTGCTACCTGTGTGTATCTATAGCGCCCATGTGCTACCTGTGTGTATCTATAGCGCCCATGTGCTGCTTTGACCCCGGCCTGCTCTATCGCTAGGCGTGACCTTGACCCCTCTGTGACCCCGCCAGATGCAGTGGACGGTCTGGTGCTGGAGCTACAGGTCTGCGCACCGCACGCCAGGCTCTACGACGCAGACGGCAGCCTGGTGAACTCTGTGACCTCCAGCGTGCCCGTCACCCTGGCCACTTGGACCTGGGTGGCCGTCACCTGGAACGGAACCACAGGTCACCTGGGCGTGCAGGTGGGACCCATCACCACGCAGCAGCCACTTCCGGCAGGTGAGAGCTACCACTGGCGCTAAGTCAAAAGTTTAAAACAGTCACAGCAGTCACTTCCGGTGGGTCACAACAGTGACTCAGCAAAACACAACAACAGAAACCGGGAGATCATAACAGTCAGCCCCAGAAGGTCAATAATTACTTCCGGGAAATCATCAGGGGCAGAAGTGACCTTCAGTAGGTCAGTATGGCTGTTATTCCTGGAGATCCAGTATGACCCAGTAACCATTTCCGGTAGTCCGTTCTGGTCGGTCACTACGTCACAGAAGGTACTTCATGAGTGAGTACTTCACATGGCGTCTGCACAGAGTGAGGGGTACCACTATTGGTTAGAGAGACGCCCATACAACAATCAGTGATGCGTACCGCTATTGGTTAGAGAGACCCATACAACAATCAGTGAAGGATACCACTATTGGTTAGAGAGACGCCCATACAACAATCAGTGAAGGGTACCACTATTGGTTAGAGAGACGCCCATACAACAATCAGTGAAGGGTACCACTATTGGTTAGAGACGCCCATACAACAATCAGTGAAGGGTACCACTATTGGTTAGAGACGCCCATACAACAATCAGTGAAGGGTACCACTATTGGCACCACAGTACAGATTGTATGCAGACCAAGGAAAGTAAGACAGATTGTATGCAGACCAAGGAAAAAAAGGCACCACGAGACAGATTGTATGCAGACCAAGGAAAATAAGACACCACGATACAGATTGTATACAGACCAAGGAAAATAAGGCACCACAGTACAGATTGTATGCAGACCAATGAAAAAAAGACAAGTTGTATACCGACCAAGGAAAATCAGGCACAACTCGCTCAGAAAAATTTCAAACTAAGGCCCTTTGAACATAAGAAATTGACGTTTTTTTTTACAATTTTAAATAAACGGTTATCTCTGGTGAAAGAAATGAAGGAGCAATTCTTTTTCAACCTTTTATTGTTGTTTTTTATGTTTTTACCACACTTAAAACAAACGTACGAACTTAAATCCGGACCTGTCCTTTATTTACTGTGGTTTATTAACGAGTAGTAACTCTGGGGCAAACGTTTAAACTGCAAACAATGGTATGGTGACTTTGAAAGAACATTTACTTCATAGAATTTCAAGCTTCCTGTTTGACCCTAATATTGATACAATACACCGATCCACATCATGTATCCCCCCTCTCCCCCTGCACCTCCCTTCTCCCTGACTACAACCCACTCCCACTCCCATTTTCGCTCACCACCCCACTCCCCCCCTCTTCTCCCTCCCCATTTCCCCTTTTTCTTCATCCCCCCTTCTCCAACCCACTTCCCTTTTTCCCCCTCCTCCCCTTCCCTTGACCCCCTTCCTTCTTTCCCCCCCCCCTCCCTGGCCCAGTCTCCTCGTCCCTGCGGCCCCAGTGGATGAAGAAGGGCACTGTCCAGCTGGGCCGGCCCTTGAGCCACGGGTCAGCGTCCTCCTTCCTGGGCCGCCTGTGCTGCCTGGGCTACTTCAGCTCCGAGCTGGACCTGGGCGAGACGGAGGATGCGCTCTACAGCACCGTGCACCCGTCCAGGTGGCAGGCCCTCGCGCCAGGTCGGTTCATCATCATCATCATCATCATCATCATCATCATCATCATCATCATCATCATCATCATCATCATCATCATCATCATCATCATCATCATCATCATCATCATCATCATCATCATCATCATCATCATCATCATCATCATCATCATCATCATCATCATCATCATCATCATCATCATCATCATCTTTATCATCATCACCACACCCACCTTTATTGTCACTACATCCATATTCGCTCTTGATGTAGTTTGTTCTAGACCTACCACGACATTTAGAAGAGAAAACTACACATGCATTGAATGCATTGAGTGCCGGTCAAACTAGCCGCCTGGTTGTTTGACTTGTTTGTCTTCCTCAAGCTGGTGCGTCTCCTGTGCAGGAGCTTAGCGAGGCCTCCAAACTAAGAACTTTCCTCCATCTTGAAACTGTCTGAGTGCGTACGGGAATTGACAACCTTTTTCTCTGTCCGCAGAGGTCAAGTCAGGCTGCATACAGAGCGAGATTGCGTTTGACCCGCCCATCCTTCACCTCTGGCCTCTGAGCAACACCAGCCAAGGTCATGACGTCATGCACAAGGTCGCACCTTCGGCTCCGTCAGATTACCAGGTAGGGATGGGAACATCATAAGTCCTACCTACCTACCTATCTATCTACCTACCTACCTACCTATCTATCTATCTATCTATCTATCTATCTATCTATCTATCTATCTATCTACCTACCTATCTATCTACCTCTATCTACCTATCTATCTATCTATCTATCTATCTATCTATCTATCTATCTATCTATCTATCTATCTATCTATCTATCTATCTATCTATCTATCTATCTATCTATCTATCTATCTATCTATCTATCTATCTATCTATCTATCTATCTATCTATCTATATATCTATCTGTCTGTCTATCTATCTATCTGTCTGTCTATCTATCTATCTATCTGTTGTAGATACATGCGGCATCCATCCTCAGCCATAGACTCATTCGCAGATACGGAGTTTGTGTTTTGCCCTATCAGGGCTCGTCAGTGCGGCTAGAGTGGTATTCGAACCAGGGACCTGCGGCTTGCAAGTCGAACGCTCTACCGACTGAGCTATCCGGTTCGGTGATTGAGTGGCGCAGCGAGTCGTGTGTATCGTGGCCGCCATACTGTCTATGTAACAATCAATACTTAAGCTATCTGTCTATGTATCTACCATTTATCTATCAATAATTAAGCTATCTGTCTATGTAGCTACCATTTATCTATCAATAACTAAGCTATCTGTCTATGTATCTACCATTTATCTATCAATAACTAAGCTATCTGTCTATGTATCCACCAATAATTAAGCTATCTGCCTATGAATCCACCAATAAATTAAGCTATCTGTCTATGTATCTACCAATAATTAAGCTATCTGTCTATGTATCTACCAATAATTACGCTATATGCCTATGTACTAATGCACATGTCTATCTACCCAGTGCATGAGGTTCAGTGACGCAGAGCCCGTGACCAGCCGATCAGCGGTTTACGTGGACGGGTCCCAGCTGTCCTATCTGGACGTGAGCTTGGTCCACTCCATCTTCCAGGAGGACACGCTCAACTTCCAGGTGTTCTTGCGGCCAGGCGAGCCGGCAGAGGGCGTGGTCTGGGACTACAGTCTGGCGCTGGGGCAGGGGAGTGAGGGATTCCACAGGATGACTGTGGCGCTGGTGCTGGGCGTGGCCCGCGTCTCGCTCTACGACCACACTGGTGAGTCAGACACGCCCACACACTGTGAGTCAGACACGCCCACACACTGGTGAGTCAGACACGCCCACACACTGTGAGTCAGACACGCCCACACACTGTGATACAGACACGACCACACTGGTGAGTCAGACACGACCACACTGGTGAGTCAGACACGCCCACACACTGTGATACTGGTGAGTCAGACACGCCCACACACTGTGATACTGGTGAGTCAGACACGCCCACACTGGTGAGTCAGACACGACCACACTGGTGAGTCAGACACGACCACACTGGTGAGTCAGACACGACCACACTGGTGAGTCAGACACGACCACACGGGTGAGTCAGACACGACCACACTGGTGAGTCAGACACGACCACACGGGTGAGTCAGACACGACCACACTGGTGAGTCAGACACGACCACACGGGTGAGTCAGACACGACCACACTGGTGAGTCAGACACGACCACACGGGTGAGTCAGACACGACCACACTGGTGAGTCAGACACGACCACACGGGTGAGTCAGACACGACCACACTGGTGAGTCACTGACTATATACTGACTCTCTGCCAGTCGCTCTCACTCGTTATCTGCTTGACTATATACTGACTCTCTGCAAGTCGCTCTTACTCGTTATCTCGCTGACTATATACTGACTCTCTGCCAGTCGCTCTTACTCGTTATCTCGCTGACTATACACTGACTCTCTGCAAGTCGCACTTACTCGTTATCTCGCTGACTATATTTATACTGACTCTCTGCCAGTCGCACTTACTCGTTATCCCCCTGACTATATACTGACTTCCTGCCAGTCGCACTCACTCGTTATCTCGCTGACTATATACTGACTCTCTGCCAGTCGCACTCACTCGTTATCTGCCTGACTATATACTGACTTTCTGCCAGTCGCTCTCACTCGTTATCTCCCTGACTATATACTGACTTTCTGCCAGTCGCTCTCACTCGTTATCTGCCTGACTATATACTGACTTTCTGCCAGTCGCTCTCACTCGTTATCTCGCTGACTATATACTGACTTTCTGCCAGTCGCTCTCACTCGTTATCTGCCTGACTATATACTGACTTTCTGCCAGTCGCTCTCACTCGTTATCTCGCTGACTATATACTGACTTTCTGCCAGTCGCTCTCACTCGTTATCTCGCTGACTATATACTGACTTTCTGCCAGTCGCTCTCACTCGTTATCTCGCTGACTATATACTGACTTTCTGCCAGTCGCTCTCACTCGTTATCTCGCTGACTATATACTGACTTTCTGCCAGTCGCTCTCACTCGTTATCTCGCTGACTATATACTGACTTTCTGCCAGTCGCTCTCACTCGTTATCTCGCTGACTATATACTGACTTTCTGCCAGTCGCTCTCACTCGTTATCTCGCTGACTATATACTGACTTTCTGCCAGTCGCTCTCACTCGTTATCTCGCTGACTATATACTGACTTTCTGCCAGTCGCTCTCACTCGTTATCTCGCTGACTATATACTGACTTTCTGCCAGTCGCTCTCACTCGTTATCTCGCTGACTATATACTGACTTTCTGCCAGTCGCTCTCACTCGTTATCTCGCTGACTATATACTGACTTTCTGCCAGTCGCTCTCACTCGTTATCTCGCTGACTATATACTGACTTTCTGCCAGTCGCTCTCACTCGTTATCTCGCTGACTATATACTGACTTTCTGCCAGTCGCTCTCACTCGTTATCTCGCTGACTATATACTGACTTTCTGCCAGTCGCTCTCACTCGTTATCTCGCTGACTATATACTGACTTTCTGCCAGTCGCTCTCACTCGTTATCTCGCTGACTATATACTGACTTTCTGCCAGTCGCTCTCACTCGTTATCTCGCTGACTATATACTGACTTTCTGCCAGTCGCTCTCACTCGTTATCTCGCTGACTATATACTGACTTTCTGCCAGTCGCTCTCACTCGTTATCTCGCTGACTATATACTGACTTTCTGCCAGTCGCTCTCACTCGTTATCTCGCTGACTATATACTGACTTTCTGCCAGTCGCTCTCACTCGTTATCTCGCTGACTATATACTGACTTTCTGCCAGTCGCTCTCACTCGTTATCTCGCTGACTATATACTGACTTTCTGCCAGTCGCTCTCACTCGTTATCTCGCTGACTATATACTGACTTTCTGCCAGTCGCTCTCACTCGTTATCTCGCTGACTATATACTGACTTTCTGCCAGTCGCTCTCACTCGTTATCTCGCTGACTATATACTGACTTTCTGCCAGTCGCTCTCACTCGTTATCTCGCTGACTATATACTGACTTTCTGCCAGTCGCTCTCACTCGTTATCTCGCTGACTATATACTGACTTTCTGCCAGTCGCTCTCACTCGTTATCTCGCTGACTATATACTGACTTTCTGCCAGTCGCTCTCACTCGTTATCTCGCTGACTATATACTGACTTTCTGCCAGTCGCTCTCACTCGTTATCTCGCTGACTATATACTGACTTTCTGCCAGTCGCTCTCACTCGTTATCTCGCTGACTATATACTGACTTTCTGCCAGTCGCTCTCACTCGTTATCTCGCTGACTATATACTGACTTTCTGCCACTCTCTGACTATCTTTCTCCCTCACTCTCTGACTATCTCTCTCCTCCACTCTCTGACTATCTTTCTCCCCCACTCTCTCTGACTATCTTTCTCCCTCACTCTCTGACTATATTTCTCCTCACTCTCTCTGACTATCTTTCTCCTTACTCTCTCTGACTATATTTCTCCTCACTCTCTCTGACTATCTTTCTCCCCCACTCTCTCTGACTATCTTTCTCCCTCACTCTCTGACTATCATTCTCCCCCGCTCTCTCTGACTATCTTTCTCCCCCACTTTCTCTAACTATCTTTCTCCCCCACTCTTTCTGACTATCTTTCTCCCCCACTCTCTCTGACTATCTTTCTGCCCCACTCTCTCTAACTATCTTTCTCACTCACTCTATGACTATCTCTCTCCTCCACTCTCCTACTATCTTTCTCCTCCACTCTCTCTGACTATCTTTCTCCCTCACTCTCTGACTATCATTCTCCCCCGCTCTCTCTGACTATCTTTTTCCCTCACTCTCTGACTATCTTTCTCCCCCACTCTCTCTGACTATCTTTCTCCCCGACTTTCTCTGACTATCTTTCTCCCCCACTCTATGATTATCTCTCTCCTCCACTCTCCTACTATTTTTCTCTCTCACTCTCTGACCATCTCTCTCCCTCACTCTCTGACTATCTCTCTCCCTCACTCTCTGACTATCTCTCTCCCTCACTCTCTGACTATCTCTCTCCCTCACTCTCTGACTATCTCTCTCCTCCACTATCTGAATATCTTTCTCCCTCACTATATTTGACTATCTTTCTCCTTCACTATATCTGACTACCTTTCTCTATCACTCTCTCTATCTTTCTCCCTCACTCTCTCGAACTATCTTTCTCCCTCACTCTCTCGAACTATCTTTCTCCCTCACTATCTCTAAATCACCAAAACTTTCTTACTGTCTCTCTCCCCCACTCTCTGACTATCCTTCTCCATCACTATTTCTTTATCGCCCCCACTTTCTGACTATCTCTCCCCCACTCTCTAACTATCTCTCTCCCCCACTCTCTGACTATCTCTCTCCCCCACTCTCTAACTATCTCTCTCCCCCACTCTCTGACTATCTCTCCCCCACTCTCTAACTATCTCTCTCCCCCACTCTCTGACTATCCTTCTCCCTCACTCTCTGACTATCCCTCTCCCTCACAATCTCTTTATCGCCACCACTCCCTAACTATCTTTCTCCCTCAATATCTCTAAATTAACTTCAAAAGTCAGATTTGGTCCCAAATTTTCAAAAACCTGTATTTGCTTTGTTGTTGTTTCGTTCACTGGCAGCGATTCTATACTCCTTTAAGTGCCCCCCCCCCCCTTAAAAAGTGCAAAAGCTAAAGCACAGTATCATAATATTAAGATAATAAAGAAAGACTTTGGTCTGGGGCTTCCGTCTGATTTATCGCTAGAGTATGTAAGACAGCCTTTGTCATTGATATGCGCTGGTCACATACTCTAGCGATAAATCAGACCGAAGCCTTTCTTTTTTATCTTATGATACCATGCTTTAGCTTTTACACACTTGTTGGGATTTTTGAAAATTTGGGACCAAATCTGACTTTTTAAGTTAATGAACTACCCGATTTGTTTAAACTATTACTACTATACCATCACACAGCCTACTAGTACTTCTATACCATCACAAAGACTACTAGTACTACTATACCATCACACAGACTACTAGTACTACTATACCATCTCACAGACTACTAGTACTACTATACCATCACACAGACTACTAGTACTACTATACCATCTCACAGACTACTAGTACTTCTATACCATCACAGAGCCTACTAGTACTTCTATACCATCACACAGACTACTAGAACTATATAACCATCACACAGACTACGAACACTTCTTTAATAACAGACTACGAGTACTACTATACCATCACACAGACTACTAGTACTACTGTACCATCACACATACTACTAGTACTTCTATACCATCACACATACTACTAGTACTTCTATACCATCACACAGACTACTAGTACTATAACATTACACAGACAACTAGAACTACTGTACCATCACCCAGACTACTAGAACTACTATACCATTACACATACTACATGTACTAATACTACTATACCATCACATAGCCTACTAGTACTACTATACCATCACACAGACTACATGTACTAGTACTACTATACCGTCACACAAACTACATGTACTAGTACTACTATACTGTCACACAGACTACATGTACTAGTACTACTATACCGTCACACAGACTACATGTACTAGTACTACTATACCATCACACAGACTACATGTACTAGTACTACTATACCATCACACAGACTACATGTACTAGTACTACTATACCATCACACAGACTACATGTACTAGTACTACTATACCATCACACAGACTACATGTACTAGTACTACTATACCATCACACAGACTACATGTACTAGTACTACTATACCATCACACAGACTACATGTACTAGTACTACTATACCATCACACAGACTACATGTACTAGTACTACTATACCATCACACAGACTACATGTACTAGTACTACTATACCATCACACAGACTACATGTACTAGTACTACTATACCATCACACAGACTACATGTACTAGTACTACTATACCATCACACAGACTACATGTACTAGTACTACTATACCATCACACAGACTACATGTACTAGTACTACTATACCATCACACAGACTACATGTACTAGTACTACTATACCATCACACAGACTACATGTACTAGTACTACTATACCATCACACAGACTACATGTACTAGTACTACTATACCATCACACAGACTACATGTACTAGTACTACTATACCATCACACAGACTACATGTACTAGTACTACTATACCATCACACAGACTACATGCACTAGTACTACTATATCCCCCCCCCAGAGAACCCTCCAACATCAGGTGTGCTGACCCTGGGCTCTGAGAGCGACACCTACCTCCAGGCCGGCTCTCAGGCTGCTGGTTACCGGGGTAACATGGCTTGCCTGGCCGTATTTAAAGGACCCAGTCCACGGGTCGGCGCGTTCAGTTCCCTTGGGCACCTGTGCTCCAGTATGGACTCGGTGGACTATAGCCAAGGTAGGTAGACTAAGTCTGACTAGCGATAAGTAGACTATAGCCAAGGTAGGTAGACTAGTAGACTATAGCCAGGGTAGGTAGACTAAGTCGATGCTGACTAGCGATAAGTAGACTATAGCCAAGGTAGGTAGACTAAGTCTGACTAGCGATAAGTAGACTATAGCCAGGGTAGGTAGACTAAGTCTGACTAGCGATAAGTAGACTATAGCCAGGGTAGGTAGACTAAGTCTGACTAGCGATAAGTAGACTATAGCCAAGGTAGGTAGACTAAGTCTGACTAGCGATAAGTAGACTATAGCCAAGGTAGGTAGACTAGCGATAAGTAGACTATAGCCAAGGTAGGTAGACTACGTCTGACTAGCGATAAGTAGACTATAGCCAAGGTAGGTAGACTACGTCTGACTAGCGATAAGTAGACTATAGCCAAGGTAGGTAGACTACGTCTGACTAGCGATAAGTAGACTATAGCCAAGGTAGGTAGACTAGCGATAAGTAGACTAAAGTAGACTATAGCCAAGGTAGGTAGACTACGTCTGACTAGCGATAAGTAGACTATAGCCAAGGTAGGTAGACTACGTCTGACTAGCGATAAGTAGACTATAGCCAAGGTAGGTAGACTAGCGATAAGTAGACTATAGCCAAGGTAGGTAGACTAGCGATAAGTAGACTATAGCCAAGGTAGGTAGACTACGTCTGACTAGCGATAAGTAGACTATAGCCAAGGTAGGTAGACTAGTGATAAGTAGACTATAGCCAAGGTAGGTAGACTACGTCTGACTTGCGATAAGTAGACTATAGCCAAGGTAGGTAGACTAGCGATAAGTAGACTATAGCCAGGGTAGGTAGACTAGCGATAAGTAGACTATAGCCAAGGTAGGTAGACTACGTCTGACTTGCGATAAGTAGACTATAGCCAAGGTTGGTAGACTACGTCTGACTAGCGATAAGTAGACTATAGCCAGGGTAGGTGGAGTACGTCTGACTTGCGATAAGTATACTATAGCCAAGGTAGGTGGACTAGCAATAAGTAGACTATAGCCAAGGTAGGTGGACTATCTATAAGTAGACTATAGCCAAGGTAGGTGGACTATCTATAAGTAGACTATAGCCAAGGTAGGTGGACTAGTGATAAGTAGAAAAAAGTGCATGCGCCTGTGCTTTTAATCCTTAAATAGTTTTGATTATTTTTCATCGTGTTGAGCAAGTTATGGTAGGCAATGGTTAACACGTGTCTTTATAATTCTGTAGGTGTCTTATTTGCCCCATCCTTTCCACTGAAGCTCACATGTAGTTACCTCTTCCTCCCTCCTCACAGACCCAGCTCAGTGCGCTAGTGAGCAGCCGATACGCCACCGGAAGTACTTTCTGGCCGCAGCCGACAGACGCCCTGCGGGTCATGACCCTGTGACCTGCGACCCCGTGACCTCGCTACTGGCCTGCTCCAACCGGTGCCGCCTCGGTGACCTCTGCCGGGCGTTCACGTTCTGTCCGGACGCGCAGCCAACCGAGTCCAGGTGCTGCCTTTATGATTACGTCACCAGAGGGGGCCTAGAAGAGCATGCCGGGAGTCAGTACTATGTGGTCTCCCGCTTCTAGACTGATGCTGTTTGGTGGCTTTAGATGATTTTACAGGGATCTAGATAGATTTAGGGAGTTCTAGATGGCCAATATTGCTTTAGGTAGTTTTAGATGGTTCTATAAACTATGAAAATAAATTTTTGGATTTTTGTCTAAGTGGCTCTAGGTCGTTGCAGATGACTGTTCTACATTTTCGAGGATGCTTTTAGATGGTCCTACGGTTTATTTTCTTTTAGATGATTTTAAAAGACTGTATGTTGTAAAAGATGGATCTAAATGCTTTCATGTGGTTTTACATCGTTTAACACGGTTGTACATGGCATGGTTTAAGGTAGTTCTAGGTGGTTCAAATGGTGTTGGTCGTTGCAGAACGTATTAGATGGTTCTAGGTGGTTCTATACGGTTATAGATGACCATAGGTGGTTATAAATGGTACTAGATGTATTTGGGAAAAAGCTGCTATTTTAGCTGTGGACAGAGCTTTGACTGAAACCAGCAGGAAGTTTGTGTGCTGTACGTCATCACTAGCGGGGCTAGAGCTGCTCCGTCTCACAACATGACATTCTTACTTTTTGAAAACATAAATAAACCGTTTACAAACCTTCTGAGCCATGTATCTGTGGTTTTGATAATTGTACAAATCAGGTATGTTGTTTGTGGTCGTCATTTATGTTGTAAAAAATCCCACAAAGTAACCAATATGTAGGCCTATATGTTATGTGTAAGTTTATCTAGCAACCCCTAACTTGGAAGCGCTGGTAAAGAGTCCTAAGATGAATGCTCTGCACCTGTTGTTGGCTGGGAGTGGTGCATGGTAGGTGTGTTTTCTGACAAAATCATAGTACTCAGCATCCCTCACAGTACAACCAGGGCTAGCCTGCAGGGCGCTTGGTAGACCCTAGAGGGCCAACTCGGGTACCGGGGTCTAGGTTCGAACCACGCACACAACAGGCTGCAGACCAAGAAGTCCAGTCAAGTCTAGTGGCCGCGTTACCACTGAGCCTTTTGTGAAATGATTGCCAGGCACAAAGTAGCGTTTTATCTAGGTCACCGACATCCTTCTCAAGTCTATTGAAATGTTTTTTTGTTTTTCTTTAGCGATACGAGAGGTAAGCCATTAGGTAACCATTTATTTAAAGAATTAAAAAAAATGAACTTGGGTTCGACTGTGTTTCACTCTTAGGTTGTGTTCAGAGCTTGGCCTCATCCGACATCATTAGCACCGACCTGGCAGTTTTCCCGATGTGTCCCCCCCCCCCCCCCTTTGTGGGCTGGCAAACACCGAGTGTGGACCCAATTAGCAGCAAGCTGTTCCTACCAGAGGGTGTTCGGGGGGCGTTGGCTGACAGGCCGGGTCTGTCTCGGGACCTGGGGGCTGGTAACACGGATGTCCAGCCTCAGGCTTCAGTGTGTGGGGAGAGAGAGAGAGAGAGAGAGAGAGAGAGAGAGAGAGAGAGAGAGAGAGAGAGAGAGAGAGAGAGAGAGAGAGAGAGAGAGAGAGA
>RQTK01000093.1:111487-122153 GCA_003991915.1 Elysia chlorotica
TGATCTATACATTTATTCATCACCACAAAGATCTTGATCTTTATCTTTCTATGATCTATATATTGATCTTTATCTCTCTGTGATCTATACATTTATTCATCACCACAAAGATCTTGATCTTTATCTTTCTATGATCTATATATTGATCTTTATCTCTCTGTGATCTATACATTTATTCATCACCACAAAGATCTTGATCTTTATCTTTCTATGATCTATATATTGATCTTTATCTCTCTGTGATCTATACATTTATTCATCACCACAAAGATCTTGATCTTTATCTCTCTATGATCTATACATTTATTCATCACCACACATATATTGATCTTTATCTCTCTGTGATCTATACATTTATACATCACGACAAAAATCTTGATATTTATCTCTCTGTGATGTATACATTTATTCATCACCACAAAAATCTTGATATTTATCTCTCTATGATCTATACATTTATTCATCACCACACAGATCTTGATCTTTATCTCTCTGTGATCTATATATTTATTCATCACCACTCAGATATTGATATTTATTTCTCTGTGATGTATACATTTATTCATCACCACAAAAATCTTGATATTTATCTCTCTGTGATCTATACATTTATTCGAAACCACAAAGATCTTGATATATATCTCTCTGTGATATTTACATTTATTTATCACTACACAGATATTGATATTTATCTCTCTGTGATCTATACATTTATTCATCACCACACATATATTGATATTTATCTCTCCATGATCTATACATTTATTCACTACGACAAAAATCTTGATATTTATCCCTCTGTGATGTATACATTTATTCATCACCACAAAAATCTTGATATTTATCTCTCTATGATCTATACATTTATTCATCACCACACAGATATTAGTATTCATCTCTCTGTGATCTATACATTTATTCATCACCACACAGATATTGATCTTTATCTCTCTGTGATCTATACATTTATTCATCACCACAAAGATATTGATATTTATCTCTCTATGATCTATATATTTATTCATCGCCACAAAAATCTTGATATTTATCTCTCTATGATCTATACATTTATTCATCACCACAAAGATATTGATATTTATCTCTCTATGATCTATACATTTATTCATTTATCTCTGTATGATCTATACATTTATTCATCACGACAACGATAAAAGGAATAGAGAAAGGTATTAGGTATGTACATAAGAGAGGTATGGGTAGAGAGAAAGAGAGACAGACAGACAGAGAGAGAGACGAAGACAGAAAGGAGGGGGATAGGGACGAGCGGTTATAGCATCTAGCCGGGATTCTGGGGGTGGGGTCGTCCACTGAGACCCCCAGAGAGCGCAGAGTCTGGTGTGTGTCCGCTCATCTTGTCAGCTCGGGGAGCGCGCAAGGGGGAGACCACTCACTCCATACATACTAATCAAACAGGAGAGTATGAATGTGCAAAACAAGGCAATATTTAAGTCTTCGTGTTTGCACAGTCTGTCTGCCACGGATGGAAGAAAATAAAAAGAAGATAAAGTGCACATGTACATACATGGTATGAAGCGCAGTTTTTATCACTTTTTCTTCGTTAACTTGTTTTCTGGCGGTTTTTTAAGGCATCTTGTAATGCAAGGAGCTTTTGAGTTAGAAAGTGCACGGAACAAAAATCCTGAAGAGGCCGATGTGATTTTTGAAGATAATCGATTACAAAACATGAAAGTTCACACTGTTGCCCAAACTTCCATTCATTATAAGGATACAAGAAAAATGTTGAATGTGGCGGTGTAACAGATTTGCTGGTGAGGTGGTAATCTGTTAGGCTCTGTTTGTCTAGGGGTATTAAAAGTATTCACAGCCAATCACACGACTCGTCCGTAGAAAATAAATCCGAAGTCCGCAAGTAACAATTTCAAAACTGTTTAATCCAACAAAAGGGCTATACTCTACAATGTTTGTAGGACGGCTCAATAGTACAATTACTAGACTCTGGAAACAATGTTGACTCTATAAATGTTGCCCACTCCATCCCCAGCTCTGAGCGTCTCAGCGAGTTATGACAACCCAGACAGTCTTATGACACACGGCGCACATTCTCGTCTGCTGGCTCACGGCGATTATTGCTTATTTCCTACAGGCTGGGGAGCTCATGGTGGAACATCGCAGCCCTCAAGCCAACATGGAAAGAATACTCCACAACATTTAGAGAAATTAGAAATACGGTTTGAGCCTCAAATATATTTTACAGATATTTGAATTTATATGTACAGGAGTTCAAAATACAAAAAGATAATTATATTACAGATATTTATATTTACAGGAGTTTTAAATACAAACAAATAATTATATTACAGATAGTTGAATTAATATTTACATGAGTTCAAAACACAAACAGATAATAATTACATTACAGATAGATGAATTTATTCACAAGAATTCAAAATACAAACAGATAAGCACACTCCATGGGAGGATCTCGGACGTGCGCTGTTCCCTGGTCAGGTGAGGTCTGTGTGCAGCTGCAGAAACCACACAGCACACACAGGCCAATCTACGTCTCGCCTGATTGGCTCTGACAGCTACGTGTCACGTGACGCCATACTTTAAACTGCGGCTTCTCAGGGTCTAGGTGTGTACATGTGAAAGCCCGCCCTGATCTACTGCACTAGTGAAAGCACATTCCTCAAAAAGACACAGTGACTGAGAGAAGGTCGTAAGGTAAAGAACTACAGGGGAGGTCACTTTACAGGATACGGACACGTGATAGATTTCTGGTGAGTGATTTAGAAATGTCACGTGATGGTTCGGAGCTTCAGTGTTCACCTTCTGCGCCCCCCTTCCTCCCTCCACTTTCTCACCCTCCCCTCCCCCTCCTCCCCCCATCTTTTCCTTTGCCTAAACAAAGATCATGTCCCACAGAGACCCATACCCATGTTCCCAACAACCCCCTCAGTTTGAAAACCCGTGGTTCGTCTGGCCCATAACAACTGGACAACATCTCCCATTGAGCTACACACTCTCCCATTGAGCTACACACTCTCCCATTGAGCTACACACTCTCCCATTGAGCTACACACTGTCCCATTGAGCTACACACTCTCCCATTGAGCTACACACTCTCCCATTGAGCTACACACTGTCCCCGCACTGGTCACGCGGGTCTACTACCAGGGCCAGCATCTCCCTAGCCCTGGGCGAGGGCCTCACTCCACCTAGGGCATCGACCCAGCACCTTGCAGGCGGTAAGCTATCAGTGCTAACTTCTAAACCACCATGGGCGACAGTGGACTCGCTAGAGAGCGTGTCGGCCGAGGCGAAACCGAGGGTTAGTTGAGCGGAAGTTGTGTCCAGAAACCGTGTGGTCCGGTCAGCGCATGCGTAGTCCCTGTTTTGGAGCGGCGTGACTTCGGTGGCCGCCTGGCTGAGTTTATGTAGCGGCGTGACTTCGGTGGCCGCCTGGCTGAGTTTATGTAGCGGAACTGCCCGCGCGGCGCCTGCGCTGTTGTTGTTGTGGCTGGTGGAGGCAGGGTTTCCGCCCACGTGACCAGAGCGTAGAGGGCGCGACCTGGGGGTCAGCACGCGGTAGAGCTGCGCGCGGAACTTCTTGGCGCTGAGGAAGTAGAGCAGGAAGTTGACGGACAGGTTCAGGAGCGTCAGCAGTTCGGTGATGCGGCTCACCAGAATGAGTCTGGCTTTGGCCACAGGCGCGTTCCACACCGCCCTCGACGCCGCCTCGTAGAGGTAGAGCAGCAGGCAGTTGGGCATGGTGAGCAGGCAGAAGCAGACGGCGGCCGCGAGCATCATCACCGTGATGCTGTTCTCCAAGCGGGCGATGCTCTGCAGCGACGTGGGCCGCCGGATGTCTGACGGCACGCGACACCTGGAGGGCGGGCCGGGGGCCAGAGCTGCCGCTGACGGTTGTCTGGGGATGGTCTCCGGCGACCCGGATGTCGCGGGCGGCGCGAGGGCGGAGCGGGGCCGTGCCTGGAACGTAAGGATCTTCTCCCTGGCGCGCTGGGCTCGGCGCATCTGGCAGGACACGAGCGCGATGATGGCGGCGTTGAGCAGCAGGGGCAGCACGGCGTAGAGCAGGTTGCGGAGCGCGAACACCTGCGGGTCGAGGTAGTCCAGCGCGCGCGCCGCCAGCCCGTAGGCCAGCAGGAGGGCGAGGGCGAGTAGGGCTGCACTCGCCTGCGCGCGCCGCACCGTCAGGAGGACGCGCTTCTGCAGCGGGAAGCGCAGGGTCAGCAGCCGCTCGACGCCGATCAGCACGAGCAGCCAGTTGGAGTAGGAGGCCGCGTAGTCGTACAGCATGGCCACCAGACTCGAACCTGCCCCCGCCTGGGTGATGATCCCGCGCTCTGTCAGCACGTGGATGGAGCCGCGCACGCACAACGCCAGAAGGTCTGACACCGCCAGCAGCCCCACGTAGAACGTAGACGTGGCGCGCGGCAGGGACGCGATGGTGAAGATGGCCAGGCTGTTGCCTAGCAACCCGGCCGCCAGGGCCAGCCAGAAGCCGACGGTCCAGACCGTGGTCGCGGCCTGGCACAGGGAGGCGATCGCGCTGACCTCAGCGTCCGTCTGGACTGGCCGGCATGACGTCAGGTTCACGGTGAGGAAGGAGCAGCGGAACGGCGTCTTGTAGAGCGTCAGGTTCACGGAGCTGGAGAAACACGGCACGCTGGCATTGAGCTCTGCCTCCATAGGGACGCAGGCAGGCGCGCTAACTACTAGACCAGCTACCACTGGCTGAATACACTTAAGTCAAGTCCTCCTCTTATCGCTGGTTACCCATCCTCGAGTGTCCACATAGACCTAGGCAAGCGCGCTACCGGCTGGACCAGCTGATAGTGACAATGAGGCTCAACAAAACTCACAGAACCAATGTTCGAAACCCGCTTATAGGTTAGCACATCATTCTGTCTACAGTGAGTGAGTGTCCACTTTTCTAAAGGTTAGCACATCATTATGTCTACAGTGAGTGGGTGTCCACTTTTCTATAGGTTAGCACATCATTCTGTCTACAGTGACTGGGTGTCCACTTTTCTATAGGTTAGCACATCATTATGTCTACAATGACTGGATCTCCACTTTTCTATAGGTTAGCACATCATTCTGTCTTCAATGACTGGGTGTCCACTTTTCTATAGGTTAGCACATCATTCTGTCTATAGTGACTGGGTGTCCACTTTTCTATAGGTTAGCACATCATTATGTCTATAGTTAGTGAGTGTCCACTTTTCTATAGGTTAGCACATCATTATGTCTACAGTGAGTGGGTGTTCACTTTTCTATAGGTTAGCACATCATTATGTCTATAGTGACTGGGTGTTCACTTTTCTATAGGTTAGCACATCATTATGTCTACAGTGACTGGGTGTCCACTTTTCTATAGGTTAGCACATCATTATGTCTACAATGACTGGGTGTCCACTTTTCTATAGGTTAGCACATCATTCTGTCTACAATGACTGGGTGTCCACTTTTCTATAGGTTAGCACATCATTATGTCTACAGTGAGTGGGTGTTCACTTTTCTATAGGTTAGCACATCATTATGTCTATAGTGACTGGGTGTTCACTTTTCTATAGGTTAGCACATCATTATGTCTATAGTGACTGGGTGTTCACTTTTCTATAGGTTAGCACATCATTATGTCTATAGTGACTGGGTGTTCACTTTTCTATAGGTTAGCACATCATTATGTCTATAGTGAGTGGGTGTCCACTTTTCTATAGGTTAGCACATCATTATGTCTACAGTGACTGGGTGTTCACTTTTCTATAGGTTAGCACATCATTATGTCTACAGTGACTGGGTGTTCACTTTTCTATAGGTTAGCACATCATTCTGTCTACAGTTAGTGGGTGTCTAGTTTTCTATAGGTTAGCACATCATTCTGTCTACAGTTACTGGGTTTCACTTTTCTATAGGTTAGCACATTGCTGACTGCAGTACGTTTTATAGGTCCATTTTTCTCTACAGTGGAGCACAGCAATAGAGATAAATGGTTTCTTTGTTAACACATCGGTGGCCATATCACATAGTCATAAAGTTTAACTTTTTCTATGGGTTTTTTTTGGTTATATAACACATCCGTGATTGTAGCATAAATATTATATTGATATTGGGTCCAGCTTTCTCTATGTTAACACGTTGTTGACAGTAGCACATAACTGGTTATAGGTCCAGCTTTTTCTATGTTAACACGTTGTTGACAGTAGCACATAACTGATTATAGGTCCAGCTTTCTCTATGTTAACACGTTGTTGACAGTATCACTTAACTGATTATAGGTCCAGCTTTCTTTGGTTGACACATTGCTGACAGTAGCACATAACTGATTATAGGTCCTTGTTAACAAATTGCTGACAGTAGCACATACATGGTTATAGGTCCAGCTTTCTCTGGTTGACACATTGCTGACAGTAGCACATAACTGATTATAGGTCCAGCTTTCTCTATGTTAACACGTTGTTGACAGTAGCACTTAACTGATTATAGGTCCAGCTTTCTCTGGTTGATATATTGCTGACAGTAGCACATAACTGATTATAGGTCCCGCTTTCTCTGGTTGATATATTGCTGACAGTAGCACATAACTGATTATAGGTCCAGCTTTCTCTATGTTAACACATGGCTGTGTAGCCTGTTCCCAGTTCAGCGCAGCGTGCGGCGTGTGTTGCTGACTCCACCAGCCCCTGACGGATTTCAAGCTGTGTAAGGCCCGCCGCCTCCTGCCAGAACAGGCCGTTTGATTCGGCGCGGCCACCCCGGCCCGTGCTGTCAGTGTGGCCTGGTGTGCGAGCTCACACACAGACAGGGCGGTCATAGACAATGGTGCCAGATCCAGGCATCGGTTATCCACACAAAGGTAGTCACAGGTAGCCACATGTCCACTACGCTTGGACCTCGCCACATCTAGCCACACCTAGCCACATCTAGCCACACTTAGCCACATCTAGCCACACTTAGCCACATCCTGCCTGAGTGGAAGTTAACCTCTGATTGACGTGTGTCTGTTTCCGACTAATCCGATGGAGAGATTGGAACCTTGACATCCTGATGACCAATTTGGAGCACTACCAGCTGATCAATGTGCCACACCTGTAGACCCAGTGGTACTAAAACTACTTCCTGCTTCACCGCAAGTCGTCCCCGCCTCGCCGCCACACACAGCATAGCCGTCTCTGCCCCGCGCCGGCGACAGCTGCAGCATCAGCTACACCATCTGTGGTCACTGCGCCGTAACGGCAGCACAAGGCGGCTACATCTGCAATTCTGCAAGTGATCAGCACAGGGCCACACAGGGGGCAGGCTACACAGGAATATTCATACCGTTACTAATGTAGCTCACACTGAATCGTACCGTAACAAGTAACCATGTGTAGCTCACACTGAATCGTACCGTAACAAGTAATCATGTGTGGACGACCTTACAGCGACCGTTACAAGTGAAGGTCACACTGAACCGTACCGTAACAAGTGACCATGTGTAGGTCACATTCACTCGTACCGTAAGCCGTGATAGCCAAGAGACTCAAGTCGGACTCAAGTCGGACTCAAGTTGGACCGCTGGAGCTGGGCCAGACACCGAGACTGTGACTGACGTCAGGCGGATTCGGTGGCCACGATTGATCGATCCCGTATCAATCAGCTAGAGTTCCAGCTCCCTGTTTTCCCGGCAGACGCGAGAAAACTTCCACAGGTAAAATTAAATCTACTCAACATCTCAGTGTGGTGGGAGAAGAGAACTCGCTTTGAGTTAGCAAGACGCCTGGTTCGGACTCCGTTTGTGTGTGTGTGTGTGTGTATGTGTGTGTGAAGTTGGGGAGGGGAGGGGGAGAAAATGAATTAACATAGATCTATAGGGAGAGACCACTAGCATTGTTCGTAACTAATTCGCGAAAGATCAGTCTATAGGAAAATACAAATTAAGGCAACGAAAACGAAAGTAGCAATCATAACTATAGATCTAGAACGAAACGTTAATAGTGTGAAAAGTTAAACATTATTTTATGTTTAATCACCCCTACCCCCCACACACGAAAGTAGTAATCATAACTATAGATCTAGAACGAAACGAAATAGTGTGAAAAGTTTAACATTATTTTATGTTTAATTTCCCCCCCCCCCCTTCCCCACACACACACACACACACATATGTCTAACAAATACACATCGTAATAACATGGTTTAATTTACTCGTATTAGCATCCCGTTCCTTAGTCTTTCATGAGAATCCTGTGCGGAAACTCAGGTAGGAGATTCTTCGATAATGTCCCAAACCTCCTGCTCTGTGGCCAAGAGCGTTACCAGCTGGGCTTCATGGCACCTGCGAGTATTATATAATCTAGAGAAAAAAACGCAGTGGGTGGAACTTCGTAATTTATGATTCAAGGCTACTTATGTATAACTCAGTGCCGTTCCAATTATAACTTATAATAGAAACAGTCCTTGATTTCTCTCCCTCTCTCTGTCTGTCTCTCTCTCCCTCTCTTTATCTCTCTTGCTCCCCCGGTCTATTCTGTCTATCTCTCTCTTTTTTCCTCTGTGTCTGTCTCTCTATCATCTGTCTGTCTCTCTGTCTCTCTGTCTCTCTCTCTGTATCTTTTTGTCTGTCTCTCTATCTCTTGCTCCCCGGGTCTATCTGTCTATCTCTCTCTCTCTCTTTTTTCTTCTGTCTCTATCTCTGTCTATCTATTTATATGTCTGTAACTCTCTCAGTTTCTGTCTATCTGTATCTCTCTCTGTCCCTCTCTCTCTTTCTCTCTCTCTCTTTTGCATATCCACCCCCCCCTCCCTCTGCCTCTAAAAAGCACATAATTATTGTTTATATATTTCCTCCACCCACAAGCAACCCACACCACCAACCACCCAAACAGACCGGGCCCGAGGTGTGCCCTATGAACCCTGACCAATCAAAAGCTTACCCCCACAAAACCCCCAGGTGTCCAAAGGGGAACTAAACGAAAACCTCCCACCAGAGTTACGCCCCATTGAATTCTTTTTGTTGTTGTTGTTTTGTTTTGTTTTTTTGTTTTTTGTTGTTTTTTGTTGTTTTTTGTTTGTTTTGTTGCTGTGGGTTTTTTTTTAACGAAGAATCTATTCCGTAGACGAGACAACCAAGGAAAACAGAAGAAAAAGTTGACTGTCTTGCAAGCCCTTTTAACGTAGATTGCCTTTAGGTTGATTAAGTGAATGTATGTACATATTTCACAGTATATTTTTAAATTCCAAACGATCGTACTATAATGATCCTCTCATGCTACAGAACATGGACGTCTTGACAGCTTGGTCCCCACCACTTCAGTTTGCCGATAGTCCCTGGGCGTTATCTACCAGAATAGGTAAAACAAATGGACTTCAGAACGCCATATGGAACTGGTTATCTCCAACCACTCACAGAGAATGATGACAGACTCTGGCCTTTGTTCGAGGACTCTTTAATAGGCTTTTACCATCTATAGTTGATACCCCAGCCATGTAGTCAGCATTATTTCTTTTCATTGCTCAGGTTGGCGACATGGTAGCAGTCTCTGGCCGTCGGTAGGCGATACAGATATATAGTCACCACGGCGTGTTTGGTTCTGCGTGCTTTGTTCCATCAATAGCCAATCAGGTACGTCTCACGGTCACCCGCCTGTGCTGAGGGAGGCAGGTGTTTCAAACTTGGTGACAACAAGACCCAGCCAGGTCGCTTGAACTGATCAACTTCTGAAGCTTACCGTTCTACGCCTCACCTGAGGTGGAGCAGTGGCGTCCACCATTCCACCGGAAGTGGTGTGTGGGCGCTACAGGCGTCCTACAGGCGTGTGTGGGTCCTACAGGCGTGTGTGGGTCCTACAGGCGTGTGTGGGTCCTACAGGCGTCCTACAGGCGTGTGTGGGTCCTACAGGCGTGTGTGGGTCCTACAGGCGTGTGTGGGTCCTACAGGCGTGTGTGGGTGGGTTGATAAGGGGACAGAGATAGAGAGGCAGAGAGCAAAGACAGAGAGATATTGAGAGAGAGAGAAAATGAGATTAAGAAATAGACAGAGAGACCGGTAGAGAAGGAGAGAGAGAATGAAAAAAGAGAGAGACAGACAGAGATAAGAGAGAGAGAGAGAGACAGAGAGACAGAGAGACAAGTAGGCAGAGAGACAGATAGACAGAGAGACAGAGAGGCAGAGAGACAGAGAGACAGAGAGACAGATAGACAGAGAGACGACGGTTTGGTGTTGATGAGCCATACGAAATTAAACGTGAAGACACGAGAGGGAGAGGAAGATGAGACAGAGAGAGAGACAGAAAGACAGGGAGACAGAGAAAGAAGCCTGTACCTTCATGTAGCCCCGAGGGGAGGGATAACAGTATACCTATGACGACATGGCCTTCCACGAAATGATCTTTAAAAAAGGCAGGATAAACAAACCACACACAGCAGCAGTGTATTACAAGCGATACAAGGGCTACCAATGCTGAGATCAACTTTTGTTCATCCACTGTGCTAATTTTGGTTGGGTTTACCAGCAACAACAGGAAAACTGATATTGGCATAAAAACACTAATGAAGCATAAGCATCAATAAATTGCACACCCTCTATCTCTCTCGCTCGTTCTCTGGTTCTCTCTCTCTCTCTCTCTCTGGTTCTCTCTCTCATTCTCTCTCTCTCTCTCTGTCTATCTATCCATCC
>RQTK01000093.1:124614-129614 GCA_003991915.1 Elysia chlorotica
TATCTATCTATCTATCTATCTATCTATCTATCTATCTATCTATCTATCTATCTATCTATTTATTTATCTATCTATCAATCAATCTATCTATCTATCTATCTATCTATCTATCTATCTATCTATCTATCTATCTATCTATCTGTCTATCTGTCTGTCTGTCTGTCTGTCTGTCTGCCTGTCTGTCTGTCTGTCTATCAATCTATCTATCTACATGCTTATTTATCTATCTATCTATCTATCTTTTTATCTATCTATCAAACTATCTATCTGTATACATGTCTATCTATTTATCTATCTATCCTTCTATCTTTCTATCTAGCAGTTTCCTTTTCTCCTGACCAGGGAGGGGGTAGGGGGATGTTCGGTTGTTTTTGTATGTCTTTTGTTTTTAGGAAGATGTTTAAGATGTCTGGGTGTGTGTAGGTGTAAAGGTAACAAACCTTTTTTTTAAACAACATGTAACGCATGGTTAGTTGAGAAAATATTGCCAAGTTGGAATGAGCAGAGATCTGTATTTCCTAAAGTACAAACTAACCCCCGCCCATCAGCAACATTCATAAAGGAATTTTCACTCTGGCTCATCTTATCTCAATCTCTATATTGAATAGTTATCTCCCTTTCTCTCTGTCAATCACCTACATTTCGCGTTTCTCCATCATATTTTGTCACAGGATCGATTAGTTTATGTTTGTAGAAGAAGATGGCTGTGCCTCGTGCTCAGGACTCGAAAACAGAAACGGACAAACTGGTTTGTCTTGCCGAGACAGAATCTGAATAAACGCGCGAGATGCTGAAGGAGCGATAGATTAGTCATTATCACAGACAAGACCACGAATATGAATAAATTCTGTGTGACGTGCGCGGGTCCATGCGCGGGGATTAGTTCAGGACAGCGGGAGGATTAAAACAATGGATTTGATAAAAAAACATATATAGATTGGCTCAAATTGCCGAGAAATCGGAAGCCCCGTGGGCATTCTGGGAACTTTCCAGATCAGATCTGCTCTCCCCCCCCCCCCTCCTCTCCCTCTCCCTCTCAGAAGATCTGTGGGCTGAAGCCGCCCTCTCGCTTCGACTGTTGCGCAATAATCTTAATTTTGTTTCTCTACTTGGAGAGAGTTTTTTTTTACCATACTCAGCTCAGATTGCGCTTTGCTCCAGATGTTCGCTTGTACTGCGCATGTTTTAGAGATGTTTTCTTAAAAACGATCATCTCGTGATTGTGTAAGTTTGTTCATAATTAGAGAAAGATCAGAATGATGGAGATAGGTTTTCACTTATAGCTGTATCATGTACTTATTATGAAGTACAGTGCACTCATTAAACTATTTTCAAAAGGCAGCGACTACATGGAGAAACTAGGTAGGGGCTTCACACAGTATTCGGCGTGACGCGTTTTCAATGATCACGGTTAGCGTAGAGGGGCGTGATCCGTGTTCGATGGTCACGTGTGGTCCGTTTTTTCTTGATCACGTGTGGTCAGTGTATATAAGATAAGATAAGATAAGATAAGATAAGATAAGATAAGATAAGAATAGAAAAGATAAGATAGACTTTAATGATCCATTTGTTAATAGCGATTTTTAGCTGTGGTTTTAAACATGTATGAAAATACAATACAAATATAAAGTTAAAAAACGTATATCTAAGGAAAAAGTATATATCATAGAACACGCATTACACATTAACAACCTAGGGGCTTACTCTGAAAGTTTTTACTTAGATACAAATATAAATAAAAATAAAAATATAGGTAACTTTTATATAGGGAAAAAATAGACCAAAATAAGCATTGTGTTAACATAAACCAAAGGGGCCGACTCTGAATTTATATAAATACAAATAGAGCTAATAGTCAATAATTGATATGATTATAAGAAAAGACTTTCATACGAAGTGGTGTGGCTCCTTGCTTTTTTTTTTTACTTTTCTGATCACCTATGGCGACTGAGGTGAGAAGCAAGGGCGAGAACTGTGACACAAGCCCCTGCCAGGGCGGGAGGCAGCGGTTCCGCCTGTGGCTTGAGTTGGGCATGGCGCGCCGCCAGCTTTCCCAACAATCAGATGAGTCGCGCGGCGAGGGGGGCCCTGCTCTAACCAGGATCCCGGGGGAACCCCAGCAACATGGCGGCCCCAAGCCCACACCAGGTCGCCCGCCGCACTCAGCAGACGTGAGGACAACTTGACACGAGGATCCCGGGGGAACCCAGCAACATGGCGGCCAATCAGACGAGTCGCGCGGCGAGGGGGGCCCTGCTCTAACCAGATGAGTCGCGCGGCGAGGGGGGCCCTGCTCTAACCAGGATCCCGGGGGAACCCCAGCAACATGGCGGCCCCAAGCCCACACCAGGTCGCCCGCCGCACTCAGCAGACGTGAGGACAACTTGACACGAGTTTCATCCCCTGGCTCGCTTTATTAGCACTAGCAAGCAATGTGCAGCGCTTATCATCGTTGACAATAGAAAATAGTTCATTTGCTCTAAATGCCTCAATGAGACGACACCTACATAATTATATCTCTGACTGTCTAAAGGTGTATGTACCTGCTAGGCAGCTTAGATCTGCAGCTGATAAAACCATCCTTGTTGTACCATATAGAAATTATAAATCAACAGGCCAGCGATCTTTTTACTATCTCGGTCCCAAAGTATGGAACAACCTTCCCAAAAACATAAGGGAGGTGCCTTACATGGAAAGTTTCCGACGCATGCTCAAGTTTTACCTTTTTGATGACTGAAATTGATGTAAATATCTCTAACGATTCCTTGTGAGTTTTAAATTAAATATTGTACTGTGTCAACGTTATGCTTACATTTCTCTTGTAATTGTAATAATGGAAATTGTCAAGTGCTTTAAGCATGATAGTTTATGGAAGTGCGCGAAATATATGCAACATATTATTTATTAGATCTTTAAACCATTATTCTCTTTCCTCTTCTCTCAGTCGGTATGCATTTATCACCCTCCATCTATCTATCTATCTATCTATCTATCTATCTATCTATCTATCTATCTATCTATCTATCTATCTATCTATCTATCTATCTATCTATCTATCTATCTATCTATCTATCTATCTATCTATCTATCTATCTATCTATCTATCTATCTGTCTATCTATCCATCCAGCTATTTATCATCTGTCTATCCAACACACACAGACACAACTAACTCCCAATATAGTGAGCCGATATGATCACACACACACACACATAACTTCCACTGTAGAGAGTCGATCTGTTAGCTTTTTGTCCATGCCTGCTTTGTGCTTGCCTATTTATGAGTTTGTGTCTGTGTGTGTCTGTGTGTGTGTTTGTGTATTTGTGTGTGGGTCTGTGTGTGTGTGTGTGTATCTGTGTGCCTCCATGTCATGTTGGCGATGAAGCCAGTGACAAGTGTTATGTTTAGCGGTGATATAAGAGGAGTGGACATTGGGGTAACAGAAAAGTAAAAGGATAAGTGTGATAAAGATGGGAGGTTGGGAGAGAAAAGCGGAAAGTATAATTCGGCAATCGCGAGATAAGGGCAATAACAGGAGGCATGGAAAACAGGAGAGAACAAGCAAATTGAAAAAAAAACGCCTGGTGAAAGAATGGTCAAACAGAGAAGATAGTCTTACTCACTGAAGAGTTGAGGCCTGAGAACGTGGGCCCTGTCCACCTGGCGGCCAGAATGCCTTGACCACAAGCACACTGGACCTGAGAGAGTCAGAGCCGGCTTTGGATTATCTCTCTTCACCACCTGTGCGGTATTGGTTTTGTAGAATATCATGTGCCGTGTCTGGGCAAAGTATTCCAAGCTTAACAACAACAACAACAACAACAACAACAACAACAAACGGTTGTCATTTCTGATGAGATGGGGGTTGGTCCAGTTAACTTTGATGACATAAAATCTGTCTCTTTACTTACATTTACTTTACAATATGTTTCCGTCATGTTTCGTACACTTTATTTCATGTGAAGCACTTTCCGAAATGTTGGTTACTATGTACGTCATGTCTAAGACTGATCAAGAGAACCCCCCCTGGACTGGTCACCAATTTACTCATTGTAGGACTGGTCAAGAGGACACCCTCCCCCCTGGACTGGTCACCAATTTACTCATAGTAGGACTGGTCAAGAGGACACCCCCCCCCTGGACTGGTCATCCAGTTAGTCATAGTAGGACTGGTCAAGAGGACACCCCCCCTGGACTGGTCATCCAGTCAGTCATAGTAGGACTGGTCAAGAGGACACCCTCCCCCCTGGACTGGTCATCCAGTCAGTCATAGTAGGACTGGTCAAGCGCGAACTGGACCTTGCCGGAAGTCTTGAGGCGGATGCTGCCCTGGCTCGTAGCGCCCGACAGGACCCGCAGACTGACGTACTCGCCGTTCGCGATGGGGTCAAAGGGCAGCGAGTCCTGCTGGGTGCTGGGGGTGGTGCCCGCGCCCTGACCTGAGCGAATCACGTGATCACACAGCGCCCTCAGCCACGCCCCCCGCCGGCAGATGGAGACCAGCTGGCTTCGGAACTTCTTGGCGCTGAGGAAGTACAGGAGGAAGTTCACGGCCAGGTTGAAGAACGTCATCGCCAGGAAGATCTTGTTCAGGAGGTAGAACTGCGCATGCGCCCGCGGGCTGGCCCAGCTGTCGATGGAGTTCTGGTAGATGAAGAAGGTCACGCAGTGCGGCAGCGTGAGCACCAGGAACACGACGGCGGCCGCCAGCATCATCATCGTCAGCGAGTTCTCCAGCCGCGCGATGTCCTGGAGCGGGCTCTTGCACTTCCGGCCCGCGCTTCTCTGCGCATGTCCGTTGACGATGACCTGGGCGAGACCCGTCTCCGAGGCTGCGAGCGGCGTGCTGCTCTGGGAGGGCCGCGAACAGTGGAAGGTCTGCTCGCGGTCTGCGTGCACGCGCCATAGGTGTGCCCAGATGAGCAGGATGGTGGTGAGGATGAGCGCCTGCGGCAGCACGGCGTAGAGCAGGTTTCGCACGGTGAAGATGCGCGCCTCGG
>RQTK01000093.1:134614-156863 GCA_003991915.1 Elysia chlorotica
TTTTCTGTGTCGCCGCCTTCGCTGCAAGCAACGAGCATGATCGTTATTGCTTTTTAAGTGGATTCTCTAAGTACTCTGCGCGGCTTTCAAGACAACAAATCACTTAAAAGACAGTTCTACATCTCGTTACGAGTTGCGCCCCTTGAGCTAATGGTTCCGTGAGACCTTGAAATCAATCCTCAGCAGGAGCAGACGTTGTTGTCGCCCTTGGCGGGATTTCCTCAGGAGCTAGCCTTTTGTTAGGTGCTCGGCGCAGGCATTCAATCTACCATGGAGCTAAACTACTACTGCTGGTTCGATTCCAGGGCCAGTTTTACTTTATTTGTTTGATCCCGCGCTCTACTGGTTAGGTCAGTTAGAATAATGTGACTGGCTGAGGCAAGATGATAGTGGTAGCAAGTGAAACTACCTGGTCACATGCGGAGCTTGGTCACATAGTTAAGCTGCCCCTCACTCTACCAAACCTGGTCACATGCGGCGCTTGGTCACATAGTTAAGCTGCCCCTCACTCTACCAAACCTGGTCACATGCGGAGCTCAAACCTGGTCACATGCGGAGCTCAAACCTGGTCACATGCGGAGCTTGGTCACATAGTTAAGCTGCCCCTCACTCTTTCAAACCTGGTCACATGCGGAGCTTGGTCACATAGTTAAGCTGCCCCTCACTCTTTCAAACCTGGTCACATGCGGAGCTTGGTCACATAGTTAAGCTGCCCCTCACTCTTTCAAACCTGGTCACATGCGGAGCTTGGTCACATAGTTAAGCTGCCCCTCACTCTTTCAAACCTGGTCACATGCGGAGCTCGGTCACATAGTTAAGCTGCCCCTCACTCTACCAAACCTGGTCACATGCGGAGCTCGGTCACATAGTTAAGCTGCCCCTCACTCTTTCAAACCTGGTCACATGCGGCGCTTGGTCACATAGTTAAGCTTCCCCTCACTCTTTCAAACCTGGTCACATGCGGAGCTCGGTCACATAGTCAAGCTGCCCCTCACTCTACCAAACCTGGTCACATGCGGAGCTTGGTCACATAGTCAAGCTGCCCCTCATTCTACCAAACCTGGTCACATGCGGAGCTCGGTCACATAGTTAAGCTGCCCCTCACTCTACAAAACCTGGTCACAGGCGGCGCTCAAACCTGGTCACATGCGGAGCTCGATCACATAGTTAAGCTGCCCCTCATTCTATCAAACCCTTCTGACAAGGTAGAAATCTGTCCGTCTATCTACTGACACAGATAGCTCTCTGACAACCTCCCGACTATCTAGAAATAATTACAATGTCATTGTCCAGTGCTATCCAGTTGTAGACATGGGAAAGAATTCAATGCCCATATCTTCACGCTGCAAAAAACAGCTTGGAGCGTTTTAACCTGTTGGGCTGTCAAACTGAGATAGCGCTCATGGCGTATAATAAACAAGCGTTTGCCGACACGTAGACAAGATTCGCTAACTGGTGGCTGTTCCCTGCACCTCCCCCGTCAAGCGCCCGTCAAACAGCGAGCTGATCTGCCCAGGGGAAAGTCTGGTCACGATCTGCCCAGCGCCGACTTCCGGTCCTGCGCCGTCCCTGTCAATTCTCACCCAGTCCCAAAGTCCGCCCCGGATCCCTGACTCCTGTCTGCCGGTATCTTGTTTGGGCTGTCCCTGATCTGATAAACCTAACAGCCGTCACTTGTCGGGTCGGGTCGGGCAATGTACAAGGCGATGTCGGGCCGGCTGTTTCGAAATGGTCAGTATATTGCTCCGTGTTTTAGAGGTTCTGAAGTTTTACTTTTAGCTCAGGATGAGACCGGAGTGAGTGAGACGGTGGCTGGAGCTTTTTATGTTTGGTCATGCGCACTTAGTGACGAATGGTGACTTTGGTGGACAAAGGACTTGCAAACTTTGAAAGTTATTGGAAAAACATGGAAATGAAAATCTTGGAGAGATCAAGAAATTTCACACCATTTGGCTCAGTAGGCAAAGTCTTGATTTAAACGTCAGAACGAGCGCAAGTTCAATCCCTGACTAATATATATATCAGAACCCAACAGAGAAGCTCCATCCAGGGTTAGTTTTAGACACTGGTAAGCGTCACAAAAACATCCAGACAATAAATTATGTACCATCGTCGGGCAGGAGAAAAATCCCGCGCCATTTGTTGAAAACAGCGGTTATCACAGTTATAGGTTTCCTGGGGCTGAGCACTTCCTGGATGGTTAATTTTTACGTATGGCGCACGTGCCAGTGTCTGTTCCTTCAACCATGACAAACTAGTGAATGGGGTTTACATTTCTCTTGCTCCTTTTCTGTTTGTCGGTGCCAGATCACCAGAACCCACAGTCCCAGTGCACTTTTGCATACACACTCACACACTCACACTTACACACTCACACTTACACACACACACTGACACACTCGCACACACACACCGATACAAACTCCCACACATTCACGCTTCATTTGCCAAACAAACTTCTCACCTGCAACAAGTGTTATTTACAGCTCGAGAAAAGTGGCGCTTCGTTTGCTTCACAAAATAAGTATGGTAAGAACAACGGCGCTCTAAACTTAGATAAGATAAGTTGAGATAATCCTCTATCATCCCATAGGGAAATTTTTCTTGCTCGTACATACATAAATACACCAGTTGTAAATGTGTGACATAAAAAATAGTGATGATAATAATAATAATGATAATAAAACAAAATGAGCGTTTTACATTCACATGTAAAGTTATTGAAATTGTACACTGCCAAACATACATAATTCTTATTTAAAGACACACACTTCTTCACGCATATACAAGAATACACATAACACTGCATACGAACACAAAGTTCCCGACCGCGATTGTTCAGACCCGAAGATCAACGTTCGCCCCGCTCTAGGTAAAGCTATTTTGCAGCAATTGTTATAATGCCACTGCTGTGAACTGCTTAATAGAGACATGAACACAGCGGGGGAAAAAAGATTCTGTGATTTGAAAATTAAGGAATTGATCAACTCTTTCTCTGCGGGCAGGGGTATTTGTGCCTCTTGCAAAATGTTTGATAGAGATTTTAATATTATGCAATGGTACGGAATATGAGTAATATGATGATAAAAAAACGTTCTTGCAGGACCATCTTATGTTTGAATGAAGCCAATTGAGTAAAAAAATCTGCCGCATAGATATTCAATAACAGAGCTGCATTGAGCATATACAGCTCAAATAAATATATGCATTTTAAAAAAAGTATCTTGTGTTCTACTGATTGAGAGTATGTTTGACCTACCCTCCATACACTCTGCTCCACCATATCCACTTCTTTCTTGCTCTGGGTGGAAGGCTTCGAGAAAAAGGGAAACGGGTCAATCTCAGACCTGGGCAGAACACTGAGACTTAGGGCCGCCCCTATGGGTGTCATCTCGTAGTGAGTTTTCAATGCACACCTCTACACACATCGAGATGTTTGTGTGATTGAGTTTTCAATGCACACACCTACACACCTACACACACCGAGATGTTTGTATGATTGAGTTTTCAATGCACACACTTACACACCTACACACCTCGAGATGTTTGTATGGCTGAGTTTTCAATGCACACACCTACACACCTACACACCTCGAGATGTTTGTGTGACTGAGTTTTCAATGCATACACCTACACACCTACACACCTCGAGATGTTTGTATGGCTAAGTTTTCAATGCACACACCTACACACCTCGAGATGTTTGTATGGCTGAGTTTTCAATGCACACACCTACACACCTCGAGATGTTTGTATGGCTGAGTTTTCAATGCACACACCTACACACCTCGAGATGTTTGTATGGCTGACTTTTCAATGCACATACCTACACACCTACACACTTCGAGATGTTTGTGTGATTGAGTTTTCAACCTACACACCTACACACCTCTAAATGTTTGTATGGCTGAGTTTTCAATGCACACACCTACACACCTACACACCTCGAGATGTTTGTATGGTTGAGTTTTGAATGCACACACCTACACACCTCTAGATGTTTGTATGATTGAGTTTTCAATGCACACACCTTCACACCTCGAGATGTTTGTATGGCTGAGTTTTCAATGCACACACCTACATACCTACACACCTCTAAATGTTTGTATGATTGAGTTTTGAATGTACACACCTACACACCTCGAGATGTTTGTATGATTGTGTTTTGAATGTACACACCTACACACCTCGAGATGTTTGTATGGCTGAGTTTTCAATGCACATACCTACACACCTACACACCTCGAGATGTTTGTGTGATTGAATTTTCAACCTACACACCTACACACCTCTCAATGTTTGTATGATTGAGTTTTCAATGCACACACCTACACACCTCGAGATGTTTGTATGATTGAGTTTTCAATGCACACACCTACACACCTTGAGATGTTTGTATGATTGATTTTTCAATGCACACACCTACACACCTACACACCTCTAGATGTTTGTATGATTGAGTTTTAAATGCACACACCTACACACCTCAAGATGTTTGTATGATTGAGTTTTAAATGCACACACCTACACACATCTAGATGTTTGTATGATTGAGTTTTAAATGCACACACCTACACACCTCTAGATGTTTGTATGATTGAGTTTTGAATGCACACACCTACACCTCGAGATGTTTGTATGATTGAGTTTTCAATGCACACACCTACACACCTCGAGATGTTTGTATGATTGAGTTTTCAATGCACACACCTTCACACCTCGAGATGTTTGTATGATTGAGTTTTGAATGCACACACCTACACACCTACACACCTGTAGATGTTTGCATGTTTGATATTTCAAGCCGCGACTGTCATCGTGTTAATATGTGACCCAGACGTTATCCATGGGACCAGATTTAGCACAGCTAGTTTCTCACACGTTTCCGGAAATCAGCAGCTCGCTATCTCTGAGAGAAGCAAAGTTAAACAGACACCTGTCTGCATGCGTCTGCATTATACCAAAAACTGCGACAGCCACAATAACAACAAACACAACATAAACAACAGCCACTAGAAATTCAACAACAGCATTAAAAGTGGCGGAATTGTCGAAAAGCTGATGACGAAAATGTGCAGTTGCTTTACATGGGAAGCTGGAAAACAAACGATTGTCAGTTGATTTCTGAATCACCTCCGCAACAACAACAACAGCAACATTAGCGGTGGGAACATCAACATCATCAGTATTAGCGGTGGGAACTTTAACAACATCAGCATTAGCGGTGGAAATATCAACAACAGCACAAAAATGATTGTGGCGTAGTTTATGGCTAATTAGAGACGTCGCTTGAAACCGCTTGGCGAGGCAATTATTCCGGTTATTGCTGTACGCAGTTGTTTATCTGCCCAATCACTACACATTTTGTGCCAATCTCGGTGTTCGTCCACCATAACACCCACACACAGACACACACACACAGTGTGTGTTTCTTGAGTCATTGGCTAGTAAATAAAAAAGAAATGTGTACATTCGACCTGAGAAAGAATGGTGAACAGCTGGGAACAATGTCGACAATTTGTGTTTGAACCCGCGTTATCCAGCTGGCCAATCCCACAAGCAACTATTCTAAACTTTCACTTTGGCAGCCTCCCTGTGGAGCGGAGTGAGCTAAGTGCGTTAGTTTTCCTACGTAATCTGGCTCTATAATCTCTCCCTTGGGGCGGAGTGTGCTACAACCATGTTCTCGTTCACTAGACTTTCTGTCGTTCCTTGAGGCGGAGTGAGCGAGGTAATCTTTGCTACAACCATGTTCTGGTTCACTGTACTTTCTGTCGTTCCTTGAGGCGGAGTGAGCGAGGTAATCTTTGCTACAACATTCCGCGCCTGCAGTACGATTGACGATACCAGATAGGCTCGAGTATAATGTGGACGTGGAACTGGAGAATCATTTCCAAAGCTCTTTTGTTGTGGTTTAATGAACGCATCTCCGTTTCCCATGGAAATGAACCGGTCGTTGAACTGCTTATTGTAGTGTCATCCTCTAGTTCCACTGGACAAGTGCCGGTTTGGGTTACTGGCTGTAGTACATGAACCCGTAGTAGCGATGTAAAACGGGTACAGAGAGCACACACACAATCCGAGGTATCGCCTGAAATTTGAAAGCAGCTGATTTAATGAGAAAATATTCATTTACATTTTGTTTAAATAGCACATACAAAAAGTTAAGCCAGGCGTCTAAACCATAAATATAAACTTGATATGATCATACAATATTTGAAACGCTTGTAATTGTTATGGACAACGGAAAATCCAGGCGGCCAGATGGGGCTTCACCCTCGCACTGTGTCTGGGGGCCTGTGTCTACCTGTCTGTGTGTCTGTCTGTCTGTGTGTGTGTCTGTCTACCTGTCTGTGTGTCTGTCTTTCTATGTGTCTGTCTGTCTACCTGTCTGTGTGTCTGTCTGTCTGTGTGTGTCTACCTGTCTGTGTGTCTGTCTTTCTGTCTGTGTATATCTATCTGTCTGCGTGTCTATCTGTCTGTGTGTATCTATCTGTCTGTGTGTATCTATATGTCTGTGTGTATTCTGTCTGTGTGTCTGTGTGTATCTACCTGTCTGTATGTCTGTCTTTCTAGTTGTAGTCTGTCTATGTGTCTGTGTGTATTCTGTCTATGTGTATTCTGTCTGTCTGTCTGTGTGTATCTATCTGTGTGTCTGCGTGTCTGTCTGTCTATCTGTCTGTGTGTATTATGTCTGTCTGTTCCTACCTGTCTGTGTGTCTGTCTTTCTGTGTGTATTATGTCTATGTCTCTGTGTGTATCTGTCTGTGTGTATTCTGTCTGTGGGTAATCTTTGCTACAACCATGTTCTGGTTCACTGTACTTTCTGTCGTTCCTTGAGGCGGAGTGAGCGAGGTAATCTTTGCTACAACCATGTTCTCGTTCACTGTACTTTCTGTCGTTCCTTTGAGGCGGAATGAGCGAGCGAAGTTTGCCTGGAAAACTCTACAGGCCCGCCGCAGGCTTCCATCTCACAAAGACAGACAGGCAGGCAGGCAGGCAGAGAGGTATAAACAGACAGACAGGCAGACGGAGACAGAAAAACACTGACACAGGCACTCAAACAGAGAGACAGAGACATGCAGACAGACATGCAGATATGCAGACAGATACAAAGTCGAACACACACACACACACACAGACACGCAGGCAGACAAAGGCAGAGACAGAAACAGATACACACAGACACATAGATACACACAGACAGAAACACAAACAGATAAACACAGACAGACAGACACACAGACATACAGACAGAATACACACAGACAGATAGATAAACAGACACACAGACAGAATACACACAGACATACAGACAGAATACACACAGACAGATAGATAAACAGACACACAGACAGAATACACACAGACATACAGACAGAATACACACAGACAGATAGATAAACAGACACACAGACAGAATACACACAGACATACAGACAGAATACACACAGACACACAGACAGAATACACACAGACAGAATACACACAGAGACATAGACATAATACACACAGAAAGACAGACACACAGACAGGTAGGAACAGACAGACATAATACACACAGAAAGACAGACACACAGACAGGTAGGAACAGACAGACATAATACACACAGACAGATAGACAGACAGACACGCAGACACACAGATAGATACACACAGACAGACAGACAGAATACACATAGACAGAATACACACAGACACATAGACAGACTACACACAGAAAGACAGACATACAGACAGGTAGATACACACAGACACACAGACAGAATACACACAGACAGATAGATACACACAGACAGACACGCAGACACACAGATAGATACATACAGACAGACAGACACACATACAGGTAGATAAAGACAGACAGAATACACACAGACAGATAGATACATATAGACATACACACACACACACAAATAGATACACACAGACAGATAAATACACACATACAGATAGATACACGCAGACAGACACGCAGACACACAGATAGATACACACAAACATATAGATACACGCAGACAGATATATACACACAGACAGAAAGACAAACACACAGACAGGTAGATAAACACAGACAGATAGATACACGCAGACAGATAGATACACACAGACAGATAGATACACACACACATATAGATACACACAGACAGATAGATACACACACAGATAGATACATGCAGACAGATAGATACACACACACAGATAGATACACGCAGACAGATAGATACACACAGACAGATAGATACACGCAGACAGATAGATACACACACAGATAGATACACGCAGACAGATAGATACACACAGATAGATAGATACACGCAGACAGATAGATACATGCAGATAGATACACACAAGCAGATAGATACACGCAGACAGATAGATATACACAGACAGAAAGACAGACACACAGACAGGTAGACAGACAGACACATAGACAGAGAGATACACACAGACAGATAGACACACACTGACAGAAAGACAGACACACAGACAGGTAGACAGACAGACACATAGACAGAGAGATACACACAGACAGATAGATACACGCAGACAGATAGATACATGCAGATAGATACACACAAGCAGATATATACACGCAGACAGATAGATATGCACAGACAGAAAGACAGACACACAGACAGGTAGACACACACTGACAGACAGACAGACAGACAGACAGGTAGACACACACAGACAAACAGACAGACAGACAGGTAGACACACACAGAAAGACAGACAGACAGACAGGTAGACGACAGACAGACACGCAGACACACAGATAGATACACACAGACAGACAGACAGAATACACATAGACAGAATACACACAGACACATAGACAGACTACAACTAGAAAGACAGACATACAGACAGGTAGATACACACAGACACACAGACAGAATACACACAGACATATAGATACACACAGACAGATAGATACACACAGACAGATAGATATGCACAGACAGAAAGACAGACACACAGACAAGTAGACAGACAGACACATAGACAGATAGATACACACAGACAGATAGACACAGACAGAAAGACAGACACACAGACAGGTAGACACACACTGACAGACAGACAGACACACAGACAGGTAGACACAGGCCCCCAGACACAGTGCGAGGGTGAAGCCCCATCTGGCCGCCTGGATTTTCCGTTGTCCATAACAATTACAAGCGTTTCAAATATTGTATGATCATATCAAGTTTATATTTATGGTTTAGACGCCTGGCTTAACTTATTGTGTGTGCTATTTAAACAAAATGTAAATGAATATTTTCTCATTAAATCACCTGCTCACAAATTTCAGGCGATACCTCGGACTGTTCGTGCTCTCTGTACCCGTTTCACATCGCTACTACGGGTTCATGTACTACAGCCAGTAACCCAAACCGGCACTTGTCCAGTGGAACTAGAGGATGACACTACAATAAGCAGTTCAACGACCGGTTCATTTCAATACGAGACGGAGATGCGTTCATTAAACCACAACAAAAGAGCTTTGGAAATGATTCTCCAGTTCCACGTCCACATTATACTCGAGCGTATCTGGTAACGACAATCGTACTGCAGGCGCGGCATGCTCCATAGAACAAAATAATAAAGACGAGTTCAATTCGCCGCATTAAAAGTTTAAACCAATGCCCATGTTGGCATTGATGTTATGTTAACAAAATATGATGTCATTGTTTGGGGCAGGTCGCAGTGTTTTTGTGTAGAAGCTGCCTGACTGATGTCAGGTGCATCTCTAGTGGTGATTCGGTGAAAAACCTGAGTAGATGAACTTACATGGACGGACCAAAGCTTGGAGTAGAAGAGACATGATTGTTAGCCCAACTTCCAAGGTAGCACACATGACCGACATCTGAGTGGCACTGGTTCAAACCTCACTGACGGCGAGTGTGCAGGTCGAACGGGGATTTCTCTGTCAAGCAGCCCTGGGGGTTGGTGGGCGCGCCGACTCCAGATCTTGGTAGGGACAGATATGGTGGGCAGTCTTCTTCTCTTCTCTCTCTCTCTCTCTCTCTCTCTCTTCCTTTCCTTACACACACACTCTCCCACTTTGTATCTCCCTCTATCTGACTCTGCCTATCTGTGTGTGCTTCTCTTTCTATCTCTCTGCCTGTCTCTGTCTGCCTATCTGTCTATGTCTGTCTGCCTATCTGTCTCCGTGTGACGAAGGGCAAATAGACAAGCAGGTCGTTACAGGTTATTGAGCTTAAGATCAGTGGAAACCAAATCAGCGGTTGGGGACTTCGCAGCTTCCTTATTAAAATAGTTTCTTAACTTTGTTGTCTAGTAGAATAGACTAGAAGACTAGGTTGAGGGGTATAGTGGGGGGAGGCAGATATGGAAGGGGAGAGACAGAGAAAGTGTTAGTGGTAAATAGAGAGAGAAAGGGAGAGGAGAAGGACAGAGACAGAGACAAATAAAAACCGTTCAAATGTGATTTGTAGAACCCTGCCAGTCCAACGCGGACGTCTGCTAGCATCTCTAGTCTATTTTCAGCTGTCGATAAGTTCGATAACCCCCGAGTCACGAGCATGTTTCTAAAAAGTTCATATTGATTGGAGGGATTACAAACCAGGAAGTTGTGGGGAGACAATTGTGTTTGTACTTTCATAAAGCTCTTGATTGTTTGGAACATCCTTCTGTTTGTTTCCAGCGCGGGTTTCAGCGACCTCGCCTTTGTAGGGGTGGATTTATCTTGTTTGTTTGTGTGATGTTTTTTCTAGGAGGGTATAGTCTTTTTTTGTCTTTTTGTAGATCTATAATTTTTTTTTGCTTCTTTTAAAGTAACTCCTTTTTTATTTTACCCTAAACTAATGGTGTGAGTGAAAGGAATGGACTGTTACATCGTTATCTATACATACAAACATTTAATGCTCATTGTGGGCTCCCCGCCTCGATTTTCGCCCATCTCCACAGACTTACTCAATCACTTGAAAATTACAAAACATATTTTTTTATGAACCACCATACATCAGATTAAGGACATGGCCACCATTTTTTAAAAAAGCAATGTTTTATTAGACCCTTGATATTATAATTTTATAAAAATTCAATGTACTCCTCCCGCAATGGCCAGTCGCTTTCCTCTTTCTTTTTTTTTTTAAAGTAGTGCGTTTCGGAAAAAAACTAACAAAAAAAACGGTGGGCACTTTGGCACTTGAGAACGTCAATTCTAAAAAGTTTATCACCGCAGATTTATCCAGTCACTTTAAAACAAAAACAAAAACAACTGACTCGGGAATTATCTAGAAACTAGATCTGAATTGTTTGACTGAGAAGCATGACTCAACTGTATCATGAGCGAAATTTGATTGTGCAAGATCTAGATCTAGATTAGATCTATAACGATGGCAGAGAGAAAAAGATACTCTTTTAAGACGATCCAAATACTTAGCAGCAACACTTGAGAAGCATGACTCAACTGTATCATGAGCGAAATTTGATTGTGCAAGATCTAGATCTAGATTAGATCTATAACGATGGCAGAGAGAAAAAGATACTCTTTTAAGGACGATCCAAATACTTAGCAGCAACACTCAATCAAAATCAAATTCCCCCAACCACACAAAACTTGATCAACCATCCATATTTAGGCCTACTGATACTGGTCGAAATCTAGATCTAGATCTACGACAAAGTGAAAACAGACATAGCTTTAGCATATATCTCCACAACATAGTCACAGTTTTAGATCTGCTACACCACCATGAAAAGAAGATAGAGCCACACGGATTAGATCTAGATCGGCACCACCACTAACGCTTCGTCACACATCAAGGAGGGTAAGCTTGATGGACAAGTTATAACGTTAAAAAAAACTAGGAGGGAGAAAGACAAAGCTTGACTTGTTCCTTACAAATCCCAGAAGCAACTGCTACCCCAGACCGTGTCGACGCCTGCCCCCCCCCCTCCCCCCCCGGCTTATTCCTGGGTTGGCTTAGAACGGATGTGGACGTGTTTCTTCACTCCCACGCTGGCTTACTAATTTCCTTAGCGAGGAGCTCTTCTGGTGCAAGTCGTGCTCGCCCTGTTGCTCGCCCGGTGCTGTATGATTCTTCAAGCTTGCATTACGTATGCAGGAAAATAATTTGTCACCGGGCTAGGAACCGTTCTCCCCTCTACTGGGAACGCTAAATCTAATGGCACCGGCTGCGGATAGCCCAGGAAATGTCAACATATGCAAGCGCTATAGATCGGCATGATAATTCGAAATACCGTCGCATTAAGCAGATCATTAGAGGGGCGTTTAAAACGGCTATTGACCCAACAGGAGCAATAGGCGCGTCACCTGGGGCTGGGGGGGGGGGGGGGGGGGGGGGGGCTACACTGCAATAACACAGGTCAGAACTGACCAAAATTAATATGATTTGATTATTAATTATTTGTTTGAATCTTGATGTTTACTTCATTGCGCCGAGAGACCTTAAAGTCTTAGTTTAAACTAACTACAAACTCAAGACAAAAACATCGTACACAGCCGTCATTTTTAGAGGGCATTACGGCCAAATACATACTTAAGAATATTCAACGAGCAGTAACGTACTAGGGCCATGTTTTTTAAACATTTTCTGTTTGCGCGCTTTATAGTCACAGGAATTCAGCTACGGCATAAGTAAGACATAATGCCAAAATGTTAGTGGTATGTCGTTATAGGGCTAAAGGCGAAAATGGGATCTATATTATCAAATATTTAGATTGAAAATGGGCTGATAAATTTATTCTTTATTCTTTAATCTTTATTATGCATTTTTTTATGTTAAGCAGAAATAAGGAAATAAAAATAGGCTGTATGGATTATCTCAAAAGTAGCGAAAATGACCTACGCCAAAACTATAGCAAATTTTTGGCGCTATGTTCTTTTTCAATAACTAGAATTTCCACCGCGCACCGTTTATCATTTCTCACTCCATTGCGGGTCTCATAGCATGATGAATTTACAAACATATTTATAGTGCCTAAAGGACAGAAAAAACCTTGGAAATTGTAGCGTGTAGGTTGATGGAGATGGTGATAAAAAACCTTGGTAATTCTGGCGTGTAGGTTGATGGAGATGGTAATAAAAAACCTTGGTAATTCTGGCGTGTAGGTTGATGGAGATGGTAATAAAAAAAACCTTGGTAATTCTGGCGTGTAGGTTGATGGAGATGGTGATAAAAAACCTTGGTAATTCTGGCGTGTAGGTTGATGGAGATGGTGATAAAAAACCTTGGTAATTTTAGCGTGTAGGTTGATGGAGATGGTTTAAAAAAACCTTGGTAATTCTGGCGTGTAGGTTGATGGAGATGGTGATAAAAAACCTTGGTAATTCTGGCGTGTAGGTTGATGGAGATGGTGATAAAAAATCTTGGAAATTCTGTCGCGAAGTTTTGCGGAGATATTGATGAATAAACCATGAAGCCTCGCTCCATGGAAGGGCAGCGGTAGGCGGAGCGGAGTTCTGACTCACGAATGCTCTGGAGACAATGATAGATGAGGAAACACACACAGTAAGTACAATTATTCATGGATTTTCTTTTACTGACGTTGGAGCCTTGCGCATTCAAGAGCCTTTAGTTCTAAGCGAGTTTGTTGTTGCTGTTGTTATTGTTGTTGTTGTTGTTGTTGTTGTTGTTGTTGCTGTTGTTGTTGTTGTTGTTGTTGTTGTTGTTGTTGTTGTTGTTGTTGTTGTTGTTGTTGTTGTTGTTGTTGTTGTTGTTGTTGTTGTTGTTGTTGTTGTTGTTGTTGTTGTTTAGGTGGTTGGGTGGATTCGGACTATTCCAAATAGAGATTAGAGCGACAGGCAGACTGAGAGAGACACAGAGAAAGATAGAAACAAAAGAGCGAGAGGCAGAGACAGAGAGACATACAGAGATAGACAACGATAAAGACAGACAGACAGACAGACAGACAGACAGACAGACAGACAGACAGACAGACAGACAGACAGACAGTCAGACAGACAGACAGACAGAGAGACAGACAGACAGACAGATAGAAAGACAGACAGACAAACAGACAGGCAGAGACAGAAACATAAAAGAAAGTTAGAGAGAGAGAGAAAGTGAAGAGAAGCAAAAAGCAAGCGAGACAAAGAGAGGGAGAAAAAGAGAGAGGGAGAGACAGAGAGAGAGAGAGAGAGAGAGGAAGGGAGGGGGGGAGGAAAGAGATGGTGTGAGAAAGAAAGAGAGATAGAAACAGTGGAACGCTGATCTCTACTCAAACCCACAGGAGAGGGAGTTTGTTGCAGACAGTCTTGTAGTGGAGTGGAGGGACAGAGTTATAGATCTGTGAACCGGAGAGGGAGTTTGTTGACGACAGTAGTGGAGTGGAGTGGAGTGGAGTGACAGAGTTTTAGGTCTGAGAGTGCGAAAAAGAGAGATAGAAACAGTGGATCGTTGATCGCTACTCAAACGTGTGAATACTTCTGTAAACCGGAGAGGGAGCTTGTAGCGGAGTGGAGGGACGGAGTCACAGGTCTGTGAGTGCCAGTAATCTCCCTTGACCTGAGCCCGGGGCGAGGTGGTCAAATGGTCCATTGAGGTCAGTGCGGGTCAGGCTGAGTCACGGCAGGGGATGCTGCTGTGGAATAAAGTGAATCAGGTGCTGGCACTATCCTGGCGGCTAGGGATGGAGCGCGAGGCTGGACACAATACATAGTGGGGGGAGAGCCAGGGGGAGACAGATGGAGATAGAGAGAGGGAGAGGGAGACAGGTGGAGATAGAGAGAGAGAGAGGGAGAGGGAGAGAGATGGACATAGAGAGAGCGAGAGCGAGAGGGAGAGAGATGGAGATAATGAAAGTGAGAGCGAGAGGGACAGAGCTGGATATAGAAATAGTAAGAGCGAGAGGGAGAGAGAAAGAGGGACAACATAAAGCCTCATAAATCAAGAGCCAAAAGAGAGGAAACCGGAGAGATAAAGAGAAACGTGGAGAGAAAGAGACAACTATGTGACAGGTCACTCCATCACGGCGGTCACAAAGATGTGACAGGTCACTCCATCACGGCGGTCACAAAGATGTGACATGCTCCGTTGTCACGTCGGGTTTTCCACACATGATCACAGACGTTGTTATTGTTGTTACATGACACACCAGGACGTTGGTATTGTTGTTACAAGATACATCAGGACGTTGTTATTGTTGTTACATGACACACCAGGACGTTGTTATTGTTGTTACACGATACATCAGGACGTTGTTATTGTTGTTACATGATACACCAGGACGTTGGTATTGTTGTTACAAGATACATCAGGACGTTGTTATTGTTGTTACATGACACACCAGGACGTTGGTATTGTTGTTACAAGATACATCAGGACGTTGTTATTGTTGTTACATGACACACCATATTGTTGTTACACGATACATTAGGACGTTGTTATTGTTGTTACACGATACATTAGGACGTTGTTATTGTTGTTACACGATACACCAGGACGTTGCTATTGTTGTTACATGATAAACAAGGACGTTGTTATTGTTGTTACATGATACACCAGGACGTTGTTATTGTTGTTACATGTTACACCAGGACGTTGTTATTGTTGTTACACGATACACCAGGACTTTGTTACTGTTGTTACACGATACACCAGGACGTTGTTATTGTTGTTACATGATACACGATACACCAGGACGTTGTTATTGTTGTTACACGATACACCAGGACGTTGTTATTGTTGTTACATGATTCACCAGGACGTTGTTATTGTTGCTACATGTTACATTAGGACGTTTGTTATTGGTGTTACATGATACATTAGGACGTGTTATTGTTGTTACACGATGCATGATACATCTGGACGTTGTTATTGTTGTTACATGATACATGATACAACTGGACGTTTTTATTGTTGTTACACGATACATCAGGACGTTGTTATTGTTGTTACACGTTACACCAGGACGTTGTTATTGTTGTTACACGTTACACCCGGACGTTGTTATTGTTGTTACATGGTACACCAGGACGTTGTTATTGTTGTTACATTATACATTAGGACGTTGTTATTGTTGTTACATGATACATGATACACCATGACGTTGTTATTGTTGTTACATGATACACCAGGACGTTGTTATTGTTGTTACATGATACATGATACACCAGGACGTTGTTATTGTTGTTACATGATACATGATACATCAGGACGTTGTTATTGTTGTTACATGATACACCAGGACGTTGTTATTGTTGTTACACGATACACCAGGACGTTATTGTTGTTACATGATACATCTGGACGTTGCTATTGTTGTTACACGATACATCAGGACGTTGTTATTGTTGTTACACGATACATCAGGACGTTGTTATTGTTGTTACATGATACATCAGGACGTTGTTATTGTTGCTACACGATACACCAGGACGTTGTTATTGTTGTTACACGATACACCAGGACGTTATTGTTGTTACATGATACATCAGGACGTTGTTATTGTTGTTACACGATACACCAGGACGTTGTTGTTGTTACATGATACATCAGGACGTTGTTATTGTTGTTACACGATACACCAGAACGTTGTTGTTGTTACATGATACATCAGGACGTTATCGTTGTTACATGATACACCAGGACGTTATTGTTGTTACATGATACATCAGGACGTTATTTTTGTTACACGATACACCAGGACGTTATTATTGTTACATGATACATTAGGACGTTGTTATTAATGTTACATGATACACCAGGACGTTGTAATTGTTGTTACATAATACACCAGGACGTTGTTATTGTTGTTACATGAATGTACTATGTGGTCCTGCAAGTTATTGTTGTTACATGATACATCAGGGCGTTGTTATTGTTGTTACATGATACATCAGGGCGTTATTGTTGTTACATGATACATCAGGACGTTATTGTTGTTACACGATACACCAGGACGTTATTGTTGTTACATGATACATTAGGACGTTGTTATTAATGTTACATGATACACCAGGACGTTGTAATTGTTGTTACACGATACACGATACACCAGGACGTTGTTATTGTTGTTACATGATACACCAGGACGTTGCTATTGTTGTTACATGATACATAAGGACGTTTTTATTGTTGTTACATGATACACCAGGACGTTGTTATTGTTGTTACATGATACACCAGGACGTTGTTATTGTTGTTACATGATACACCAGGACGTTGCTATTGTTGTTACACGATACACCAGGACGTTTTTATTGTTTTTATTGTTGTTACACGATACACCAGGACGTTGTTATTGTATAATTATTATAAAACGTCCATGAATGTTTATTTCAAACATTTGCTTGATTGAAATCGAACCCACTGCGATAGACACATTGATTTGAAGTCCAGTCGCTGCCATTCAAACTATAAATAGGCACTACAAAAACACCCGCACTCAAATGTGAAGGCGCTGTCCACCCTTCCACAAAAGCGCCTCTAGTTTATTCACCAAAGTAACCTACAGGCTGATTCGTTCCACCAGAGCTGGTCGGGTTTTGTCGTCGTGTCTTGGCAAATACTCACCGGGGAAGTGAACTGTCCGCCTGAGGTCTGCCGCATAGAACTGCACACCTAGCACCACGTGACCAGCCCTGGTATAGGGTGGACCCACCCGGGCCGTCACCGGACTGGCGGTCACGTGACAATCTCAGCACGCGCACAACACACCTAGCACCACGTGACCAGCCCTGGTACATGTATAGGGTGGACCCACCTGGGCCGTCACCGGACTAGCGGTCACGTGACAATCTCAGCACGCGCACAACAGGTGGTACGAACACCGGGTAATAGACGCGAGCACTAGAGCCAGAGATGTAGGTGTAGATTTACTCACCCTGAGCAGAGGTCGGCCGTCTGCTCACATTGCACGTCGGGGGTCAGAGGCAGGTCGCGGCAAGGATAATCCCAAGGTTGGATTTAGGAGGATTATGGCAGTCCGCTTTGAGCGCGAGCACTAGATCTCAATCCAGGTCTGGATTCACTCATTACTCACTCAGCGAGCACTAGATCTCAATCCAGGTTAGGATTCACTCAGTACTCACTCAGCGAGCGCTAGATCTAGATCCAGGTTAGGATTCACTCAGTACTCAGTCAGCGAGCGCTGCGCTGGAAGAGAAGGTAACGCCGTCCATTCCGCTCACACAGTCACTCGCGCGCTTCGAAACTCGCGGCTTTTATTCCAGCTCTGTCAGTGCGACAGGAGAGAGATTCTAAAACGGTGCTTTTTTATTGGAGAGAGGAGGAGAGAGGCGGGGTGAAGAGAGGAGGAGAGAGGAGGAGAGAGGCGGGGTGGGTAGCTGGAGCTTTGGGCTGGCCGCTCGCAATGCCGACTAAGCGGACAGGGGGTGGGGGGACACCGACACAGGTTGGAACCGCAGTGCACATAGCCAGCCTCACAGCTCTACCGCTGGTTGTGTCGTTAAGTGCGCTAGGCCTGAGCCCACTCGCCCACGCCCTGACGTACGGGTAAAGTGCGCAGTCGCTTCATCTGTAGCCAGGGGGGGTATACGCACAGAGAGACAGAGAGAGAGACTGACAGAGAGACATAGAGACAGACGGACATAAAGACAAGGAGAGAGAGAGAGAGACAGACTGACAGAGAGAGAGAGAGAGAGAGAGAGAGAGAGAGAGAGAGAGAGACAGATATAGAGGCAGAGAGATAGACAGACTGACAGAGAGGCTGACAGACAGAGAGACAGAGACAGAGCGAGACAGACGGACATAGAGAGAGAGAGAGAGAGAGAGAGAGAGAGAGAGAGAGAGAGAGAGAAATGAGTACGACAAGCTGATTGCCTGGAATCCGATAAGTAATGCATGGTTATGTGTCGGTATGAAGAGCCCCGTTCACTTCTTGTAGACCCAGCCGCAAGCTGGTGGAGGACTCGATACTCCTGAAACAAAAACATATCGAACCAAACATGTGGCTCTCATCAATAACTGATTGACTCGTCCATCGATAGTCGTTTCCATGGCAACAACCAGAGCTGTAGTGATCGATGCATATCTGGTCAGATCGATACTTGACCTATTGAAGTGAGCCCTATCATGCTCCGCTGGTTTTACTAGTAAAAGTCGAAAGGTTATTGATACACACGTATTTACCTCAAAACCGCTGCTTGATTGGCTAGTAGGGTGCTAAGAAAGATTAATTGCTACATTAATCAATAATTGACATTCTCTGAAATCGATGACGACTAAATCAATCAACTGTTAGATTACTGGATTAACTGTCAATGACAAGAGAGAAGGTGGCTCGCAGTTAAATAAAAACATTAGTATACTTGTAGACCAGTCGTTAGTCCTCTAGACAGGCTAGCAAGAGGTCCACGGTTCAAATCTGAGGCGCCTCCACACTTGCCGTATGGAATGTATCAGGGAACCTGCACCAACACGGCTGTGCATTGTGGGAAATGGGTCTGATACGGTTTTTTCTCGCGTCACGTCTGTATCGTCAGAACACAACGTGAGGGCGCTGTCCCCGTGTCTGAGACGGCCAAGATCTCTGCGCCCTGGGCCCATGTCTGGGTTAGCGGGGTACGTATAGCTCTGTGACGGGGCCCATGTCTGGGTTAGCGGGGTACGTATAGCTCTGTGACAGGGCCCATCAGGTACGTATAGCTCTGTGACAGAGCCCATCAGGTACGTATAGCTCTGTGACAGGGTCGGCCAGTTCAGCTTTCTCGCCAGTTCAAAGTCTCGTGCCTCCGTCTGACTGACTAACACACGTAGATCCATCGCTTGAAGGGAATCATCACGTTTTGTTTTTCCTGACTTGCATAAAAATATTGTATGCCAAGTAAAATCGTAAAATAATTATTGAGTCAGTTCACCACCAGTTTTTATCTGTAAGGTTCACATATGAACATTTATATTCTAATTCAACAAACTTGTCACTCCGTCATAGATCTATTCTAATTTGGCATACTTGTCACTCCGTCATAGATCTATTCTAATTTGGCATACTTGTCACTCCGTCATAGATCTATTCTAATTTGGCATACTTGTCACTCCGTCAAAGATCTATTCTAATTTATCAGACTTGTCACTCTGTCATAGATCTATTCTAATTTAGCAGACTTGTCACTCTGTCATAGATCTATTCTAATTTGGCAGACTTGTCACTCTGTCATAGATCTATTCTAATTTAGCATACTTGTCACTCTGTCATAGATCTATTCTAATTTAGCAGACTTGTCACTCCGTCATAGATCTATTCTAATTTAGCAGACTTGTCACTCTGTCATAGATCTATTCTAATTTAGCATACTTGTCACTCTGTCATAGATCTATTCTAATTTAACAGACTTGTCACTCCGTCATAGATCTATTCTAATTTGGCATACGTGTCACTCCGTCATATCCAGATTTATTTTAAAGTAACAAGTCTGCTACACAAATATCTCTTCGCCTCTAGATATGGTTTATTAATATCTCTTCGCCTCTAGATATGGTTTATAAATATCTCCTCGCCTCTAGATTTGGTTCATAAATATCTCCGCGCCTTTAGATCTGGTTTATTAATATCTCCTCGCCTTTAGATCTGGTTTATAAATATATCTCTTCGACTTTAGATCTGCTACACAATTATCTCTTCGCCTCTAGATCTGTTTCACATATTATCTCCTCGCCTCTAGATCTGTTTCACAATTATCTCTTCGCCTCTAGATCTGTTTCACAATTATCTCCTCGCCTCTAGATCTGTTTCACAATTATCTCTTCGCCTCTAGATCTGTTTCACAATTATCTCCTCGCCTCTAGATCTGGTTCATAATTATCTCCTCGCCTCTAGATCTGGTTCATAATTATCTCTTCGCCTCTAGATCTGCTTCATAAATATCCTTTCGCCTCTGGGTGTGCCTGTTACTTCCCTTTATATTTTCTCTAGTTGCTAACATTGATTTATCAAAGAAGAAAAATGTGAGACTGGGGGTCAAAGTTCTGAGACAAACAAGATAGAACATAAGTTTTCAGTGGATCCTTTCAGATGTACACGTGCGGGAACAAATTAGTTTTATTATATGTGTTTTAAGCAGCGCAGCCAATTCAAGCTGGTTGGGAGATAAATCTTCGATAGCCGCAGGGAATGGCGGGAAAAGCTATCAAGTTGTTGATCAACCACAGTAAGTCAAGGTGAGTGAGGGGAGGTGAGGGGAGGGGAGAAGGGGGGGATTCTCCAACAGGCACCAAAGTTAGAGAAGGTGTTCGCACTCGTTCATTCTGTCTCAGACACAGAAAGAAATAGGGAGAGACAGATGAGCGCAAAAAAGATGAATGGAGGGGTACGAAATATAGAAAAACAGGAAATAGGGAGAGAACTGAAGTCAGTACTGTGACTATGATTTTTTCTACAGACAGGTTTTGCGTCGTGGAAACAAAAGTACATCCCTGAGCTCTTCTTGTTTTGTAAATAAAAACAAAATGTGTGAATATGTTTGCGTGATTCTCTGTGTACGGATATAGATCTAGAATCTAATCCTGAAACTCGCGGGACACCCGTTCTAATTCCTGCACCCCCAACGGGTGTTGTGTTTAGCTCAGGCAGTCCCCGCAAGCTCGCGGCTGTAACACCAAGCGGCTCCGATTGGTCAGCAAAGTTTACATCATCCCAGACAGTCGCCGCCATGTTGGCACTGCCGATTCTGTGTCTGGGAGCTTTGGTTCGGTAACTGCTCGGATAATCCCTGCAATGGATGGTACATCACCCCTGCAATAGATGGTACAACATCCCTGCAATAAATGGTACAACATCCCTGCAATAGATGGTACAACATCCCTGCAATAGATGGTACAACATCCCTGCAATAGATGGTACAACATCCCTGCAATAGATGGTACAACATCCCTGCAATAATGGTACAACATCCCTGCAATAAATGGTACAACATCCCTGCAATAAATGGTACAACATCCCTGCAATAGATGGTACAACATCCCTGCAATAGATGGTACAACATCCCTGCAATAGATGGTACAACATCCCTGCAATAAATGGTACAACATCCCTGCAATAAATGGTACAACATCCCTGCAATAGATGATACAACATCCCTGCAATAGATGGTACAACATCCCTGCAATAGATGGTACAACATCCCTGCAATAGATGGTACAACATCCCTGCAATAAATGGTACAACATCCCTGCAATAAATGGTACAACATCCCTGCAATAAATGGTACAACATCCCTGCAATAGATGGTACAACATCCCTGCAATAGATGGTACAACATCCCTGCAATAGATGGTACAACATCCCTGCA
>RQTK01000093.1:173496-186805 GCA_003991915.1 Elysia chlorotica
ACAGACTACAGAATACAGACTACAGAACACAGACTACAGAATACAGACTACAGAACACAGACTACAGAATACAGACTACAGAACACAGACTACAGAATACAGACTACAGAACACAGACTACAGAATACAGACTACAGAACACAGGCTACAGAACACAGAATACAGAATACAGAACACAGAACACAGACTACAGAATACAGACTACAGAACACAGACTACAGAATACAGACTACAGAACACAGACTACAGAATACAGACTACAGAACACAGACTACAGAATACAGACTACAGAACACAGACTACAGAATACAGACTACAGAACACAGACTACAGAATACAGACTACAGAACACAGACTACAGAATACAGACTACAGAACACAGACTACAGAATACAGACTACAGAACACAGGCTACAGAACACAGAATACAGAATACAGAACACAGAACACAGACTACAGAATACAGACTACAGAACACAGACTACAGAATACAGACTACAGAACACAGACTACAGAATACAGACTACAGAACACAGACTACAGAATACAGACTACAGAACACAGACTACAGAATACAGACTACAGAACACAGACTACAGAATACAGACTACAGAACACAGACTACAGAATACAGACTACAGAACACAGACTACAGAATACAGACTACAGAACACAGGCTACAGAACACAGAATACAGAATACAGAACACAGAACACAGACTACAGAATACAGACTACAGAACACAGGCTACAGAACACAGAATACAGAATACAGAATACAGGATATAAATACAGAATACGAAATACAGAATACGAAATACAGAATATTCAATATAGAATATAGAATACAGAATAATAAATACAAAATACAGAACACAGAATATAAATACAGAATACAAAATACAAAATACAGAATGCAGAATAAAGAACACAGAATGTTCAATATAGAATACAGAATAATAAATACAAAACAGAGAATACGTATCACAGAATACAGAAAACAGGATACATAATGCAGAATACAGAATAAAGAAACCTGTATTTATCCCTCAAGGGGAAATTAAAAATACACTGTTTATACAACAGAAGCGTTACAAAGTTTACATCGATTAAAAAAAACAAAAATGAAGGTGGAATTTGGACAGAAATAATAAGAATTTCATACATAATGTATAAATCATAATATCACAACATCACAGCCCCAGTTATGTGTACGTATGTATGGACGTATGTATAATATGACAATATGATGTTGTGTAACCTTTATAAATTATACATTATATATTATTATATGTACAAAAATGGGTGCGTAAATATGAACATAGTGAAATATTAAATAGAAGTCTCCTCGTCAGGTATAATTCAGAAGTTTTTAGAACTGGGCTTATTTGTTGCAAACAATCATTTCCCTAAAGAAATATTCAATTTTAATGCTCGGCCTATGAATATATGATTATCACGGTTAAAGACTCATTGAAAAATAGAATGATGTTTCGAAGTCTGAAACGAAAATGTGTAGTTTCAAAGATAAAATAATGGTATAACTACAAGGATTGTATGACTAGTTTTAGACGAGAAAATGAAGGCATGTAGTCTTTTTAAGGAAATGTGTTTTAGTAGGAAAAATGAGAAAATATGTCTGCAAAGAGTAATCTTTACTGTTCAAAGGAGCTTACCCACGTAAAAACCCTTCATTTGCCAGTTTTTTACAAAGTACTAAAAACATCAGTATTTCCTTTAGAATCAATCGGTTACAAGTGCACAGTTTGCATGATAAAAATTGTATCTGCCATCTAAACTTCAATGTATTTGACTTTACCTCATGGACATTGATGTCCCGCTAAAGCCTTGTCGCCTAAGACAAACGAGAGTTTATTTAGTGTGCACCTTTTTTTTCAATAATTGTAATTGTAATGTGATAAACGTTACGTCTTAGAGTTGAGGAAAAATATAGATCTAATTTCACTTGATCATACTGCTTTGACAGACAAATCAATTTTGACTTAGTTAATCGACTTTTCACATAAGAACGATCTAATTGGTTCCATTCATTTTCTGTACATATATTTTGCAATTCTGTTACGTTTTCTGTGTTAAATCGCCATGGCTATAGTTATATAATTCTTATGTGTTATTTCATAATAAACATAAGCGAATAGTGGACAGCAGAAGAGAGGCCCAAGTAAGATAAGATTTACATGTGTAAAAAAGCTGTTGTCGATAGAGGTTATACAAAAAACAAAAATCTACATAGTTATTAGTAACTTCTCTATACGGGTTATTATTTGGAGGTATGTATTCAGTGTATATAAGAAAGTAACTCTCCAGCTAGTCCGTTATGACAGAGTTCGGACATTTTAATTTCAATGATTTTTGCCAAGTAGACAGGAATATTTTTTTTGTCAGTGCATTGGTTGGAATCAAATTTTGCCACATCAAAGTATAACCATTGAACTCTTTCAAAAAGTTAATAATCTCAATGCAACCAATCATACTGCGGCATATATTGATTTTAAAAGTCGGCTACCCCTTATTTTTCCTATATGGAAATGAGTCTAAAGTTTAGTATGTAAATTGATGTCATCAAGAAACCTCAATATACGCTGAAGACTAAGATGGGTATGGTTTGGAAGCCAGTTTCTGTGCCGGTGGAAAAGTGGCTGGCCCACCATAGTGTGACCTGTGGTTAAGTGACACGACACCTCCGAGATGGAGGTCATCCTTCCGCGCCGGTCTGAATTCTACACAGAACAGCGGTTCAGAGACCATAGTCTTGTTCTCAGAGCTTTGTACAATGACAGCTGTAGGCATGACAATGTGGAGGCTCTACCTCTCAGGCTCTACCTCCAGTAGGAAGGCGCGGTCAGCCTTAGGGCGTGTCTTGTCGCCAAGTCTCTGGTCAGTCTTGTTCTCAGAGCTTTGTTAACAAAGTGTGTGACACACCACAATGGTATCGTTGCCCCCCAATCACCCCTCCCTGTTTTAACGCTTATTTTTAGTCCATACCTCCGAGTCCGGTTTTGTCGAATTTTCAGCCCAACAGAGATACCGAAAGCCAGAGTCACCAAATTTTGACACCAAGGGTAATTTTACATTTTCTTTCAATTTTTAGCAGACACGAAATTATACTGAGAGAGGATTTTTCAGCGCACACAATCAGGCTACACAGCAAAAATGTAAGCTCTCTAACTTTGCGCCCGGAAAATTTGTCGGTGGGCAGTGCGACAGAAAGATATTCAACAGAATATCTGATTACTTTTTTAATCTTAATGCAATTTTATTATTTCAATTTCTTGCCTGTTATGTTTAGAAGACTCGGTGGGAACTAATTTTGAGTTGCATGCAGTTCTATCACCTCTGTTCTAACGGAGGTCTACAATACATATGTTTCTATCAACTTGGACTAACGGAGGTCTACAATACATATGTTTCTATCAACTTGGACTAACGGAGGTCTACAATACATATGTTTCTATCAACTTGGACTAACGGAGGTAATTTCTTGCCTGTTATGTTTAGAAGACTCGCTGGGAACAAATCTAGAGTTGAACCTAATTCTATCAACTTGGACTAACGGAGGTCTACAATACAATTTCTTGCCTGTTATGTTTAGAAGACTCGGTGGGAACTAATTTTGAGTTGCATGCAGTTCTATCACCTCTGTTCTAACGGAGGTCTACAATACATATGTTTCTATCACCTCTGTTCTAACGGAGGTCTACAATACATATGTTTCTATCACCTCTGTTCTAACGGAGGTCTACAATACATATGTTTCTATCAACTTGGACTAACGGAGGTCTACAATACATATGTTTCTATCTAACGGAGGTCTACAATACATATGTTTCTATCACCTCTGGACTAACGGAGGTCTACAATACATATGTTTCTATCAACTTGGACTAACGGAGGTCTACAATACATATGTTTCTATCACCTCTGTTCTAACGGAGGTTTGTGATATTTTTTGGTTATGTAAGGTCGGATGTTCCATGTCTACAATACATATCTTTCTATCAACTTGGACTAACGGTAGGTTCTTTTTATCACCTCTGGTCTGTTTCGGAGGTTCCATGTCTCTGTTATGTATAGTCGCAGGTTCCATGTCTGTGTGTGTGTTATGTAAGGTCAGAGGTTCCATGTCTTTCTGTCTGTGTGTAAGTGAAATTAATATATTGTAACTGAAAGCTCCGCTATTTTCCGATTTTTTCCGACCTAGTTTCAAGCTACGTCCTTAAGACATAATCATTGGCTTTACGAAATTCCGGAAACGTCCCCTTCATCTCCAGCTCCCCTGGCCCTCCCCACTTACCTATGCCCATACTCAGTGTTTGTGACCAGTGAAATTCCACCGTCCCAGAATTCCGTGTGCTGGATTAACCAACATCCTTGCGGCTCGGGGTTGGTCGTTGGAAGTCACGGGTTCACTCGATGACCCCACGCGGGGAGAGGGACAGATCGAGACAGAAATATAGATAAAGATAAATAGAGAGAGAGGGGGTCCTTGATAAGGTCGCGTTTTAGTTATGCAAACATGTTATGAAGCCTGCATCGCCGAGTTGCTAGCCTGGCGGGCTATATAAGGCGCGCGCGGTGCCCGGGGGGCAGACTTCCTACCGTGAGAGAGTGTCTGGGCAGACGGCATCATGTGGCCCTCCACCCTCATCCTGCTGACCGCGGCTCTAGTGGGCGAGCTAGCCCTCGTCCAGAGCGCCCCGACCACTCCGGCCACCAGTAAGTACTCACAGCAACACTGACCAGGGGGGTAGGAAGGTCGTCTGTGACTCAAATAAGAGATTTAGCGCGTATACTTTTTAGCAATGTAGTGAACAATTAATAGCACTGAGCGTGTTTAGGCCTGCTGCAGCTTTGATTTGTCGCCTACTAAACAATCATCGTTAGAGCAATAGGACTGCGTCGTGGCATAGGTCCTTACATACGTGGTGGCATAGATCCTTCAAACGGAAAGCTTTTTACAGCTACCGTTTAAAGTTTAGAAAAAGGAAGCAAATACTTGCTACGTTTGAAACGTCTAGAATAAATGGATGTATCAGGTTTGGCAGTATAAAGGCTAATATTGGGGGATTTGTTAAGAGCAGTACACCGTGTGTGGCTCCCAGGACAGAGTCATCAGTGACCGCCAGGTGGCGTTTGGCGCTGGTTTGTGTGGCCCTGCACACCTTACGCTGTTATTTTTCTCTCGGGTTTTAGCGGGCACCTGGTTGGACTGTGGCAATAGCAGTAGATATGTGTTAGCTGAAGGTGGCATGACTTGATACTATCTGGACTGGACGGTGGCATTAGCAGTAGCTATGTGTTAGCTGAAGGTAGCAATAGCAGTAGCTATGTGTTAGCTGAAGGTGGCATTACTTGATACTAGCTGGACTGGACTTGGAATTAAAAGTCTGCTTGGCAATGAGCCGGACCACAGATCTGTTTCAAACTTCCATAGCTTGCCAGTTGTAAGGTGGAACTCCAGGGCCCAAGTGGTTTTGTTGTCTGTTTGTAAACATGAGTACAGCACCGGTTGGCTGCAGCGAATATATACTGTCCTACTTGTATGATTTTTTAGGGCAGATGTTTGACCCATCTATCTATCTATCTATCTATCTATCTATCTATCTATCTATCTATCTATCTATCTATCTATCTATCTATCTATCTATCTATCTATCTATCTATCTATCTATCTATCTATCTATTTATCTATCTATCTATCTATCTATCTATCTATCTATCCATCTATCTATCTATCTATCTATCTATCTATCTATCAATATATTTATCTCTCTACATAATTATTATATATGAAAGGTGGTTAGATAGACCAATACCGTTAAAAATAATGTAAAAATTGATTGAAACTTACCTTAAGTTTGCTTATTTATTTATGCCTTTTGTTTATGTTACCGTTGCTCATGAGACTATACAAAGAACATTTCCTCTACGCAGGCAGGGAGCCTGTTTGGTCAAAATGAGGCGACCCTGCACTGGGTTTAAGGTTAGAATGTGTTTCTATCTAAGGTAAGTATTGGTCAAACAGAGCCTACTGTACGAGTCTAACGGACCCCCTCCCCTCACCCTTTCACCCTGCACCGTCCAGCGTGTGGGACCAACCCCGCCGACATCCACTTCCTCCTGGACTCCTCCGGCTCGGTCCAGCTGGCCAACTTCCAGACACAGCTGGACTTTGTGAAGAAGTTCGCAAACTCTTTCGACATCAGCCCGACGGGGGTGCAGATCGGCGTGACCACGTTCAGTACGACGCCTCACAACGAGTTCTGGATGAACACGCACCCGACCAAGGCCGCGCTCATCAAGGCCATCGACCAGATCCAGTACCCCGGCGGGTGAGTCACTCAGTCGCTTAAACAGCAGACAACACCAGTCACTTAAACAGCAGGACAACATTAGTCACTTAAACAGCAGGACAACACCAGTCACTTAAACAGTAGGACAACATTAGTCACTTAAACAGCAGGACAACACCAGTCACTTAAACAGCAGGACAACATTAGTCACTTAAACAGCAGGACAACACCAGTCACTTAAACAGAAGGACAACATGAGTCACTTAAACAGCAGGACAACCCCAGTCACTTAAACAGTAGGACAACATTAGTCACTTAAACAGCAGGACAACATTAGTTACTTAAACAGCAGGACAGCACCAGTCACTTAAACAGCAGGACAACACCAGTCACTTAAACAGCAGGACAACACCAGTCACTTAAACAGCAGGACAACACCAGTCACTTAAACAGCAGGACAACACCAGTCACTTAAACAGCAGGACAACACCAGTCACTTAAACAGCACGACAGCACCATTCACTTAAACAACAGGACAACACTAGTCACAACAGCAGGACAACATTAGTCACTTAAACACCAGGACAACATTAGTCACTTAAGCAGCAGGACAACACTAGTCAGTTAAACAGCATGACAATATTAGTCACATAAGCATCAAGACAACATTAGTCACTTAAATAGCAGGACAACACCAATCACTTAAACAGAAGCACAACACCAGTCACTTAAACAACAGGACAACACTAGTCACTTAAACAGCAGGACAACATTAGTCACTTAAACATCAAGACAACATTAGTCACTTAAACAGCAGGACAACACTAGTCAGTTAAACAGCAGGACAACATTATTTACTTAAACAGCATAACAACACCAGTCACTCAAATAGCAGGAAAACATTAGTCACTTAAACAGCAGGACAACATAAGTCACTTAAACAGCAGGACAACACTAGTCAGTTAAACAGCAGGACAACATTATTCACTCAAACAGCAGAACAACACCAGTCATTCAAACAGCAGGACAACATTAGTCACTTAAACAGCAGGACAACACCAGTCACTTAAACAGCAGGACAACATCAATCACTTAAACAGCAGAACAACACCAGTCATTCAAACAGCATGACAACATTAGTCACTTAAACAGCAGGACAACACCAGTCACCTAAACAGCAGGACAATATTAGTCATTTAACATCAGAACAACACTAGTCACTTAAACAGCGGGACAACACCAGTCACTTAAACAGCAGGACAACACCAATCACTTAAACAGCAGGACAACGCCAGTCACTTAAACAGCAGAACAACACCAGTCATTCAAACAGCAGGACAACATTAGTCACTTAAACAGCAGGACAACACCAGTCACTTAAACAGCAGGACAATATTAGTCACTTAACATCAGAACAACACTAGTCACTTAAACAGCAGGACAACACCAGTCACTTAAACAGCAGGACAACACCAATCATTTAAACAGCAGGACAACACCAGTCAGTTAAACAGCAACATCGGGTCAAAATAACTCGACCCCATATAATTTTTGTCACTACAATATATATTATTTGTTCAGAAACACCCACACGGAGCTGGGTCTCAAGTTTATCCGGGACAACGCGTTCGTGAAGGCGCACGGTGACCGAGACCGCGTGGCCAACATCCTGATCGTCGTCACAGATGGTCAGTCCACAGAGCCGGCCCTCACCAAGGTCAGTCTACCTGGCTAGCGAGATAGAAATACCTACCTATCCAACAACTCTCTATGTCTCTCCAGGTTACCAATCATTCTCCACCATTCATCATTCATATTGAATTATTTCATCGCAGCCCTTCTCACCGTCTTCCATCCCTTTCTTCCTCTCTCTCTATCTCTCTCTGTCTAACTATCTAACTCTCTTTCTTCCTCCCTACCCCCTCTCTCTATCTGATTCTTCCTCTCTATCTCTCTCTGTCTCTCCCTCTATCTCTTTTTCTTCATTCCTCCCCCCTCTCTCTTTCTCCCTCTTTCACTCTCTATCCAACTTTCTCTCGCTCCCTCCCCCTCTATCCCTTTCCCTCTACCGCATATCTCTCTCCCTCTCTATCTATCTTTGTCTCTCCCCCTTTATCTCTTTCTCCCCCTCTATGTCTCTCCTTCCCCCTCTATATCTCCCTCCCCCTCTATCTCTCTGTCTCTCCCCGTCTTTCTCTTCCTCCCTTCCGCTCTATCTCCCTCTCTCCCCCTCTATATCTTGATCTTTCTCTCCCCCTCCTATCTCTCTCTATATATCTACCCCTCTCTCCCTCCCCCTCTATCTCTCCCCCTCTATCTCTCCCCCTCTCTCTCTCTATCTCTATCTCCGTCTCACTCTATGTCCGGCCAGGTTGAGGCCGAGGCTATCCACAAGGAGAACATCAACATCTTCGCCATCGGTGTGGGCAGCGGTGTTGACCGCAGTGAGCTCGAGCTCATCGCCTCCAGCCCGCAGAACGTCTTCACCGTCAGCAACTTCCAGGCGCTGGACAACATACAGGCCAACCTGCAGAAAACCGCCTGCGCCGGTACGTAGGGCACTCGCCACTGACCAGTGGCCGGAGTGGACAAAGTGGACAAAGTGTTCAGTCTGTTCATACACATAGCGTTTAGACGTGGTGGCAACGCGTTGGACATTGAATGTAATGTTATACATGTACTTATACTTATGATCTCCCTCCCCCTCTATCTCTCTCTTCTTCCCTCCCCCTCTCTCTCCTTCTCTTCCTCTATATCTCTTTCTGTCTCTCCCCCTCCTATCTCTCTCTATCTCTCTCCCCCTCTATATCTCACTCTGTCTCTCCCCCTCCTATCTCTCTCTATCTCTCCCCCTCTATATCTCTTCCCCTCTCCCCCTCTCTCCCTCTTCATCGATCTCTCTCCTCTCTCCCTCCCCCCTCTCTATTTTTCTTTCCCCTCTCTATCTCTCTCTCTATCTCTATCTCCGTCTCACTCTCTGCCCGGCCAGGTTGAGGCCGAGGCTATCCACAAGGAGAACATCAACATCTTCGCCATCGGTGTGGGCAGCGGTGTGGACCGCAGTGAGCTCGAGCTCATCGCCTCCAGCCCGCAGAACGTCTTCACCGTCAGCAACTTCCAGGCGCTGGACAACATACAGGCCAACCTGCAGAAAACCGCCTGCGCCGGTACGTAGGGCACTCCTCACTGACCAGTGGCCGGAGTGGTCAGTCTGCTCGTTGTTAGACCTAGAGAATCCAATGCAATGTTACAAAGTATTAACAACAGCCATGTTCATTTTGGTCTGGTCCAGAAGTTGAGAGATTTTGTCTTACCTGTAGGAGCATTGTTATTGCTGTTGTTGTTATTCCTGTTGTTGTTGTTGTTGTTGTTGTTGTTGGTGGTGGTGTGGTGGTTGTTGTTGTTGTTGTTGTTGTTGTTGTAGTTGTTGTTGTTGTTGTTGTTGCTGTTGTTGCTGTTGCTATCATTATTCTAGCTGTAATTTTTTATGCAGCAGTTTTCTTTGTTTTCTATGTGTGGTATCTTCTCTCTATCTCAAATCCATCGACTCTGGGCCTGTCTGTCTCAGACCAATTTTCTGTCTGCCTCTATGATTGTATGTGTGTCTGTCTATATCTGAGCGATTGTCTGTCTATATCTGAGTGTCTGTCTATATCTGAGCCATGTCTGTGTGTGCCCCCCCCTCCCCCAGTGGACGGCCAGTGGAGCAAGTGGGGTTTCTACAGCCCGTGCTCCAAGACGTGTGGCGGCGGCACGCAGTACCGGGAACGTACGTGCACGGACCCGGCCCCAGCCAACGGCGGACAGGCCTGTGTGGGTGAGTAACATCCGGGCATTGGGAGGGGTCTGAGTCTCAGTCGGTGTCAATCAATACCTGAATTAGTACAGGCCTGTGTGGGTGAGTAACATCCGGGCATTGGGAGGGGTCTAAGTCTCAGTCGGTGTCAATCAATACCTGAATTAGTACAGGCCTGTGTGGGTGAGTAACATCCGGGCATTGGGAGGGGTCTGAGTCTCAGTCGGTGTCAATCAATACCTGAATTAGTACAGGATTGTGTCTAAGTCTCAGTCGGTGTCAATCAATACCGGAATTAGTACAGGACTGTGTAAAGAAACAGCCTCGCAACCATCCCATAGCGGGCAGTTTTCCATACATAGCAATAGCTTCATAACAAATAAAGCTTGTTTCTTATTTAATATAAAACCTTTCATGGCAGAGACGAAAATCTGGTCACGCGATGAACAGATTAGTTAGCAGTTGAGTGATATTTTATGGTGTTTGTTCTAGTTAATATAAAGATGGGGAAAGTCTGGGGAAAGTCTGGGGAAAGTCTGGGGAAAGTCTGGGGAAAGTCTGGGGAAAGTCTGGGGAAAGTCTGGGGAAAGTCTGGGGAAAGTCTGGGGAAAGTCTGGGGGAAGTCTGGGGAAAGCCTGGGGAAAGTCTGGGGAAAGTCGGGGAAAGTCGGGGAAAGTCTGGGGAAAGCCTGGGAAAGTCTGGGGAAAGTCTGGGAAAGTCTGGGGAAAGTATGGGGAAAGTCTGGGGAAAGCCTGGGGAAAGTCTGGGGAAAGTCTGGGGAAAGTCTGGGGGTCCTGAGAAGTCCAGACCCAGATCCAGATCTAAGGTCTATGGCGTGTGCTCTTAGGTGGTCAGGTCATTATGACATTTGTCTGCGGGTATAACACAGTCACTGGACACATAGTAGGTTACACTTTATCTTGAGTTGGATGGTAAAGTCAGACAGACAGACAGACAGACAGACAGGCAGACAGACAGGTCTGGGGAAAGTCTGGGGAAAGTCTGGGGAAAGGCTGGGGAAAGTCTGGGGAAAGTCTGGGGAAAGGCTGGGGAAAGTCTGGGGAAAGTCTGGGGAAAGGCTGGGGAAAGTCTGGGGAAAGTCTGGGGAAAGGCTGGGGAAAGTCTGGGGAAAGTCTGGGGAAAGGCTGGGGAAAGTCTGGGGAAAGTCTGGGGAAAGGCTGGGGAAAGTCTGGGGAAAGTCTGGGGAAAGGCTGGGGAAAGTCTGGGGAAAGTCTGGGGAAAGGCTGGGGAAAGTCTGGGGAAAGTCTGGGGAAAGGCTGGGGAAAGTCTGGGGAAAGTCTGGGGAAAGGCTGGGGAAAGTCTGGGGAAAGTCTGGGGAAAGGCTGGGGAAAGTCTGGGGAAAGTCTGGGGAAAGGCTGGGGAAAGTCTGGGGAAAGTCTGGGGAAAGGCTGGGGAAAGTCTGGGGAAAGTCTGGGGAAAGGCTGGGGAAAGTCTGGGGAAAGTCTGGGGAAAGGCTGGGGAAAGTCTGGGGAAAGTCTGGGGAAAGGCTGGGGAAAGTCTGGGGAAAGTCTGGGGAAAGGCTGGGGAAAGTCTGGGGAAAGTCTGGGGAAAGGCTGGGGAAAGTCTGGGGAAAGTCTGGGGAAAGGCTGGGGAAAGTCTGGGGAAAGTCTGGGGAAAGGCTGGGGAAAGTCTGGGGAAAGTCTGGGGAAAGGCTGGGGAAAGTCTGGGGAAAGTCTGGGGAAAGGCTGGGGAAAGTCTGGGGAAAGTCTGGGGAAAGGCTGGGGAAAGTCTGGGGAAAGTCTGGGGAAAGGCTGGGGAAAGTCTGGGGAAAGTCTGGGGAAAGGCTGGGGAAAGTCTGGGGAAAGTCTGGGGAAAGTCTGGGGAAAGTCTGGGGAAAGTCTGGGGAAAGCCTGGGGAAAGTCTGTGGAAAGTATGGGGGGCCTCAGAAGTCCAGGCCCAGATCCAGATCTAAGGATAGGTCTATGGCGTGCGCTCTTAGGTGGTCAGGTCGTTATGACATTTGTCTGCGGGTATAACACAGTCACTGGACACATAGTAGGTTACACTTTATCTTGAGTTGGATGGTAAAGTCAGACAGACAGACAGACAGACAGACAGACAGACAGGCAGACAGACAGACAGACAGACAGACCAACAGACAGACAGACAGACAGACAAACAGACAGACAGACAGACAGACAGACAGACCAACAGACCAACAGTCAGACAGACAGACAGACAGACAGACAGACAGACAGACAGACAGACAGACAGACAGACACTGGACACATAGTAGGTCACACATTATCTTCAGTTGGATGGTAAAGTCAGACAGACAGACAGACAGACAGACAGACAGACAGACAGACAGACAGACAGACAAACTGTCACTCGGCACATAGTAGGTCACACTTTATCTTGAGTTGGATGGTAAAGTCAGTCAGACAGACAGACAGACAGGCAGATAGAAAGGCTGTAAGTAACGCTAGGCTTGTCTATCAACAGGGTCTCCTTAGACTAGTACGATAAATCTGCACGATCTAGGATCAGAACGCCTTGTGTTTTGTTTTCGTTGTTCAAACATGGGTGTGTTCCATACATGTGTTCCATACCGTGTTTAGTCCATGATTAGCTATGTTGCACAATTAGCTGTGTTCCTTGATAAACTTTGCCCAATCCCATGTGTTCTCCACACCTGTGTTACATGATGAACTTTGCCCTATTCCATGTGTTCTCCACACCTGTGTTACATGATGAACTTTGCCCTATTCCATGTGTTTTCCACACCTAACTGTGTTCCATGCCTGTGTTCGCCCAGCAAATCATCAACGCCGTGCGGAACACCCAGTACACGGCTGGCGGCACGAACACCGACACCGCCCTCAAGTACGCGACAGACACGAGCTTCACGCCCGCCAACGGCATGCGCCCCAACGCCGCGCAGATCGCCATCGTGATCACTGACGGCCAGAGCCAGAACGCGGGGGCCACCGCGGCTGAGGCCAAGCGTCTCCGGGACAAGGTGGGGGTCTTACACAGTCTTACACAGTCGTACACAGTCTTACACAGTATTACACAGTCTTACACAGTCTCACACAGTCTTACACAGTCTTACACAGTCTTACACTACACAGTCTTACACAGTCTTACACAGTCTTACACAGTCTTACACAGTCTTATACAGTCTTACACAGTCTCACACAGTCTCACACAGTCTTACACAGTCTTACACAGTCTTA
>RQTK01000093.1:190264-206086 GCA_003991915.1 Elysia chlorotica
CGACTGTAGATAGGATGTAGCGCGACTGTAGATTCACTTAACTGGCACACGTGCTACAGATAGGATGTAGCGCGACTGTAGATTCACTTAACTGGCACACTGGCTACAGATAGGATGTAGCGCGACTGTAGATTCACTTAACTGGCACACTGGCTACAGATAGGATGTAGCGCGACTGTAGATAGGATGTAGCGCGACTGTAGATTCACTTAACTGACACACTGGCTACAGATAGGATGTAGCGCGACTGTAGATTCACTTAACTGACACACTGGCTACAGATAGGATGTAGCGCGACTGTAGATAGGATGTAGCGCGACTGTAGATTCACTTAACTGACACACTGGCTACAGATAGGATGTAGCGCGACTGTAGATTCACTTAACTGACACACTTGCTACAGATAGGATGTAGCGCGACTGTAGATAGGATGTAGCGCGACTGTAGATTCACTTAACTGGCACACTGGCTACAGATAGGATGTAGCACGACTGTAGATTCACTTAACTGGCACACTGGCTACAGATAGGATGTAGCACGACTGTAGATTCACTTAACTGGCACACTGGCTACAGATAGGATGTAGCACGACTGTAGATTCACTTAACTGGCACACTGGCTACAGATAGGATGTAGCACGACTGTAGATTCACTTAACTGGCACACTGGCTACAGATAGGATGTAGCACGACTGTAGATAGGATGTAGCGCGACTGTAGATTCACTTAACTGACACACTGGCTACAGATAGGATGTAGCGCGACTGTAGATTCACTTAACTGGCACTTGGTTGAGAAAATGTCCATTTTATTATTTTGTGGAGGGCTGTGTTACATTGACCAGAAGATCACAGAGGCAGTGGTTGTATAACACAATGGCACAATTTTCCGTTACTTATTTCAAACATTTCATCTTGGATAAGGTCGAGTTGTATTCAAAGTCAGGGCGGTAATCTAGAGGGATAGTCGCAGGCACTGCACAGTTGGGGATAAGATTGCTGTTTAAGGGTGAAGATACGATCCTTTTCTATCATTGTTGGAGGGCAAGGGCCCTTGGTGGCATAGAACATTGGCATAATTTTACATCACCTGTTTTAAGGTTAGAATGTACACAGAGTCAATACACGATAAGGTCGCCTTTTATTCAAACAGCCATTTGCTATAGACGCCAGTGGGGTAACTATCCCTAGACGAGACAGCAGCTTCTGAAACTCGGCGTATCGTTTGGATGAAAAGAGGGGCGTGCGCACAAGTTGCGTTGAACTTTTGTCTGTCTGTCTCTCTGTCTGTCTCTGTCTCTGGTCTCTCTCTGTCTCTCTCTCTCTCTCTCTGTCCCCCCCTCTCTCTCTCTCTCTCTCTCTCTCTCTCTCTCTCTCTCTCTCTCTCTCTCTCTCTCTCTTTTCACTATACCTTCACCGTCTCAGTCTCAAGAGTCTTTGTCTCCCCCCCTCTGTCTCTCTCTCTGTCTATCAGACCACCTAACCAACCCCCCCCCTGCTGTTTTCCCAGGCCAACAACGGAGACCGGCCCGGCGTGCCCAACATCGCCGTCATCGTGACGGACGGCAAGTCGAACCGCGCGGGGGAGACTAAGCTCGCAGCGGAGGCGGCCAGAAACCACGGCATCAACATCTTTAGTGTCGGCGTCGGCAGCGGCATCGACAAGGCGGAGCTCAACGAGATGGCTACTGACCCGGACAACACGCACGTCCTGACGGTGACGGACTTCACCAAACTCAACGCCATCAAGTCAGCCTTCCAGGTACGCACGGGGTCAGCTCAGATGGTCCGGTCTGTAGCCATGGCCAAGTTTTGACACTCCTCATCCTTGATCTTTCACTCTTTGAGCTAGTGTTTCCATGAAAATTAAATTTTAATAGATAATTTCTTTGTTAATTAGTTGTTGTTTTGCTGTTTGTTTAGCATATGTTCACGTTCTTGATGCCCACACGACACGCTGTCCATGTTAAACCACTTGTCACTTTCCATTGTCACGTTCCATTGATGCCCCACACGACACGCTGTCCATGTTAAACCACTTGTCACGTTCCATTGTCACGTTCCATTGTCACGTTCCATTGATGTTCCACACGGCACGCTGTCCATGTTAAACCACTTGTCACTTTCCATTGTCACGTTCAATTGTCACGTTCCATTGATGTTCCACACGGCACGCTGTCCATGTTAAACCACTTGTCACGTTCCATTGTCACGTTCCATTGATGTTCCACACGGCACGTTATCCAAGCTATGTTTAACTACATGTTTGTCTGACGTCATCTCTTCCCCAGGCCCAGACTTGCCAGGCCATCCCGCCCACGCTCCCGCCCTACGTGCCGACCCAGGCCCCCGCCCCGACCCCCGGGCCCGACCCGTGCCAGGACCAGATCTCAAACTGCGCGGCCTACGGCCAGGCCGTGTGCTCCGGCTTCCAGGCGTGGGCTACCACCAACTGCGCGCGCACGTGCGGGATCTGCACGCCCGCCACGCCGACTGTGGCGCCCCCGTGCGTGGACAAGCTCCCCGACTGCCCCAACTACGACGCGAGCTCGTGCGCCGGCAGCTACAAGCCGTGGGCCATGGAGAACTGCCGCAAGTACTGCGGCTACTGCAGCCCGGGCACGCAGACGGGCGGCTACTTCAACAAGTGCTTCTACAAGGGCGTGCAGTACGACCAGGGCGCCAAGTGGGACGACGGATGCGCCTACGAGTGCGAGTGCACCGACGCCAGCACGGGCCAGTACCAGTGCTACAACAAGTGCCCCACCTACTACAACCTGCCCAACAAGTGCACGCTGGTGCAGCAGCAGGGAAAGTGCTGCCTCGAGCCCGTCTGCAACTTTGACGGCACGTATACCACCAAGACGGGCCAGAACGTGTCCGACCTGAACGGAAACCGCGTGTGCGTCTACAACGGGCGCAAGTACTACCAGAGCCAGGTCTGGTCCGTGGGCTGCGAGTTCGAGTGCATCTGTGACGACGCGGGCGTCGGGCTGTACGCCTGCCAGAGCAAGTGCGCCACCTACGGCGCGTTGCCTAGCAACTGCAGGCTGGTCAAGGCGCCGGGCGAGTGCTGCGAGAAGCCGGACTGCGAGTTCCAGACCCAGGTGGGCACGTTCACTGGGCGCGGCGGATCCAGCGGGCCCGGCGTGAACGGCATGAACACCACGCCGCCGCCCTGCGTGGACAAGAAGCCGGACTGCGACACGTTCCAGGCAGACCTGTGCACCTCCCAGACCTACCGGCCCTTCGCGCTGGACAACTGCCGCAAGTACTGCAACCTGTGCAACCAGGTGGGCGTGCCCTCCCCCACGGACGTCTGCATCTACAAGGGCCAGGCCTACAAGCAAGGCGAGGCCTGGTACGACGGCTGCGACAAGGTAAGGCACACTACAGTTTTATCCATGTAGTTAGATCGCAGTATCAAGTAATAATATATTGACTATCTATGTACATACAAATTGACTATCTATGTACATACAAATTGACTCTCTATGTACATACAAATTGACTATCTATGTACATACAAATTGACTCTCTATGTACATACAAATTGACTCTCTGTGTACATATCTTCTGTCTGCAGGTGTGCGTGCCATATTTTGTCCCTGCATTCTCTACTCTGCATCTTCTGTCTGCAGGTATTCCTGCATTCTCTACTCTGCATCTTCTGTCTGCAGGTGTTCCTGCATTCTCTACTCTGCTACTCTGCATCTTCTGTCTGCAGGTGTTCCTGCATTCCTGCATTCTCTACTCTGCATCTTCTGTCTGCAGGTGTTCCTGCATTCCTGCATTCTCTACTCTGCATCTTCTGTCTGCAGGTGTTCCTGCATCTTCTGTCTGCAGGTGTGCGTGTGCGACAACGCGGCCTTTGGCTTTGTCCGGTGCGATGACCGCTGCCCAGACTACCTGAACCTGCCGCAGGGCTGCTCGCTGGTCACCGTGCCAGGCCAGTGCTGCAAGTCGCTCAACTGCAACACGCCAGGCACGTTCACCGGCTCCCAGACGACGCCGAACACGATGGGCGCCGTGCCAAACCCGTACCCCGTGCCCCAGCCCAACCAGTACCCGACCCTTCCGCCCGGACAGACCTACGCGCCAGGTACACACGGGGGGGGGGGGGTCAATATTTAAGGCCCTTTGGAATAGGGGTACATTTACACCAGGGATGAAGTATACATACATAATACAGATTTTTTTTAACTGAACATAACTTTAAATATAAAAGCACATAGCAGTGCTCCCCAAACAATACAACAAAAAAATTCAATAGCTTAAAGCTGAAACAAATATAAGTACAAGATGACCATTCAACACTAGAGCGGCGTGTTCCGCTGCTGCCTAACATGTTCATTCTCCTACTGGCTGTAACTTGCTCCCGCGCTGCTTGCTGAAGGGAAAGGGTTCAATTCAGTGGATTTGACCAGATGGGAGAAAGGGTTCAATTCAGTGGATTTGTCCAGATGGGAGAAAGGGTTGAATTCAGTGGATTTGTCCAGATGGGAGAAAGGGTTCAATTCAGTGGATTTGACCAGATGGGAGAAAGGGTTCAATCCAGTGGATTTGTCCAGATGGGAGAAAGGGTTGAATTCAGTGGATTTGTCCAGATGGGAGAAAGGGTTCAATAGCTCATGCTCAGGTTTAAATAATGCCATCAATGGATCAAGTCTAACCACGTGACGTGTGTCCCCAGGCCAGAACCCCAGCCCGACGCCAGTAGCGTACCCGACCCCAGGACCTGGCGGCACGTACGCTCCAGGCATGAACCCGTACCCCACGCTCGCCCCGGGTAGCGTGCCCAGCCCCAGCGGAGGGAAGGTGGTCGTCCCGCCAAAACTCAGTAAGTGTCACTCTGTGTTATCTCCTCTTGCTGAAGCTTCTACCTCTGCTTCAAACTCAGTAAGTGTCACTCTGTGTTATCTCCTCTTGCTGAAGCTTCTACCTAGGCTCTGCTTCAAACTCAGTAAGTGCCACTCTGTGTTACCTCCCCTTGCTGAAGCTTCTACCTCTGCTTCAAACTCAGTAAGTGTCACTCTGTGTTATCTCCTCTTGCTGAAGCTTCTACCCAGGCTCTGCTTCAAACTCAGTAAGTGCCACTCTGTGTTATCTCCTCTTGCTGAAGCTTCTACCTCTGCTTCAAACTCAGTAAGTGTCACTCTGTGTTACCTCCTCTTGCTGAAGCTTCTACCTAGGCTCTGCTTCAAACTCAGTAAGTGTCACTCTGTGTTATCTCCTCTTGCTGAAGCTTCTACCCAGGCTCTGCTTCAAACTCAGTAAGTGTCACTCTGTGTTACCTCCTCTTGCTGAAGCTTCTACCTAGGCTCTGCTTCAAACTCAGTAAGTGTCACTCTGTGTTATCTCCTCTTGCTGAAGCTTCTACCTCTGCTTCAAACTCAGTAAGTGCCACTCTGTGTTATCTCCTCTTGCTGAAGCTTCTACCTCTGCTTCAAACTCAGTAAGTGCCACTCTGTGTTATCTCCTCTTGCTGAAGCTTCTACCTCTGCTTCAAACTCAGTAAGTGCCACTCTGTGTTATCTCCTCTTGCTGAAGCTTCTACCTAGGCTCTGCTTCAAACTCAGTAAGTACCACTCTGTGTTATCTCCTCTTGCTGAAGCTTCTACATGGGCTCTGCTTCAAACTCAGTAAGTGCCACTCTGTGTTATCTCCTCTTGCTGAAGCTTCTACCTGCGCTCTGCTTCAAACTCAGTAAGTGCCACTCTGTGTTATCTCCTCTTGCTGAAGCTTCTACCTGGGCTCTGCTTCAAACTCAGTAAGTGCCACTCTGTGTTATCTCCTCTTGCTGAAGCTTCTACCTCTGCTTCAAACTCAGTAAGTACCACTCTGTGTTATCTCCTCTTGCTGAAGCTTCTACATGGGCTCTGCTTCAAACTCAGTAAGTGCCACTCTGTGTTATCTCCTCTTGCTGAAGCTTCTACATTTCACAGTTTGAAGCCAAATAGAATTAAGGCACATAATGCCTAATTGATTACATCCTATGACGTCTGTTGCTACATTGGTAGAATTGTATAAAGCCTAATTAATGGTTCCTATAAGTCTAGTCAGGTCTTAGCGCGAGTCAAACGTTGGTCTCTAGCAGTAGGGGGGCTTCACGCTGACTCTTTTCTGTGATAAATAACTGAACTGGCTTGCAAGTACCTGTCTTCTTATCAAGATTTTAAAGGATAGAACAGAACAGAAGGAAATTCTCTAAGTCTTTATAAAACAATTATCTCGTGTGGAACCTGCACTACTATTGCTAGCCTTTAGGGGTCAAATTGACATTGAAGTAAACTCGTATATGATTTATTAGTAGCGCCCTTTAAACTCAAAGTTTATATCAACCGCTGATCTGAGATTTGACCCCCCCCCCAGATGGCTGTGTGTACAAGGGTGTGCTCTACCAGCAGGGCCAGCGCTGGGCCGACGGCTGCACCTCGACCTGCATGTGTGAGAACGGAAGCACCGGCAAGTACAGATGTACTCCAAAGTAAGGCGTAGTCTAACGTTAAGTTGAATATTGTTATAGTTGTAGTTATGCCAAAGTAGGTCGCTGTCTATTCTTCTACCGTTAAGTTGAATATTGTTATAGTTGTAGTTATGCCATAGTAGGTCGCTGTCTATTCTTCTACCGTTAAGTTGAATATTGTTATAGTTGTAGTTATGCCAAAGTAGGTCGCTGTCTATTCTTCTACCGTTAAGTTGAATATTGTTATAGTTGTAGTTATGCCAAAGTAGGTCGCTGTCTATTCTTCTATCGTTAAGTTGAATATAGTTGTAGTTGTAGTTATTCCAAAGTAGGTCGCTGTCTATTCTGTGTCAGGTCTCCCGTTAAGTTGAGTGTAGTTGTAGTTGTAGTTATTCCAAAGTAGGTCGCTGTCTATTCTTCTACCGTTAAGTTGAGTATAGTTGTAGTTGTAGTGATTCCAAAGTAGGTCGCTGTCTATTCTGGGTCAAGTCTCCCGTTAAGTTGAGTATAGTCAAGTAAGGCTTTGTCTGTTGAGGATTTACAAATAGAAAAGTAAGGCTTTCTTGTAGATTAATCTAATCCTATTTTGCATTGAATTATTGTTACACTAACGAGTAAAATAAGATAGCTCTCCCAAGGCTTGAACCCCCATACAGCACGCCCCTGACCCTGTTTGCTCGCCAGATGCCCCACATTCCAGAACGTGGACCCGAGGTGCACCATGAAGGAGGATCCGAACGACCCTTGCTGCAAGTACCCCGAGTGCCCTACCCTGCCCAACGGTCAAGTGATCAACGTGGTCCCCACGTACGGTCAGGGCACCACTGGATTCTCTCCGGCCCAGGTAGCCAGTCTAGCCTTGTCACCACTGACCAGTCGCTCTGTGTGTGTGTGTGTGTATATAAGTACCATAAAAGAGGTGACTGTCTTGTTTTCAGTGTATTTTGAGTAGTTTGTAACTAACATTGCATATATTATTTTGCGGGTATAAAACCTAAAATAAACATAATTTGTTTTCAATAACACATTCAATAACACATTGTTTATAATTATGTATAAAGTTACAAACAGCCTAAACGAAATGACCGCCATCGCCCCGTTATCTGTACTAACCTCGATTCCCCAGGCGCCACCTCCAACTTCCGGTGGAACTACTGGAGGACTTCCGGTGAACGTCCTTCCGTCCGGCACTAACGCTCCCATCACTGGCAGTACCCGTATGTAGCCTCGCTCTCCCCGTGTATGTCTCCAACTACAGGAATTGGATGTAGCATGTTATTCGCTCTCTTTTCTTTATGCCCTTCTTTATTCCTTTCCCTTATTAAACATGTCTCTCACTTCCGCTCACTCTCTCTTCATCTCGTGTCTCTCTCACTCTCTGTCTCTCTTTATCTCTCTTGTTATTGGTGCGGATAGGTGAGTTTGGAAACATGTTTAAGCTGTATGTGGATATGTGTGAGTTACTAACAAGTGACTCGAAGTAGTGGACATGTTTAAGTTGTATGTGGGTGTGTGTGAGTTAGGGGTTTGTTTTGTTTTATTTTTTTGTTGATGGTAGTGTTTTAGTACATGTGTGTACTGTTGCAGGTGGGTGTCTGTACAACGGCGTGTTCCACAGTGAGGGCAGCAAGTGGCAGGTGGGTGTCTGTACAACGGCGTGTTCCACAGTGAGGGCAGCAAGTGGCAAGATGGCTGCCAGTACAACTGCGAGTGTGTGGACGGCTCCACAGGCTACTACAGATGTACCGACATGTACGTAAGCTGTCGCTTGTTGTAGTTGCTGACATAAAATTATATGTACCGACATGTACGTAAGCTGTCGCTTGTTGTAGTTGCTGACATATATGTACCGACATGTACGTAAGCTGTCGCTTGTTGTAGTTGCTGACATATATGTACCGACATGTACGTAAGCTGTCGCTTGTTGTAGTTGCTGACATATATGTACCGACATGTACGTAAGCTGTCGCTTGTTGTAGTTCCTGACATATGTACCGACATATACCTAAGCTGTCGCTTGTTGTAGTTGCTGACATGATAAGCCTGGACTTACGGTGGTGATATAGAGCACACACAACAATGTGACTTCTCGCTGAACCATAACATGATAAACATAGACTAATGGGGTGGACAAAGAGTAGCGATATGAACGCGAGCTTGGCTGGTTTAAGTTACAACGTAACCTTAACAACAAAAGTTAATGGATGTGAAATAGCGAACTTCAGGTACGTGAGCTTTGCAGGTTTAAATCACAAAATTTTGCTCATGATAAAAAGAGACAAGTGCTGGTAATCAAGAGAAATTCTTTTTGTCCTGGAACCTGTTCGAAAGCGAGTTATTAGAAACTTGGATAATTTCTGTATGGTCATTACCATTCGATCCATCGTTGATTATTGATAAAAGTTTGGGAAGGTCGTGAATGTTGCCCCCAGTGTCCCGACCTCAGGGAAGGATCTGGCCAGGCTAGCGTCTCACACAAGTGACACCAAGTATCGACCAGTCGATGAGTCGTGCATCACAAGTGACACCAAGTATCGACCAGTCGATGAGTCGTGCATCACAAGTGACACCAAGTATCGACCAGTCGATGAGTCGTGCATCACAAGTGACACCAAGTATCGACCAGTCAATGAGTCGTGCATCACAAGTGACACGAAGAAATGAGCAAAAAGACAAGTTAAATGTATTACATGAATACATGTGCCAAGACTTGAACTGTCTACATGTATTTGTCCATGTGTCTCATGTGCCAAGACTTGAACTGTCTACATTTATCTGTCCATGTGTCTCATGTGCCAAGACTTGAACTGTCTACATTTATTTGTCCATGTGTCTCATTTACTTGATCTGTCTACATGTATTTGTCCATGTGTCTCATGTGCTAAGACTTGAACTGTCTACATTAACTTTTTTATTCGTCCATGTGTCTACATTTATTTGTCCATGTGTCTCATGTGCCAAGACTTGAACTGTCTACATTTATTTGTCCATGTGTCTCATGTGCCAGTCCATGCTGTCTACATTTATTTGTCCATGTGTCTACATTTATTTGTCCATGTGTCTACATTTATTTGTCCATGTGTCTACATTTATTTGTCCATGTGTCTACATTTATTTGTCCATGTGTCTACATTTATTTGTCCATGTGTCTACATTTATTTGTCCATGTGTCTACATTTAACTGTCCATGTGTCTACATTTATTCGTCCATGTGTCTACATTTATTTGTCCATGTGTCTACATGTATTCGTCCATGTGTCTACATTTGCCCCAATGTCTACATGTATTTGTCCATGTGTCTACATGTATCTGTCCATGTGTCTCCAGCTGCCCCAACCTTGGCAACCTGCCCCCACAGTGCGTGCTCATCCCGGATCCGAACAACGCGTGCTGCCAGACGTACACCTGCAGCTCGTCTCTACCTACTGTGGCACCGAACCCCAACCCGATCGGCCAGGTGACCCCGCCGGCAGGAACAGGTGCGTTGTCTGTCTGCCTCTCTTTCTACCTGTTTCTCTTTTTATTTTTAATTGGTTTGTCTGTCTGCTTGTCTGTCTGTCTATCTCACTCTCGCTCTCTTTCTCTCTCTCACTTTCTATAGTCTCTCTCAATCTATCAATGTCTTCCCCATTCACTCTCTCGATGATTACCTCTTGAAGTTGACCATCTCCCCCCCCCCCAGCGTACTGCACGTACAACGGGCGCTACTACCGCCAGGGCGAGGAGTGGGAGGACGGGTGCTCGCTGCGCTGCCGCTGTGAGGACGCCATCAACGACATCCACCTCTGCTACAACAACAACAGTATAAAATCAATAGCTACGACTACAACAATAACAACAGCAGCAGCAACACTTACAACGACATCCACCTCTGCTACAACAGGTACACACTGCAGCAGCAACAACAGTATAAAAAAAACAATAGCTACGACTACAACAACAACAACAATTAAAAAAACAATAGCTACGACTGCAATAACAACAACAACAACAACAACAACAACAACAGTACAAAAAAACAATAGCTACGACTGCAATAACAACAACAACAACAACAACAACAACAACAACAACACTAACAACAACCTCAGCGTTTAAAAACAATAACAGCAGAAGCTGTGCCACCACCAATAACATCAGCTGCAGCATAGATCATGGAACTAATTTTGGTCTCGAAGATTATTTATTTGCGACATTCATGTTGAAACTATTCGTGATGCTATTTTTGCTATTATACTTACGAGATTATACTAGACTTTTAATTAAATCAAGTACTAAATGGGAACACGTGTACTTTTATCGCTGTGACAAGCAACCTGAATGCCAGGGCGCTAGGTCTAAACTTGTTCCTCCTCATGCAGTGAATTTGCTCCTCGCCTGCGCCTTCTACGTGTAGCACTAGTCTGACCACAAGCTCTGGTTTGGGCGACCCCAACAACATTATGAGTGTCGTGTCTGTATGTCGTAGCGGTGGTCTTTTCTCCTCTTAGTGAGTTTATAGATCAATATGTATAACACTAGTCGAATCAAGACAACCTCAAGATATCACTGTACCATAATTAGACTTTAGGGGAAAAGAACTATGACCTCACTCGCCACAAATCTCGGGTGACCTTCACCTCTGGCCAGGTGTCCCGACTACACGAACGTCCCGCTGAGCTGTACCCGAGTACCGGACCCCAAGGACCCGTCCTGCTGCAAGATTCCGGACTGCGGGACCGCCACCACGACCAACCTGGGCGGCTTCGCCGGAACAGTGACCGGGTACGGCCAGCCCGCCGACCCCAACTCCATCACGGGACGCAGAAGTAAGTCGCTGGCCAGCCTGCTGGTGTTGTTGTTGTTGTTGTTGTTGTTGTTGTTGTTGTTGCTGTTGTTGTTGTTGTTGTTGTTGTTGTTGTTGTTGTTGTTGTTGTTTGATGTTAGTGCTAGTGGGGTTATTAATGATAGAAACCACGCTCTAATATAATTCTCAATAATTGTTTACAAAGCGTTTATCAGAAAATGTAAAATTTGGAGAGATGTGTATAAATTAAATTATTACAACTTAACGATAAGCTGTAATTTCATGTTCAAGTTGTCTCAAATGTCTCTACAACGGTATCCACGTAATGACTTTATAGTTGCACTCTATGTGAGAAGAGTCTACGCGGAAAGAGGCATACGAATTACATACGAAGTCGGAGACACCAGCCAAGATTCGAACATCGTGCCTCTTGCTCGACCTTTGAGAGCACTATTCACTGGGCCATGTGGCGCCCTGCCAGCTCTCAAGTTAACTTTAAAGTGGATTTCCGGAGCACACACCTGCCAACTGAAGCACGCCATCCCCCCCCCCCCCCCCAAACCTGGCCAGGCGGCTGCCTGTACAAGGGCGTGGCCTACAACCAAGGCGCCACCTGGCAGGACGGATGTGACTTTGACTGCGAGTGTGTGGACGCCAACCAAGGGAAATACGTCTGTACCGAGCGGTGAGAACAACCACACCCCCCCCCTCCCCGGCTCAACCTTTGCTGATCTGCTGCTCCCATAGATCGATCCCTACATTGTCTACACGCTGGGCCGGGGGGGGGGGGGTGTAAGAGTAACTAAGAGTACCCGGGGGCTGTGAACGAAGCGGTGTCTGGGTGGAGATGCTCTCTGTATGAATTCTGGGTGTATGTGAACAGGGGGGTCATAGCGGTAACAATGCTTTCACTTGTCCGGTCAGCCTCACAATATCATATTTTATCATGATACTGTACCACAGCATGCGCCAATATTTGATAGAGCTTGTAAAACGCAAAAACCTGCTTCACTGAAACAACTTTATTTGGTTTATGTCGATTTTTATTGTTTGTTTGGATAGGATTATACGGATCTGTATTGTTTATTTCAACATGAAATGTGGTTAACCGAGCAGGCTCTTGTCTCGCGCCCTAGGTGTCAGCGGTTTGGATCCATCTCCTCGGGCTGCTCCCTGGTCCCCGACCCGACCGACCGGTGCTGCACCAAGGTGGAGTGTAACCCTGTCGCCCCGCCCGTCGGTAAGCCACACAGCCGTCCGTCTGTCTGTCTGTCTGTCTGTCTGTCTGTCTGTCTGTCTGTCTGTCTGTCTGTCTGTCTGTCGTGTCGCACACAGCCGTCCGTCTGTCTGTCTGTCTGTCTGTCTGTCTGTCTGTCTGTCTGTCTGTCGTGTCGCACACAGCCTTGTCCACGCCATGCCACGCATGCCCAGAGCAGCATGCCTGTGCTACATGCACTACTACCAATTTGTTCAGCAACTAGTATAGACTAAAACTTCGCACTGGAGCTAGAAGTGACTTTAGCACGCTATATAACCTAGACGTGATTTGCACACTCAATGTGACTGAAGGTGAGCAAAAATGTCTATGTGACCTAGGAGTCACTGAAGCTCTTTATGTGACCTAGAGGTGACTGAAGCTCTCTATGTGACCAAGAAGTGACTGAAGCTCTGTATATGACCTAGAAGTGACTGAAGCTCTATGTGACCTAGAAGTGACTGAAGCTCTCTATGTGACCTAGAAGTGACTGAAGCTCTCTATGTGACCTAGAAGTGACTGAAGCTCTCTATGTGACCTAGAAGTGACTGAAGCTCTCTATGTGACCAAGAAGTGACTAAAGCTCTGTATATGACCTAGAAGTGACTAAAGCTCTGTATATGACCTAGACGTGACTGAAGCTCTCTATGTGACCAAGAAGTGACTGAAGCTCTCTATGTGACCAAGAAGTGACTGGAGCTCTCTATGTGACCAAGAAGTGACTGAAGCTCTCTATGTGACCAAGAAGTGACTGAAGCTCTCTATGTGACCAAGAAGTGACTGAAGCTCTCTATGTGACCAAGAAGTGACTGAAGCTCTCTATGTGACCAAGAAGTGACTGAAGCTCTCTATGTGACCAAGAAGTGACTGGAACTCTCTATATGACCTAGAAGTGACTGAAGCTTTCTATGTGACCAAGAAGTGACTGGAGCTCTCTATGTGACCAAGAAGTGACTGAAGCTCTGTATATGACCTAGAAGTGACTGAAGCTTTCTATGTGACCAAGAAGTGACTGGAGCTCTCTATGTGACCAAGAAGTGACTGGAACTCTCTATATGACCTAGAAGTGACTGAAGCTTTCTATGTGACCAAGAAGTGACTGGAGCTCTCTATGTGACCAAGAAGTGACTGGAACTCTCTATATGACCTAGAAGTGACTGAAGCTTTCTATGTGACCAAGAAGTGACTGGAGCTCTCTATGTGACCAAGAAGTGACTGAAGCTCTCTATGTGACCAAGAAGTGACTGAAGCTCTCTATGTGACCAAGAAGTGACTGAAGCTCTCTATGTGACCAAGGAGTGACTGAAGCTCTCTATGTGACCAAGAAGTGACTGAAGCTCTCTATGTGACCAAGAAGTGACTGAAGCTCTGTATATGACCTAGAAGTGACTGGAACTCTCTATGTGACCTAGAAGTGACTGAAGCTCTCTATGTGACCTAGAAGTGACTGAAGCTCTCTATGTGACCTAGAAGTGACTGAAGCTCTCTATGTGACCTAGAAGTGACTGAAACTTTCTATGTGATCTAGAAGTGACTGGAGCTTTTTATGGGACCCAGAATTGACCAAAGTTCTCTAGGTGAGCTAGAAGTGACTGAATCTCTGTGTGACCCTCCACAGTGACCTCTGCTCCCAGTGGAACAGGAGGAACATGCGCAGACAAGATCCAGGACTGCTACCTGTACGGGCAGAGCACCTGCACTGACCCGCAGTACACGTCCTGGGTGCAAGACAACTGCGCCAACTTCTGCGGGCTCTGCTGTGAGTACTTCTGGGGCTGTTCACAGTGATTACTGATAGTAGCGGGCATGCTCACAGTGCTAATGCTGGTTTGTTTTACGGCACTTCAGCACAGTAACGGCTATAATTCTGGTGGTTATGGTAAACGTGGTAGAACTACAAGGAGTAACTTAAGGGTAAAAACAAAAGTATAAAATCGGGACAGAAAGCAGTAGTCAATGTTAAAACATTGTGGTAACATTTTAACTCTGTTTGTATGTTTTTTAAGAGCACTGTCGCTATAATATTTTAGAAACCTAATGCGTACCCCCCTCCGCCTCCCCCTCCCCTCCCCGCGCAGCCGGCGGTGTGACTTCCGGTGTGTGCGCTGACAAGCTGCCCAACTGCGGCGACTACACGCGCGACTCGTGCACCGGCTCCTACACCAGCTGGGCCCAGTACAACTGCGCCAAGACCTGCGGTTACTGCGGCGGCACCGGAACCGGAACTGGAGGTACTGGTGACACACAGACAGCAGTTATAGAAGTTAGGTCTAGATTAATATAGGCCGGTAGTGCAGCTCTTAGTAAGAATTACAGAACAATTCAAACTACAACAGTTAGGAAGTTAGGTCTAGATTAGCATAGGCCGATAGTGCAGCTCTAAGTAGGAATTACAGAACAATTCAAACTACAACAATTATAAAAGTTAGGTCTAGATTAGCATAGGCCGATAGTGCAGCTCTAGGAATTACAGAACAATTCAAACTAGCGCGTTTTCTGCTCAAAGCTTTCCTCATACTATTAATTAATATTGGTAATAATGAGAGAAAATTTATTTAAAACAGATAAAAAGAATATGAAATAACAGTTTTTGCAGTTCAGATGTGCGAATAACGCATTCAAAGAAGCATTAAATCATAAGTGACATACAGATACCTTTTCGTCAGAGAGGACTTCATTTTTTAATACCTAGATTGAAATTTAAAATAACAAGAACCAGATTTATCAACAGGAGTTTTTTAATCTGATTTTGTTTAGTCGGTCGTCTTTCTCTTGTTTTTCGTGCACCGTTGATTTTGCTGATGTGCTTAGTGTCTATTTTTGCTGTCTTCTCTCTCAGGTACTGTCATCAGTGGAACTCAGACGAGCATCACCGGAAGTAACGGTGGCACAAGTAAGACTCGGCTCTTGAAAATACACCTGTTCAGTTTTTAGAGTTTACAGAATCCTGCAAATGTACCTTAATCTTACATAAAGAAAAATATTCATCGGCATCTTAGAACATGACAAAAAAGCAAAACATCTAAATTCAGGGATGTGGACTTGGGAAAACAGATGCCGGTTCGTTAGCCTCGATCCATCGAAGTTCTCAATATTCTTGACAGGTATGCAGAACTTCAATTCTCTTGCAGTATATATAGTAGCGGTACTCGTGATGTGTGTAGCACCCAGCACACTGTCTACGCATGCGTGTTGATCCATTGCTGGTTTTCCAGCGTCTGTCTAGTTGCAAGAAATATCCAGACTATCTCGTCAAACACCAAACTGATTGTGTGGACCCCCTCCCCCCACCCCCGCCTTTTTTTTTCAACCTTCAC
>RQTK01000093.1:216781-243563 GCA_003991915.1 Elysia chlorotica
CACAGGGAATGGACAGGTGCAAATGTTGTTTGCGGTTTCAGCTAACTTGAGATCCTTCATCCGCAGCATTTCTCACTTGATTGTTTTGGGCAGGTAGTCTCTGTTTCAGCGCGGCAATCTCTCTTTGCATCCTGAAACAGCAAACATAAAGTCACAAAGTCATGAAGACTGGCTATTTGATGTTATCAAACCTCCACAGACTGGCTATTTGATGTTATCAAACCCTCACAGACTGACTATTTGATGTTATCCTCACAGCCTGGCTATTTGATGTTATCAAACCCTCACAGACTGTCTATTTGATGTTATCAAACCTCCACAGACTGGCTATTTGATGTTATCAAACCCTCACAGACTGGCTATTTGATGTTATCCTCACAGACTGTCTATTTGATGTTATCAAACCCTCACAGACTGTCTATTTGATGTTATCAAACCCTAATAGAACAAACCTGTCAATTATTGTCACTCGACGATTACGGGCCTCAAAGCGGGTAAGGCTGGCAATTTCTTGTAAAGAGTACTGAAATAAAAACAACAAAAAAATCCATTACATTAAGTGATTAACAAAAAAAGTAAATGTTTGAATGCACCGGAACATGACATTACAATTACATTCACAACAAAAGTATGCGTTTAATTACGCCAGAGGTGACATATGGTCTTATACCATATAATAACTACAACAAAGGTCCACTGAACAGAGGTACTTGCAACATGTTCCTACTGCTCTGTAGGACCACATAGCTACCATGCGCATCATCTCGAGCAGTCGTTAGAGTGGCAGACTCCCTCTATATGCAGTGTTTGTTCACTTTCAAAAGGCATTCGACAGTGTAGACCAAAATGTCATCTGGAGATTTATGAACCACTACAGCTTTCCACCAAAGTTTCTCACTATCATCCAACAACTCTACGAAGACGCCACTTGTCAAGTTATCCACGATTGCAAACTGACGCAACCGTTTAACATGCAGACTGGCGTTCGCCAGGGTTGCTTGTTCTCCCCAACCATCTTTCTTATGGTGGTTGACTGGGTGACAGTCTACAACAGATCGAAGGACACGTATCCAGTGAACCTTCCTGGAGCAGCTGGAGGATATTGACTTTGCAAACGACACCAGCCTTCTCTCCCAAAAGAAACATGATGCGTGTGTGTGTCTGAATGTTTATTGCTTAGGCCCATTATCTTACTCTAACCTGAAAGAGCCTGGCCTGACTCGTGACTGTAGACCTTGCTATGTGTTGTTCAAACAATGAGACCTGAAACAGACACATAGTAACGCGGTCGCGAAAGTTCCGCGGCCATCTGGCAGCCCTGATGGTGGTCAACTGGGTAATGAGACAGTCTACAACAGATCGAAGGACAGGTATCCAGTGGACCTCCATGAAGCAGCTGGAGGATCTTGACTTTGCAGACGACATCAGCCTTCTCTCCGAAAAGCAACAGTACGTACAAGAGAAGCTCTATCGTGTGGCAAAAGAAACCGGGAAAACTGGACTCCAGATAAACATCAGAAAGACTGAAGCCATGAGAATCAACATAAAACAGGCCAATGCATTGCAACTACAAGAGTGTCTAAGAGAAGTGTGTGTGTGTGTGAATCCACTGGAGTAAATGGTAGGCAACAGTGTATAAGAGGTGTGCGTGTGTGTGTCTGAATGTTTATTGTTTAGGTCCATTATCTTACTCTAACCTGAAAGAGCCTGGCCTGCCGACGAAAGTTGATTTTGCCGTCTTCGTCAGAGTGGATGGGGTGCAGGTTGAGGAAATCTCCCAGGCCCATGTTTGCGGCAGCGTCAGGATTCCACGCCAGGATGCTGATTTCTATGACATAGCTTGTCACAATGACACCCTGCGTAAGGAAAAACAAGGGAGGACATCAACGCTTATTCCACAAAGCTCACCAAAGCCACTATTTAACAAGAAATATGTGAGTTATAAAAAGCATATCGAAATCTATGTTTGGAAATAAAGTAAAATTATAGACAGAGCTCAGTTGTCTTTAGAAAACTGCCCCTGATTAACCACACTGCAAGTAAGAAACATGAAGGTTTTTCTGTTACTTATTGAACAGTAAATAATGATTGATATTACTTATGGCAATGATTTAAATTGTATGCACGGTTCGAATGCCATCATTTTGAGAAATTTGGCTCACATGCCATTAGGGATGGACCTTGCAAAAACTAAACGGGATTTCATAATCAACTGTGCTTGCATTTGCATTATTTGCACACAAGGACGAGGCTTTGAGCTTAGGGAGAAGTGCCAATGATTTGTGTACTGGACATAAGAGCTTAAATTTATTAGAAAACTGTGTATCATTTCTAAATTTCTCATTTTACCTAGGACAAGGCCTAGAATTGAGAGAGAAGTACCCATGATTTCTTATCCTCAATTTTTGAATAGCTATACTAAGCAAGAACTAAGAGACGTTGGCATGATTTCTTACATTCGCATACTGGACTTTTGCATCTTTATCACACCAGCAGTAGTGAGCAGTCCTCAGCTGGTGCTCCGTCTTGCGCTCCTCTTCATCTACAAGGTCTCTGTGGGGTACAAATAGTTTTTCCTCTGTGGTAAACTTTACTTCTGTTTCATCTAGAATTGCTATTTTTTTTTTTTTCTCGCTTAGATAATTTCACAACCATTCAGAACGGAATAAAGTGGTTCATGCAAACTACTGTAATAGAGGCAGCGTCTATTTCACAAGCGATTCTCCACTGAGACAACTTCACCTGATCCCCGCCTGCAGCTTAAAATGTTGCAGTGTTAGTTTCTCGCAAGTAAAGCCTTTGTCGACAGTTTGACCAGATTTTCTCCATAATCTATTGAGCTGCAAGACTTTGACTGACCTTGTGTCCACACTAGCCAGCTCCTCCCTGTCTTTCTCTGGCGTGTCGGAAGACAACACAGGGACAAACCGGACTCTGTACCTGTGAGCAGGCACCGGTGGCGAGTAGCGGGACATCAGGTCCCTGAGGCTGTACACAACATGGTCTTTCTTATAGGGTCCATCACGGAGAAAAAGCGAGGAAAGAAAGTTTAAACATTCACTTTATCATACTTTTAGCGAAATCTTCTTTATATACTCTCTTATTTTATCAAAAAGGTAATGATAAATTAAATCAAATTAAGTCTTCAGTTTCACTAACAATGTGTATGTACATTTATTATATCAATGCACATAGAAAGACATGGTATCTTTCCAGTCTTTAGTGTCATGTAAGAGCATACTGCACACATTATGGCGGAAAACAGACGGGATCTCTGAGCATTTACTTACACAGGCCAGATTTGACCAATTGTCAACTTTAATAAAATTGCACATATTTTATATACAAATTTAGCTTAGAATCTCAGCATAATGAAAAGTAAAATTTGAGCATCAGACCTGTTTCCATGGAAACAAGCCCCAAAGAGAGGTAACCTAGGGACAAAAGATCAGGATGAAGGCAAGACGTGATAGATCCTATCCTGGTTCATTCTATTACTACGAGGCTGGTCCTCTTATGTATGTAGTTACCTAATTTTGGAGGTTCTATAGTAGAAAGGGGGGATAGGTTAAGACAAATATGACAAACCTTCCCGTCTACGCTAGGGGGTTTATACATTTGATTTTCTTTTTAGAAGTGAGATGGGAGATTGATGAAATCGGTGCAGCTGGTATGGCTGTATAGTTATAACCGGGGGATTGTTCCACCATTCCTAATATTGCCGTGGCTATTGCAGCTCCTACGATCTCCACCTACCCGCCATAGCCATCCCTACTACGTCAGCAGTAATTAATTTGCTTTTTTTTAAAACAAATCTTGCTGCTAAGTATTACATGATGATTATCGTTGCCCTCTTTATTAATAATAATGTTATTGCTACCACTCCCACTGTCACTCCTACTACCCCTATCACTACCATAACATTATCTCTATTGTTATGACTACTGCTACCACTACTACCACTATTACTATCATTGCCACCACTAACTATAATGATAATCCCCACTATCACCACTGTCAAACTTGTTTGAATGCAGTTACATCTGAGAAATCCAACTGGACCTCACCATAGTGCTTTATTGAACACGAACCAAGTTTATCATTGATCCTCAAGTGCACCAAGTTTCCTGAACTAACTACGACAAGGCTGACCTGGTACTGTGTCAGTTTGAGGCCTACAATGCTTCCATCATCCAAAACGCCGCAGTAAACAGTCCCGCCCAGTCCTGTGTTCAGAAAGCCACAAAGATTCCTGAGGGGAAAAAAAGGTCACATTTAACCGCAAACACAACATCCAAAATTAAAATGACATTAACCTTTCACTAGTCTACCACAAGGTCCTGCTTTTTTTCAGTACTTGAGCAAATAAAGAAACACAATTCAATTTAAAATTTTAAACTTACAATATATGAGTATCTCATTTTGTGTGATCCGATCAAGAAAGTTGAGCTAAAACTAACAGGCTACCAATTAGGAATAACAATTTTTTTTAAATGAATCCTCCTTGTGCCAACGATGCTCTTTCATTTGATCTGACTGCTTGTTCCCACCAGTACTCAGTGGAGCACTGAATTCAAAACATGGTCATGTAGTAATCAAAAACAAAAAAAGGTGGAAACAAAATAACCAGATTATATCCTCTGTGAGGCAAATGACAGACAAAATATGTAACATGGCCCAAAGCGGCAACGCTGCAGCTCTGTGTGAAGCTCACTGTCCCCTGGCTAGAAAAGCCACAGTTACCAGGACCTGTTGCGTGTAGTCCACACAAGCAAAACTTTACGCTTCACCAGAACAAGTATGAATAAGTTGCGATATTGATGCCTCCAGCTCTCAAAGGGTGACAGAACTTCATTTATACATTTATACATACATGTTCATATTTTTTAATACAAAGCACTATAAAAATAAAAATTTATTTTACAATTATTACTATTACTATTATTATTATTATTATTATTATTATTATTATTATTATTATTATTATTATTATTATTTTTATTTAACTTCAGACATTATTACATTTACTAAATTCACTAAATACTAGAATTAATGTAGGCTCAAGGGTGTTATTTTTAATCTTTTTACAACTAATGAAAATTCCTCTATATGGCCTCCATTTCATTATTTAAGAAGTGATAGCAGGAAACCAGTTTTTAACTATCTGCGGGTAGAGGTGGTCGTTCTAAAAATAGTGTGGAGAATGACCTTGACACAGCTTTCCTGCTGCCTCTCTCCCACTTAGTCGCCTGCGTCCATTTCGGCAGCTGATCTGTACTCAAGCTTTTGTGACCTTTAAACTCGTGGAAAAGGTCTTCTTCAAAAGGCATTTTCTGAAATTTTAAGTAGTATGTGGATGGCGATTGTTTTGACAAATTGCCTCCTTGCTGTTCCATCTTCTCACTCTGAGCCATCTCCGTTGATCTTTCTGTACAATAGAGGAATAGGGGGGAAAATTATCAGTTAGAGAAGGGGAAGTAACTACTTAAAACTATGGTAGAACATAACTAATTGAAGGTTATCTCTCTTAGATCATGAACACACCTATCCCATACATCAGAATACATTACAATAAATACAGTGGTCTCCGCCTAAGAACCCACCCCTCCGGATACAAGAAAAGCAAGTTCTTAAGCAGACACTCTTACATTTGTTTGGAAAGGGGCATTACTGCGTAAATTGATGTCAAGTAGTCCCAATGCTTTATCTCACTTGTTTCAACTAGTCCCACTGTATAGACTGATCTGTTCACAGCTCCTAGAGGTTTTTCACAAAAGCTCTACAATTAAAGCTCTGCTTAAGGGAGAAGAATTTGATTTGGCAAGTCAATAAAAAATTAAGTCTGCAACCATCTGATTAGAGGTTGTCAGAGCAATAACCATGATTCTCAGTCTAGGGCAGCCAGATGTTCACTCCTGCCCATAGATAAAAAAAGTAAGGGGAGTTGACCATATGAAAAACAAGGTTTGTTTGATTTCAACCAGGTGAATTACCGGCGATACCTCACTTCTTCAGCAGTGTACACATCTTCTCACGGTCTAAGAACTATAGAAACTGCCAAGGCTCAGAATTTAATTTGAGGAATTAAATGTAATGTAATCGAAAGTACGGCCATATGATTGGATATTGTGTTCCCTTAGACATCTGCCCCATTGTGAGAGGCAAGGAGAGAGAAAGAGAGAGAGAGAGAGAGAGGGAGAGAGGGAGAGAGAGAGAGAGAGAGGAGAGAGAGAGAGAGAGAGAGAGAGAGAGAGAGAGAGAGAGAGAGAGAGAGAGAGAGAGAGAGAGAAGAGAGAGAGAGAGAGAGAAGACAGAAAAGAGACAGACAGACAGACAGAAAGTTAAACAAAGAAAAGGGAGAAAAGAGAAAGAAAGAAAAAAATAAAGAGATAGAGATAGGAGAAATGTGGGAGAAAAAGCTTAGAGTATAGAGGGTGAAAGAGAAAGAAAGAGTGGGAGTGAGAGGGTCAGAGATAAAAAGGAAAGATTAGGAGAAAAAAAGAATAGTGAGATAGAGAAGTGGTAGAGGAAAAAGAGAGAAATGGGATAGAGAGAGGAGGCGAGATTGAGAAAGAAAAAGAGTTAGAAAAATTAGAGATAGAGAGAGAGAGTCTATGAAGAGAGAAACGGGAGGAGTGAAGGAAAAGAAAAATAGAGACAGAGAGAGAGAGAAAGAAAAAGCGCTCACCCTTTCAGAGTCTGTGTGGATTTAAAAATTGGCGAGCTTGTTGAATTGTCAAGTCACATTTACTCCTTAATGATTGGATACCTACCCACTCTCATGTAACGAAACAACTGCCGCCCCCATATGATTTTTATTCGAGGGAAGGCCCTACTTAGCTGGGGAGAGGGGTTTAGATTCATCATTCAACATCTCAATGTAAAACTCATTGAGTTTCCTGACTGTAGACCCACAGACGCTGAAAGTTGGTGTGACAAAGGAAGATTTTTCTGATCTTCTCACATGGCAGTAGCCTCGTTTACCGTTTGTAAAGGTTCAAAGGTTCATGTATGTTCACCCCCTCCCTCCTTCCAAGCCCACTCCTCTTACTCATCTGATTGCATGTATTGAGAAACGAGCGACGCTTTTATCAGTCTTAGATCACTGTAGACATAATCACCATCTTGCGGAAGTGAAAAAAATGTGTTTGCGTGACAAATAATTTTTTAAAAATATAAATCTATCCGGCTCTGTTAAAATGTGTTTTTACACTTTATACAGGCAAACAGCGGGTGGGTAGGGGTGTTAATATAAGAGAAAGAATTATATATGTTTCATAGAGCAAGCGGATTTGAAGACGGACTGGGTTCGTAAGCGTAGAGTTCTTACGCGAAGACCACTGAATTATCAAACTAATTATTATCATTTACGCTAGCCTATAGATGTTGAGATGGTCTGGGAATGTCAAGATAGCTCAGCTGTCAGTGCTCCGAACTGATTCATGAGCAAGTCCATGGTTCAAAAGTTTGGTGTCGCCTTTAGGAAAACCTACAGAAAGGTATAGATCTAGATAGGGGATAAAACTGATTGTAGATGTCGTTTTTTATCAGTGCAAGGTGCCAAATATCTAGGTTACAAGCGTTCTTACATTTAAGTGCTCGGAAATGGTGAGCAGGAGGCGATAGATTAGATCTCGATCTAGATCTAGATTTTTTTTAATAGAATAGAATCTAGATTTAAATTCTATGACAATGTGTTGTAGTCTAATCTAGATATCTAGAGCTAGATTAGATTCTCGATCTAGAGAGATCTAGATCATAATAAATTAAAATAGATCTAAATCTACATCAAACTCGCTGGGTTCTATATGAATTACGCTTACCAATAGCTTAGCATACCAATAAACCTGCAGGTACCGGTACGAATTCTATTTCTAAGACCTGATTATTGGAAGGGTTTTGATAGCCATTAGACAGACAGACTGTAGTGTATGGCTGTAGCAAGGGAAAGTACTCTTGATTACCTTTCCATCTGCTGCTGGTAAGCTTAGATTTCTACGGTTGTTGCTGCAGTTGCGAACAACTTAGTAAGCTTAGACCACAGAGCTCTAGTAATAGCAAATAGATGATGATGAGGATCATGAGCATGTTTCTTCAAATGTGGTCGGGCTTGTGAAGTAATAGCGTCCTGCGCTAGGCGCAGCCTTTGTAAGTGAAGGAGAGAGAGAGAGAGAGAGAGAGAGAGAGAGAGAGAGAGAGAGAAAGATGGAGTAAGAGTTTATGTTAGCTTTATATAAAAAAAAAGCCTTGTACCGCTTGCCGTAGAGCTTTTAAGTAACTGTATTATCAAAATAAAAATATTATCCCACACATCCTTCCCCACATTTTTAAGTGACAAGGCGATTTGGTGCCGCTGTGCAATCATTGTTTGGACACAGACACAATAAATCAAACACAACTAGGGTTGGAAAAATACATGTTTAACGTTTCGCCATTAATGGCTACATCAGACTGATGAAAACAAAAGTAGAGAGTGCAGTTTATTAATGATAATACTACACAGCGTAAGCCTAGGGGGACTACATAGTACATGAAGTATCTGGAAGGGCCGCGATCGTGGTGTCTTTAGGGGAGTCTACAGGGGACCGCGATTGCGGTCTCCCTAGACTCTACCAGTAACATAAGAAAGGTCAAGGCTGTACTCACTGTTAGGAGTGAAGAAAAACATCTAGATCTAGAATCTAGTACGAGCAGACTTTTGAAGCTTGAGTCTCGCCGACAAATTATTGAGAATTGTTCTTGTCTGGATAGGTTTACATCTAGTTTAAATCTTTATAATCATTGCAGTAATATTATTAGTCTAGAGATTACATTATATTGCTAAGTTAAAGGTCTAGATCTAGCCACCCTTAAAAGGGTCCGTTAGGCCTACATTATCTAGAAAGTTGATCTAGATCTAGACCTAGACTCTCTAAATCTAGATTTAGATCTAGATCTATGTCTAAGGTGGGAGTATCTCCTTTCTCCCCATGGCAGATTTAAAAATCCAGTAGTTGATTATTAGATTTATTATTAAAATGGGAGCGAAAATCGAAAGGTGCCAACTGGAGGTCTAAAATAAATGCATAAATTAATTTTTGATGGTTTCTAGCATATATTCGTCGATTAGGACTTAGATCTAGATCTAAAAGTTTTTTTAATGGTTGGGAACTTAACGCCATATTGTTAACCCACAAAGCTCGGCACGCCAGTTGACTGCCTCACTATTGAAAGAACTACTGGTTCTGTTCGCGGCTACTTCACTGATTTAGCATCTCCCAAGTGGGCACTGCGGGGTACCTTGTTACTGCCACTGGTCGTGGGCCTTCATTCATCCTTTATTCCTCTTTTTCTATCACGGGAGAAACTCATGACTAGGTGTACAGGCTCTTAAAAACAAGAGAAATTATGTATACATGTATCACACCTGTTCATTTTACGACAATGTAAAAATTCCGACAATTTAGACAATCAAAAATTTTCTTACCTGAATTCTGATCCAACATTATATAAGGGGAAAAGTCATACTTTCCGACATGAATTTTTTCCCCACGAAAATCAAAGTCCATGTGTGTAGCCGTTAAAGAGACAAAAAAAGGTGGACCGTTGTCTTTCGTTTCGGAGAAACATTTTGTTGGGGCATATTAAAAGTTACCTTTTTTTTTATACATCTGAGGCTACACTTATTAGTGTGAACTAAATTCAAGTGGTATCTTAATGTACTACTGCAGAGCACTGCCAACCCATTTAAGCTCTTGCTCCTCAAATACGCCAATGCGTTTTTCTACATAAAAATACAACTTTCCCGACAACCCTGGTGGTTTGGGCACTAAATATTTTTTACATATGGCTGCGGTTTCTCTTTTGTTTTTGCACTTGTTAATGTGTTAACTAGATTGGGTTAGTCAATGATAGCGATTGAACCCAACATGTTTCTTTATCGTTTATTATACTCTTTTTTATTTTATTTTAAAAGAAATCAACTAAAGTTCGCTCAAGCTCCAGTTCTAATCTCTCAATTCCTGTCGTCATAGTCTATAAGACTTACTTTTAACTTATTTTCGGAGGTTGTGTGGCTTAGCTGTAAATGCTTGAAAGGCATTCTGATCATATTTTTTTTATCATTTAACCCCCCTCGTTGTTTTTTGTAATACTTCCTGTCATTTAGTCAAAAAAGTAAAGTAATATAATTTATAAATTTACCTTTTTTTGTCTTTTTTATTATAGATGAGGTGGGTTTAGATCCACCTGCTGTTACTACCTGAGAAGAAAGACTCATTGATTATGATTTGATCGAGGGAAGGCCGAATAACTTTTACTTTGGAATATCTGGTATATATATCTCTTCCAAGATGGAGGCTGAACTGAAGAGGAGGCAATCATTAACTTTTCCAGACCGTGGCCTGCGGTTTGATACCAAAATAGGACTGTTGCCTCCTATCCAATTGGCAAAGGAAAAAGAGCCACATTACCTGAATATTCAATTGGATAACTATTACATGTTGTGTAAGTAGTTCTAGACTTTCCAGTTTTTCATAACTTAATATCACTTTAAAGAGTAGAAGTTACAGCATTACACCCATTGTCTACCTTTCGTTTCTTAAAAACATTATCTTGCTGTAAGTGTTTCCTCCTTTTATTATTTATAAAACCATTGAACAGCATATTATATATAATCTTTTATATAATGATCTGATTTTATAATACCATTTTATTTGCTAGTCACAATGATTCTTAATGTTTATATATTTTATCGTTTGTATTGCATGAGTTATATGATTTTGGGTATTCTGTATCTGTATACAAATTTTAGCAAAGTGTAATTTATCAATTGCTTAAGAACATCAAATTGTAAAGCGCTTTGAGTGACATAGCGGGAAAGCTGCTATATATAATGCATTTTATTATTATTAATGTTTTTATTATTATAATTATTATTATTATTATTATTATTATTATTATTATTATTATTATTATTATTATTATTATTATATATATTTTGCAGTTTTTGTTGTTGTTATTGTTGTTACTATAATATTTTAAAAGGCATGTTTCTGAACAATATATTTTGTAATTAAATCTTTAAATGAAGTTCTAAATTGTAACATTGCATTTAGTATTTTAAGATCTTCACATTTTCTTTGGCGGTACTCAAGATCTAGTCAGCCTTCCCCATATTTTCAAAACTGGCCAGCTTAGCATTGTAACACATAATTTTTTTTTTTTAAGTTGAATATTTTAAATTTTAAAAGTCTACTTTTACCGGCAGCAGAGTAATGAAGCCAAGTTTGAGGGTTTTCTGTGATGATCTTGTAAAACTAAAAGAGGTCATGAAAAAGAGCCACTTTACCTTTCAAATATTAAATTGAATACTAAATACATATGCTATTGTGTTTCTAAGGAAAAATTCTAGCTCGACTCAAATGAAATTATTGTTGTTGATTGAATAGACTGAGAGTTCTAAACGAGGTTTGAAAGTGGCTACCCCTGAACTGGTCTGCCAATCTCTCTCTCTCTCTCTCTCTCTCTCTCTCTCTGTGTGTGTGTCTCTCTCTCTCATCAGGTTCAAAATCAATACTCTAACAGTCATGGCGTAAAGAAGTCTCTGGGAAATAATCTTTTGAGGACAATTCATTATTAGTTATATTTAAAAAAAACAACACATAAATCCAACCTTAACTTTTACCTATACTTCAGTGTTAAATAACTAAAACAGAAAAGTTGAGGTACAAAAAATACAGTAGATGGCAAAAGGAGAAACGAGCCATTTCTAGCAATGTATTTTTACACAATGAGCCCTACTTGTATGCCTGCGCCAGGGACCATATCGCGACAGCACAGTAGATGGTGTCTCGCACGTGGGCGATGCGGTTCATGTTCTTCTCATGTCCAATGGACGGAAACAGAGCGTGGGTTGGGCTCTGGTACTGGAGAATCTGACGCTTCACTGGAGGAGAGAGAGAGAGAGAGAATTTTGAACCTGATGGTGTGTCATACGCTATGACTATTAGAGTATTGATTTTGAACCTTGGTGGTGTGTCATACGCTATGACTATTAGAGTACTTATTGATTTTGAACCTAATGGTGTGTCATACGCTATGACTATTAGAGTATTGATTTTGAACCTAATGGTGTGTCATACGCTATGGCTATTAGAGTATTGATTTTGAACCTGATGATGTGTCATACACTATGACTATTAGAGTATTGATTTTGAACCTGATGGTGTGTCATACGCTATGACTATTAGAGTATTGATTTTGAACCTGATGGTGTGTCATACGCTATGACTATTAGAGTATTGATTTTGAACCTAATGGTGTGTCATACGCTATGACTATTAGAGTATTGATTTTGAACCTGATGGTGTGTCATACGCTATGACTATTAGAGTATTGATTTTGAACCTGATGGTGTGTCATACGCTATGACTATTAGAGTATTGATTTTGAACCTAATGGTGTGTCATACGCTATGACTATTAGAGTATTGATTTTGAACCTGATGGTGTGTCATACGCTATGACTATTAGAGTATTGATTTTGAACCTGATGGTGTGTCTTGTTTCAGAAAAATTGACGATGATCAGGGCAGAGCGCACGAGTTGGGTCAGGCTGCCGTGAAAAGTATGAGGGGAATTCTGCACTGCTGGATCAGACAGGCTGACAAGGTTCTCTCTCATCACACGTTAACCTCGCACTTATCTCATAGATTACGTTAACGTTTCACCTCTGTCTCATCACACGTTAACCTCGGTCTTATCTCATAGATTACGTTTAACCTCTCTCTCATCACACACTTTAACCTCGGACTTATCTCATAGATTACGTTAACGTTTCACCTCTGTCACATTACACACGTTAACCTCGCACTTATCTCATAGATTACGTTAAAATGTTTAAACTCTGTCACATTACACACTTTAACCTCGCACTTATCTCATAGATTATGTTAAAATGTTTAAACTCTGTCTCATCACACGTTAACCTCGCACTTATCTCATAGATTACGTTAAAACGTTTAACCTCTCTCTCATCACACGTTAACCTCGGACTTATCTCATAGATTACGTTAAAATGTTTAACCTCTCTCTCATCACACGTTAACCTCGCACGTATCTCATAGATTACGTTAACGTTTCACCTCTGTCACATTACACACTTTAACCTCGCACTTATCTCAAAGATTACGTTAAAACGTTTAACCTCTGTCACATTACACACTTTAACCTCGGACTTATCTTAAAGATTACGTTAAAACGTTTAACCTCTGTCAAAAAAAAACGTTTAAAGTCCGTCACATTACACACTTTAACCTCGCACTTATCTCATAGATAACGTTATCTCATAGATTACGTTAAAACGTTTAACCTCTGTCACATTACACACGTTAACCTCGCACTTATCTCAAAGATTACGTTAAAACGTTTAACCTCCGTCACATTACACACTTTAACCTCGGACTTATCTCAAAGATTACGTTATCTCATAGATTACGTTAACGTTTAACCTCTGTCACATTACACACAAACAAAGTACCCAAGATGCAACAGGCAGGAATTGTTAGATTATCAGTTGATGCCATCTTACCATTTCCAGTCTAGTCTACAAGAGAATGTACCGCCGTCCAAATCGGGGATGGGTGTGGGGGGTTACCTGTGTCAAGTCAAATATGAAAAACACAGATTGTATCACAGTAGCTTTTCTAGAGCACTCACCTTCACCAAAGTCACCCGTCGAGCTATGGAACACACAGTTTTATTGAGCTGAATTGTGCTGCTCCAAGTAACGTTACAGGATTGAAAAGTTTGGCCTACATTTTTGTTGAGCATTATAGAATATCTGCTTCCATCTCATGTGTAGTGTTAAGTCCTGAAGATTGAAAAGTTTGGACTTAATTTTCGTTGAACATATGAGAGAACATCCGCTTCCATATCTGATCATTTCCTGTGTGTCTTCAACTCCCATAGGTTGAAAAATTCAAGGCCAACCAAAGCCCTGCATTTGCTCTGCACTCAACCTTTGACATGATCACAGGCGATCCTTCTTATAAAGACGATGAGTACCAACACCTACAGGCAAGTGAAGAGATACTCTATGTAGTACGGGTGAAAGTAGTGAACAGATAGTGTATGTAGTACGGATTTAAGTGAACAGATAGTGTATGTAGTACGGATGAAAGTGAACAGATAGTGTGTGTAGTAAGGATTTAAGTGGAGAGATAGGGTATGTAGTACGGATTTAAGTGAACAGATAGTGTATGTAGTACGGATTTAAGTGAACAGATAGTGTATGTAGTACGGATTTAAGTGGAGAGATAGTGTGTGTAGTACGGATTTAAGTGAACAGATAGTGTATGTAGTACGGATTTAAGTGGAGAGATAGTGTATGTAGTACGGGTTTAAGTGGAGAGATAGTGTATGTAGTACGGGTTTAAGTGGAGAGATAGTGTATGTAGTACGGGTTTAAATGAAGAGATAGTGTTTGTAGTACTGGTTTAAGTGGAGAGATAGTGTATGTAGTACGGGTGAAAGCAGTGAAGAGATAGTGTATTTAGTACGGGTGAAAGCAGTGAAGACATAGTGTATGTAGTACGGGTTTAAGTGGAGAGATAGTGTATGTAGTACGGGTTTAAGTGGAGAGATAGTGTATGTAGTACGGATTTAAGTGGAGAGATAATGTATGTAGTACGGGTTTAAGTGAAAAGATAGTGTATGTAGTACGGGTTTAAGTGGAGAGATAGTGTATGTAGTACAGGTTTAAGTGGAGAGATAGTGTATGTAGTACAGGTGTAAATCACATTAACGTATGTAGCATGAATGTATGTAGGGTGTAGTATGGGATTAAGTCACAGAAAATTAAATTTGTTATTAGGGATATGTATTTTTAGATGGAGGTGTCTTTTATTATTGTGACTGTGATTAATAATTTTTTAATATAGCTATCACATAAAGGCATATGCCACACATTTGATTAATGATATTAAGTTAAAAAAAAAAAAAGGGAGGCCAATTTAAGGAGTTAGATAACTATTATCTTTAGTTGAGACTGTGAAAATGTTATTGAAATGAGATGAAGTTTGTGTGAAGCACTGAATCATGAACCCTTTTATTTTCAATGGGTATCATTCCTCGACAGCCTGTGGGTAAATCTCCTCAATGTTTTGTCATCAGATTGACGCTGTGGCGCTGTACTTGCTGTTTTTGAGCCAGATGACTTCCTCAGGTTTGCAGGTAGGGCGCGATGTGGTCGTCAGATACACAAGAAGTTTCACTTGCTGCCAGGAAGTTCTCCCCTTAGACAGTCTGCAGCCAACCTTCTATGTCCCTAGATAGCTCCGTCCTATGCACTTGTACATGATTGGGTTAGACAGTCTTCAGCCAACCTTCTATGTCCCTAGATAGTCTTCAGCCAACCTTCTATGTCCCTAGATAGTCTCCAGCCAACCTTCTATGTCCTTAGATAGTCTCCAGCCAACCTTCTATGTCCCTAGATAGTCTTCAGCCAACCTTCTATGTCCCTAGATAGTCTGCAACCAACCTTCTATGTCCCTAGATAGCTCCGTCCTATGCACTTGTACATGATTGGGTTAAACAGCACCAGCCAACCTTCTATGTCCCTAGATATCTCCGTCCTATGCACTTGTACATGATTGGGTGGGTGTCAGTATGAGACTGGCCGAGACAGTGGTTTAGGTATCTCATCGCTGTCTTATGTGTCAGAACGTAAAGATTGTCATACAACAGCTGACAATGGTGGATAAGATATTAACAAACCTGTACAAGACAAAACTTCTATAATCCACCCAGTAGCTGACAATGGTGGATAAGATATTAACAAACCTGTAAGACAAAACTTCTATAATCCACCCAGTAGCTGACAATGGTGGATAAGATATTAACAAACCTATAAGACAAAACTTCTATAATCCACCCAGCAGCTGACAATGGTGGATAAGATATTAACAAACCTGTACAACACAAAACTTCTATAATCCACGTGAAAGAAGTCTCAGCATTGACACATGACTGGGTGCGTAGTTTGATGCAGCACTTTTCGGTCTTATTCCATATTATTCTTTTACCTCTACTTTTGTGTTACACTTTCGTGCCTTAACTGCCTGAAAATTCTGCAGTTTTTTTGTTTGTTTTGTTTTGTGGTTTTTTGGTGGGGTTTTTTTGGTTTTTAAGAAGGGCCTACATTTTTTTTTAAATGTTAATGAAAAAAAATGTATGTCTGTGAAGAACAGAAATTGTGCTGGGCTGGTCACCCAGCGATTGTCTTTAACAGCAATTGTCTGTCTGTGAACCCTCAGATTATTTACTCGACGGATGAGGTGAACTTCATCCAGAACCTCGTGTTCTACGTGGAGCGCGCGTACAGAACCCCGGACTTTGGGATGTGGGAGCGGGGCAGCAAGTACAACAATGGCACCACAGAGATCCACGCCAGGTGAGGGTGACACAGAGATCCACGCCAGGTGAGGGTGACACAGAGATCCACGCCAGGTGAGGCTGACACAAAGATCCAGGTGAGGGTGACACAAAGATCCACGCCAGGTGAGGCTGTCACAAAGATCCACTCCAGGTGAGGCTGTCACAAAGATCCACTCCAGGTGAGGCTGACACAAAGATCCACACCAGGTGAGGGTGACACAGAGATCCACACCAAGTGAGGGTGACACAGAGATCCACGCCAGGTGAGGGTGACACAAAGATCCTGGTCAGGTGAGGGTGACACAGAGATCCACGCCAGGTGAGGGTGACACAGAGATCCACGCCAGGTGAGGGTGACACAAAGATCCAGGTCAGGTGAGGGTGACACAAAGATCCTGGTCAGGTGAGGGTGACACAAAGATCCACGCCAGGTGAGGGTGACACAAAGATCCACTCCAGGTGAGGGTGACACAGCATCAGCGTATTTGTCAGGGATCACAGTTATCCACGGATATCGTGTGTAGCTGCGGACTGACGGCAAAAAAAAAATGCAATCTGGTCAGCACTACCGGTGATACAAAGCATCGATTTCTGAACTTCTATTAAGAGAAATACTTTCGATTCAAAACAGAAGCACATGTGCTTTATCGTTAAACCTCGCTATTTCAAGTTATTCATTTCGAAGGATGTTTCATTAGAATTTTTAAATAGTAACGTTATTTGAGTTAATTTTTAATGCTACCCTTTAGACAACATCGGCACTTATCGCAAAAGTTGACTTGAACATCACCTTATGGCTATGTTTTGTTTTTGTTTTTTCTAATAAAATGAATAGAGAAAAAGAAATGTGCATTAGAAAATCGGACATGGTGTTAATATTTAATCAACACGCATTTCTTTATTTACTATCGGTAGTCTATAGAAATGATCCACAATATCAATTCACTGTGGCTTGTTCTTGACTTGATTTGTCCAATCTTTCTCAGTGTGTGGGAAAGTGAACTTTTCTGAGCGGTGTTGACAAGAATGATTTATCTTCCTCTTGGGCTTACACGTGTATCTAGCAGGGATGACAGTATTCCGGGGATCTGCGATTTTCCGCGGATATGCAGCACTGCAGACTGTCCAAAAAAGATTGCGAAATCCAGTCAGCACTACTATCGATTAAAAAAGTAAAAGTGCGAAAACGAGGCGATGCCGCTCTCTCTTTCAAAACGGAAGTACCGTTTTTTATTCTGAAGTGTCGATTTCCAAATTTCTTTTACAAGACAAGAAATACTTTGGAGTCCAAACGGAAGTACATGTGCTGCTAAACTCGTTTTGCTTTTGATATAAATTCGGTTACACCTGGCTATTTTAAGTTATTCATTTTGAAGGATATTTCATTAGATTTTTCAAATTATAAGGTTATTTGCGCTTCTTAATGTGAGCCTTTAGAATATTAGAATTTCTTTACCTTTTTTTGTTTTGTCTAATACAAGTACCAAATAACTGCAGCTTTGACTTGAATTTATTTGTCACATAATGCAATTAAGTATTTAATCATATTTTATGAGTCTGGAGAGAATCCATAAATATGTCTAGATATAGAATTTACCCCTTTACTTTTCTGCTTAGCCCTTTTGGCAATCTTTTTTGATCCTTTGGCTAAGAGTGTTCTGTATTTAGCTAGTATCAATAAACTTTTAAAACTTACAATCTTAGAACCTTTATAAACTTTTAAATATAAACAATTTCAGAACATTGATAGACTTTTAAATGTCAACAATATCAAAACATTTATAAAAACTTCCATATTATCTTAAAACATTGATAAACTTTTAAATGTAAATCATTTCAGAACATTGATAAAAACTCTCATATGTAAACAATTTCAGAACTTTGGTAATAAATTTTCAACTGTAACAAAGTTGAGAACATTGATTATCTTTGATATGTAAACAAATCTCAGAACATCGATGCGTCGCTGCTGCCAACGATCAGCTGGCCCGCCTTCGCGATCCACGAGGATGCAGTGCGGAACAGAACTCTGGACAAAGTGAGCCGGAAGTTGAGGGGCAACTATGGAATCAAGCGCTTTTTCCGCGACGGATACAAAACCATTGTGGAGGACAGGAATCGCAAATACTACAGGCCGGCAGAAATCAAGGTGAGGAGTGGTGCTGGGAAGTTTGACACTCGTCCATGTTAACAGCAATGAAAACTCAGCTTGCTTCCAACAATAAAGCGGACAGGGGAGGGGGTGCAAAAAACAGATTCAAATTTTTCACTTGATTATCTTTCTTTGTTTCCACAGTCATAATACCAATTTTCATGACGATTGCCATAGCTCAAATCTTTCTTACAGGATGATAACTTGGGCTCTCATAGCAAAGAATCACTGATTGTGATTGAAAAGGAATATGAAGAATTTTAAAATAAAATTTCAAACTTAAATTAGTGTGTTATGCACACTATTAAAAAACATTTATTCCATGTATGCTTCTGTCCTGGTGTGCACACAATTAAAAAACATTTTTTCCATGTATGCACACAATTAAAAAACATTTATTCCATGTATGCTTCTGTCCTGGTGTGCACACAATTAAAAAACATTTATTCCATGTATGCACACAATTAAAAAACATTTATTCCATGTATGCACACAATTAAAAAACATTTATTCCATGTATGCACACAATTAAAAAACATTTATTCCATGTATGCACACAATTAAAAAACATTTATTCCATGTATGCACACAATTAAAAAACATTTATTCCATGTATGCACACAATTAAAAAACATTTATTCCATGTATGCACACAATTAAAAAACATTTATTCCATGTGTACTTCTGTCCACCAGAACTTTGACGGCATTGAGTCAGAGTGGCCCATGTTTTTTGTGAACCTGTTGATCGACAGTAGGTACTTTCTGTATCATTGTTCTCTTAAAATAAACCGCATGTACACATAGTGTTTGACTTGCTGCAAGCAAGCTCTTACTAAATCAAAGTTAGATCAGATATAAACTATTTTCCCACTCCCAAAGGGCTAGCAGAAAAATTGATGCAGTTAGAAATGTATTTACAGACACTTCCTCTCTGCCAGAATCTCCAATATTAAATGTATTTACAGACACTCTCTCTCTGCTAGAATCTCCAATATTAAATGTATTTACAGACACTTCCTCTCTGCCAGAATCTCCAATATTAAATGTATTTACAGACACTCTCTCTCTGCCAGAATCTCCAATATTTGTTTTGAATTTCGCAGGTTATTTCCACAACAACAAAGCAAATCAGCAGTACTATCAGGAGCTCGTGAAAAGTCTGTGCTACAACACTCCAGACGGTGAGACAGAGAGAGAGAGAGGAGTGGTAGTGGTAGTGGTGTGTAACTTTACACAGAAACTTTTTTATATGTTTTGATTTGGTAAAGGTAAAATAGTAAATTTGTAAACAACTTTTTGGCTGCTAAAGGTAAAACTAAAACGGACATTTGTGCGTATTCCCTGTGTTATGTTTACTAATACCACGGAACAGGGGAGCTGCTGCCCATGTACTACTACGTGCCGAGAGAGTCTGTGGACAAGGAGAGGGCCCAGCCAGGCAGCCAGCCCAAGGTCGCGTCCGCAGAGGGAACCACGGGAGGAATCTTCATGTGGGGGCAGAGTCTGCTCTTCATCTCAAAGTTGTTGGGTGAGTGTCCACCTCAGTGAGAAAAGAGAAACGTACGGGTCTCTTATCTAAACTGTTGGCTGCGCCTGAGATCATTCTTCTCGTTATGTGAATGTCTGTGAACAGAGTTAACTGATGCTAAAGGAGAGATCTTTGTGAGACTGTAGCCTTGATGCGAGAGTAGGTCAAGGGAGGAGGCCTCTACTGTTTCTCCAGATATCTTCTTATTGGTCAGCACAAGATGCAGATGCCTTGTGAGAAGTATGATCACCGTATCGATCTATTCTGCCTTTGTGTTTTACTATTCGATAGATCCCTTTGCTCTCACCGATCCATCTTCCCAGCCTGTCGTAGATCTCTTTCTGTTCATTTGTCCAGTTGTAATAACACGTTCTAAATGGTTTCTAAGCTTGGCAAGTACAACCGCTGTCACCCATTCCTACTGGCAAGATTTTGTCATGTGCACAGGTAGATAGGTCGTTCATCACCGTTGTCTCGGTTTCCTGATACCGAGTCCTACTGGCAAGATTTTGTCATGTGCACAGGTATCTGAAGACAGTTCGTTCATCACCGTCGTCTCGGTTTCCCGAGTTCCATGTCCTCTCTTTCACGATGATCTACAGTAGCACTTGGAGAAGATTTTTATGCCCTGCTATGAGGACAATGAAACTCCAGATCATCCAGTTTTCAAAGTTTAGATATCACACGTGCAGCAAGTTATTGAGCGTGCTAGTCTCAACACATTGATAATATGCAGAATTGTGTATGCCTTAATAATAGTAATAGTAATAATAATAATAATAATAATAATAATAATAATAATAATAATAATAATAATAATAATAATAATAATAATGCATAATTTTTATATAGCGCATAACCACCACTGTAAGGTTGTGCTCCATGCGCTTTACATTGCTAAAAAGTAATAAGATATACTGGTCTAAAAATATATAAACATACATATTCTGATTACAAAATTATTTTATATATAATGATAAAATAAATTACATTTCTCAAATTAATAGTCCATTAAAAACCAGGATTAAGACGCCGTTAAATTTTACATATGGGGTCAGGTGAAAAGGTGCCATTATGAAAGCTTGATTAAACAAAATCAGTATCCTGTATGAGGTGTAATGTGGGGTCAGGTGAAAAGGTGCCATTATGAAAGCTTGATTAAACAAAATCAGTATCCTGTATGAGGTGTAATGTGGGGTCAGGTGAAAAGGTGCCATTATGAAAGCTGGATTAAACAAAATCAGTATCCTGTATGAGGTCTAATGTGGGGTCAGGTGAAAAGGTGCCATTATGAAAGCTTGATTAAACAAAATCAGTATCCTGTATGAGGTGTAATGTGGGGTCAGGTGAAAAGGTGCCATTATGAAAGCTTGATTAAACAAAATCAGTATCCTGTATGAGGTGTAACCTAAGCGAAGCCTGCGTGAACCTCTGACACAGTGACAGCTTCCTACTCACAACCCTTGTCCCTCAGGCGACGGCTTGCTTGGGATCAACGACCTGGATGTGATACGGCGCCACCTCCCGGCCACAGAGAGACCGTCGTTCAGCAACAGGTACTCCAAGTTCCAGGTACGCTGCTCCCCTGGCCCTGACACACCGGGCTGCCCGCATGCCACCCCCCCTCCCCCCCCCCCCCCCCCCCACGCTACCTCCCCCCGCCCTTTCCCTCTTTTTCATCCTGCTGAGATAGCAGAACACACTCTACGCTCTCTTCTAAATCTGCTGTCTCAAATTGTATAAATGGATTTTGAGTAGGCTAATGTCTAGTGAACATAACTGCAGTCAAAGTAGATATATGTGCCAACCAAACTGACTGACTGAGGGCGTAAACTCTGGGTGTGCTGCTGAACAATCAAACAAAATAAAAAGCTGGTGCGGATGAGTCGAGATCAAAGCACCTGAACATGGAACAGATTGATAACAAAATTGAAAAAAGATTCGAAGAAACGGAATTGTAAACCTAGTTGAGACTTGAGACTGACAGATAAAGCAAAGGGAGAGAACAAGTGGCATGGACACGTATCACACCACCAGCGACATCAAATGTTTGAATAGAGTTACTGGACATTTACAACGCATGTTTGTATAAGTAGTTATTCAACCTTTGGTCCTAACCATTACACATAGACTGGTGAGGTAAACACCTTGAGCATTCACATTAATCAATTCGATTTTTAAAACTTTAATCTCAGTGTCTATGGACTAAGATTTTTCAAAACTCTAACCACAATAAACGTTCACTAACATTGACTTAATGCAATTAGATTTTTTAAACTTTTAAAAACTGTATAATATTGAACATGACTTTAAACAATAAGATTTGTAAAACTTTAATCATATCTAGGAAACTTAGCTCCCGTTAACAGATGTTTCTCTCTCTTCCCCCATTCAAACAGCTCGTTAAAAACCTGACCATTCTCAGCTATCTCGCCAACTCTGTAATAATTTCAATTTTGTTTCAATTTATTTTGTTTTGATATTTGTACAAGTTCCTTACAGTATTCATTGACACCTTGATTCCATAACAGCAAAAGAGTATTTAAGGTTTTCCTAACATTGTATTCATATGATAGGTTTGGCTGTTTTGAAATTTTAGCAGTGAGGGGTTAGTTTTAACAGCCTGAGCGGAGCAGTGAGGGGTTAGTTTTAACAGCCTGAGCGGAGCAGTGAGGGGTTAGTTTTAACAGCCTGAGCAGAACAGTGAGGGGTTAGTTTTAACAGCCTGAGCGGAACAGTGAGGGGTTAGTTTTAACAGCCTGAGTGGAGCAGTGAGGGGTTAGTTTTAACAGCCTGAGTGGAGCAGTGAGGGGTTAGTTTACTGGTGTAGACAGTTGATATTTTATTAGGACTATGTTGGACAGGTGAGAGTGAAGATTGTCCAGATCAAATGCTGAAAGCTGCGTGGAAAGATTCTCAATCGTGTGTTAAGTCCAATAGCTGGAGGACTGTATCAGAATAGAAGGTTTAATCCAGCTACATCAGAGATGTATAGTCTACTTGATAAGCATCTATGTTAGATTTTCAATGAGTTTCATTGCTCTGTTGACAAGTTTTTTTGTTGTTGTTTTTTTTGCTCCATCATTTTTGGGTTATGATTTGATCTGAGAAAAGTTTAAAGTTGATCTGGTTTTAGCTTGATGCTTTCCCGTTGACTCTGTTTATAACTGGCTTTTTGCTGCCCTCTCTGGCTGCCCCTTTCAGCACAGGACGACAGATGTATGTATACCCTGATGGCCCTCTCACTCGCTCACTCGCTCTGTGTGCCTGGCTTGCTCTCTGCTTACATTTGTACAGTCCTAGATTATAGATAGCTTGTGTTACCTGCCTGAACATGCATCCATGAATAATGATGTATTTTGTTTGAAATTGCTGTTGCTTGCATGTTTGTAGAAGTAACCCAGAGAGTTCCATTACTAAGTTAAAGTTTCTAGTATATAAGTTTCCTAAAGGCCACTAAAACAGACAAAGAAAAGATAACACAGCAGTGAAGGAAAGTCAATATCTTCGTATTTACAACAATTTTTTATAACATTATTGTCAAAGCATCTTTGATTTTCTAAATGCTACAACAAACAAATCAAAACTACCAAAATAAAAGCCCAGTTGCCAACTTAGTTTCAAGTAAAGAAAAATCAGCTTCAGATTAATAAGAGTTTATTTCTCTTTCCAGGGGTAGCTTTAGGATGAACTTTGATCTTTGCAAATTTTGTGCAATGAAATGTAATGTGTACACTGATTGAAATGTGCAACTTTGTGTGTGTGTGTATTTCCTTTCAATAATAAGCATATACCTTTTAAAAAAAAAATCCTTTTCTTTAAAACGAAGCATGTTGATCATGAGCTGAGCCTGCAGCCTGTGTGTAGACACAATCAGTGCTCGAGGTTAAGGTTAGAGTGCCTCACATCTGTCTTTTCACAGACTTTCTATATACTCACTTTGAGCCGTGGTAGTTTGTTCTCACACTAGAGAACTTAACCCTAGAGTAGCTAACCCTGTGATAGCTGTAATGCTGGGGTGTTTCTCACACTAGACAACTTAACCCTAGAGTGGCTAACCCTGTGATAGCTGTAATGCTGGGGTGTTTGTAAGTAACGTTTGTCATGTGCATTATTAAACACGGACTGATTGGCTCAGAGCACGCCAGACAATACAACGGTGCTAAGTCCTGAAGTAACTCCACACTGAATGTGTTACTCCTGCTCTGTGATCAGCGAATGCAACATGCTTATCTCTTGTTTTGGGCTGCAGCATTGTGTCGGTGTTTGCTTCTGTTTCTGCTTTCCTTTATACATTTTGACTAATAGCTTTAACTATTATACAATTCTGATCTAAATTTCATGATCAGTGGGCCACAGAATTCAGCAGTTTTCTCGGTTAATCTATCTCTCCCTGACTTGGCCAGCTGTTAGAAGTAACACTCATGGCCACCCTGTGTATCCAGCTGTTAGAAGTAACACTCATAGCCACCCTGTGTATCCAGCTGTTAGAAGTAACACTCATGGCCACCCTGTGTATCCAGCTGTTAGAAGTAACACTCATAGCCACCCTGTGTATCCAGCTGTTAGAAGTAAAACTCATAGCCACCCTGTGTATCCAGTGGGTTTTTTACAGTCATTAAAGCCAATGAAAAATGTTTTTTTTTACTAATGGTCTGTTGGCTTAGCTTGTGTTTCTCAGTCAGTTGCGTTTTTAAAGATATATTGATCTTTATCAGTTTTATCTGAATGTAGGCATACATTTTGTTCCTCATCTCAATCGGATACCATATTAGCATGCTTATATGTATATATTTTTCTAATTCATCATGCTTTCAAAATTTTTCACAAATATTGGGTTCACAATAGCCATAATATAATTTTGTGACAGTAGACTTTGAGATCAATCGAGTCAAGCAATGCCGTTTGAAACGGGTCTGATAGATGTTCTCTGAAGACTGTAAGCAAGATGTAAACCACTATGGCTTCATCCTGTAACCGAATGCTGGCCACAGTGGAGGGAGTGGAGGGTGTCAGTCTGTGTATAATAGTTCTCAGGCCCCGACCATGGGCAGGTCACGTAGCAAACTGCTGGTGTACTGTGTATCCAGCGGGTTTTTTAAAGTCATTAAAGCCAATGAAAAATGTTTTTTTTTACTAATGGTCTGTTGGCTTAGCTTGTGTTTCTCAGTCAGTTGCGTTTTTAAAGATATATTGATCTTTATCAGTTTTATCTGAATGTAGGGATACATTTTGTTCCTCATCTCAATCGGATACCATATTAGCATGCTTATATGTATATATTTTTTCTAATTCATCATGCTTTCAAAATTGTTCACAAATTGTATTGGGTTCACAATAGCCATAATATAATTTTTTGACAGTAGACTTTGAGAAGAATCGAGTCAAGCAATGCCATTTGAAATACTGTTAAGGCAGTGAAACGGGCCTGATAGATGTTCTCTGAAGACTGTAAGCAAGATGTAAACCACTATGGCTTCATCCTGTAACCAAATGCTGGCCACAGTGGAGGGAGTGGAGGGTGTCAGTCTGTGTATAATAGTTCTCAGGCCCCGACCATGGGCAGGTCACGTAGCAAACTGCTGGTGTCAGCGTCACCTGAGTGGTGATGAGCCAGTGACCTGTGACCGACTGCTGGCTTCTTCCATCTTTTGGTTCCTTTTTATTTCTTTCAATCCGTTTTTATTAAGATTTTGGTTGCATGACGATGGTTTTTTTTTTTTTTTTTGGTTTGTTGTTGTTTGTTTTACACTTTTCTCCATGTTAATGGGTTTTGTATTCAGAATTCTGGACTACAGAGGAAGGTGCGAGTCGGGTTCTGAACACCAAACGTATTTTCCTGTTGTAATTTAGCACCCTCACAACTAGCAAGATTTTTTGTGGTTGAACAATGTTTCATTCTTCTGGTCCTGCTCTATTGATTTCATGTAAGATTTGCTAAAGACTATAATTCTACAACCAGATTTGATGTTAAACTTTGTATTGATATCAGCCCCGAAAGTATTTTAATGTGTCTTGACAAGTGAAAGTAAATAGAGCTCTGCTCTAACAGCACGATGCTGGGACCGTGAGGAGTTAAGATCAAAGCTTTTAAACCAACAGACTAAGCATTTAGTATTGTTCTGGTCCAAACAAAAACCTATAGAAATGAATAATGAGATAACTTTTTTTTCCATGTAATACATTGAATCCTTAATAACAAAAAACCCCGCTTGTAATGTTAACTCTAAACATTGTAGTCTCACTAATATTTAGGTATCATTAATTTTGTATAATGTTTATTGTAACATGTTATATGTAACTGACCCAATAAGTACCATCTGTTCTCGCGTGTTCTGTGCCCCATTGTTAATTGTGGCCCCAGATTCATCATGTGCCAGTAGGCACTTTGTGTGTGAGGCGCGCCACATATCCTCCGTGCTCCCAACAAACTTTCACTTGCCGTTACTGTGTTGTCATATCGCCCTCTTAATGGCACGGCCCCTTCCAATATCCCTCCTTACACAAGTCAGTTGTGCCATGTTACAAAATTCCAATCCCTCTCCTCACATACCCTACCCCCCATGTTACAGAACTACAATTACTCCCCTCACACCCCCTCGTGTGTGGCAGCACATAAAATTGTCAGACGTCCGTCTTTGGGCCCGTCCACAATATAGCCTATATAGTGCTGCTGTTGGACGTT
>RQTK01000093.1:261280-281525 GCA_003991915.1 Elysia chlorotica
TATATATACATAGATATATATAGAGAGAGAGAGAGAGAGAGAGAGAGAGAGGTTTCAGAGAGATAGGTTTACAGTGCAGTTGTCTGATCTTGCTCAGTATGCTCAAATGACATGTGTATAGCTTTTGTGGCCGATATGATGGCAGATGACACATCTAGTATCAGTTGGAGTTTTGTCATTTTGCCAAATGACATTTGTGATGTCGGTATTGTTTAAATAGATGAGCTTATTCAGACAAATATTTTTGTATTACTGCTAGTGATGCCTGTTTATTATGCATAACTATAAGCACATAAGGTTGATTACAGAGTATGGCTTGTCAATGTAGAAAACTTCCTTACTTAGCAAGTTTTCTAAACTTTGCAGAAAACTCCAGACGAAAAATAACTAGAGTTTGGGTGAGGGTTTTGTTCTCCTTAAGAAGCAAGGGAGATAGCTGGTTGGCTTCTTCAAAACCTTACATAATGTGTGATCTCTCTTCTTAATGTGATGATATTCCATGCACAAGCGTTTGTTTTCACTTTCCATTTGTGCCTCCTGTCAAACTTACCATATATATATACAGCTTAGCCATTTTTTTTTAGGTGCCATTTAAAAATCTTATTTTTGTTGGAATTTGAAATGTTTTAATTTTATTCTTATTTTTGTTGTGCCTTTGAATGGCTAATTAACAAACAAAACAAAAAAGAAATGCTCCCAATTATCGCGGAAGAGAGTCATTTTGTTGATTCTCAACAAGTGATCAACATTTTGTTAGAGGGTAGCCCCATACCCTTAGCCAGTCAACAAGTGATCAACATTTTGTTAGAGGGGAGCCCCATACCCTTAGCCAGTCAACAAGTGATCAACATTTTGTTTGAGGGGAGCCCCATACCCATAGCTAGTCAACAAGTGATCAACATTTTGTTTGAGGGTAGCCCCATACCCTTAGCCAGTCAACAAGCGATCAACATTTTGTTAGAGGGGAGCCCCATACCCTTAGCCAGTCAACAAGTGATCAACATTTTGTTAGAGGGGAGCCCCATACCCTTAGCCAGTCAACAAGTGATCAACATTTTGTTAGAGGGGAGCCCCATACCCTTAGCCAGTCAACAAGTGATCAACATTTTGTTAGAGGGGAGCCCCATACCCTTAGCCAGTCAACAAGTGATCAACATTTTGTTTGAGGGTAGCCCCATACCCATAGCCAGTCAACAAGCGATCAACATTTTGTTAGAGGGGAGCCCCATACCCATAGTCAGTACATTGAGGGCATGAAACTAATCACGTTCACTTTGTTGCAGGCTGGAGTAAAACAAGACCGTGGCTAGTGTGAGCAGCAGGAACAACGAAGTCCTCGATGATTAGGAATTACGATGGGTCAACTTCTAGTCAAGGAAGTTTTGTTAGTCACACAATAGTTAGCCTACAGTCTAAGCTTTCTAAGAAAGTGAATGGGGTGCTCATCATGACAATTCATTGATGAATCCAGGGATTGAGGAACAACCATAGTTTCTGCCGACGCAATGTTGCACAACAAATATACGATTACGAGTGAATATACGAGCCAGTGATGAAAGGTTTCTTTACTCTTGCAGGATATGGGAAATTGGATGTAACATTTCTCAGAAAACAATGATTGAAGCGAAGACCTGCTATAGTACTGTGGAAACGGAAGTCTGATAATTAGAATTTCTCATAAACAGAATTTTTCGAGAGAATAGAGATAATTTTTGCCATTTGGCTCTATTAAAATAAGACCCATTCTAATCTGATTCTCTTAATTCAAAGCTCACACTACTGTCTACTAACTTTAACACTTTTGTGGTTAAGGTATGTTCCCTTCTGTAAGTCGAATTCTTTTTAGTTCGAAGGTCAATTTTCAAGCAATTATGCTAATATGAGGTTTCCACTGTACATCATCATCAAGTTGATTTTGTTTTGTATATTGAAAATGGTGTGATAATTCATGATAGTATGACTGTTTGTTCAGGCAAAATTATTCAATAATATAGCGCATATGATAAGATTATGATGAGGGCCGGGCATGGTCTTGGATTACATTTTTTAGTTTTTGCCACCTTGAGTGTGTGTGGTGGAAACGCCGACCTGCTTGGTCAGATATCATAATGTGGGTTTTCCTCGTGGTGTTTGATTTTTGTGTGATGAGAGCTCTAGACTCTGCTGTCCTGTACAGTTGCAGGTGTGTATGTTTATCCAGGTACATGTAGCTAAGCATGTTTGTATTTTCAACTGGATAAGTGTGATCCTATTAGAAATAAACCATTTCATACTGAGTATAATTTTATTGTCGTCTACCTTAACTACAGTGAAGTGATGGTTTTGTTCTAGCTGTGACGTGTTTGTTCTGTAAATACAATGTATTGCTATTACAGTATTAGAACTCTGCACTCTCCACCCTGACCCCCTCCCCACTCTCACTGTCCAGAAATGGTAATGCTTGAAGATAAAATACCTTCTGCTTCTCAGTACATGTAGCACTAGGAGCACCCACACCTCAGTAATATTATTACCTGGAACAGTGGAAGGCGACATTCTCACATCAGAGAATGCACTAACAGTAACAATGCCACGAGGACCCACTTAACACTAACATGGCGCCAGTACAGAAGCACATACCTACAACGGCATCCGCTGCGGAGGGACCATCGCTCAACTGATAGAGCGTTGCTCTCCAGATCAGAAGGTCTGCGTTTCGAATCCCACAAGCAGTCGCAAAAAAATAGAGAGCGCGGTAGGCCTGGATTGGACATGTTTTCAAAGCAGGCGGTCCGTGGTTCGAGTCCTGCTCTGGTGACTTGGTCCCCTACTGGTTGGGTCAGTTTCAGTATGGTGTGCTGAGAGACGGTCATCGTATCCCTGCGCCGCCTCAATGGTAATTGGTATACCTTCTAGTACTATATATATATAGTATTAGTAGGCTGGCTATCAGCTGTTTATTTCCCTGCTCCTCCTCCATTTTTCTTCCTATTCTTACTACATTAGTTACCTTCTCCTGATGATTCGGCATGCCCTCCTCCTGTTCATCTTTTGCCCTACTCCGCTAATTCTTTCTACTTCTAGAAGTTCTAATTGGCTGCCTATTAAAATGCGGGGGCACAAAGTCGGTCCTGGACGCACGCCCAGGTATGCATCAGGTCTTTGTCTATATTAACAGGTGGGAGCACAACATACATATACTGATACAATGTAGTGATACGATAGTAAAAAAAACATGTCGTACGGATTGGGTCAATTCGTAGTTTGGATCAAATCCCAAGCAAGTCTAAGTACAAATTATGAGGTGTCCACTGTATTCATCTAAAATGTCTAGTAACATGGACACGAACCTGAAAACTAAGTTTACTAAGCAAATCAATTATCATAGGTAGTCCAAAGTCTCTCCATGAACTCATTTTCACACCTGCGATCTTCAGTGATAAAATAAACACAAAGGTCAAATAAAAAAGATTGTATTTTTTTTTTTAGGGCAAAAGGAGTACCCTATACTTGGTACTCGTCACTTTTCCCTGTTTAATATCACATTTTTGGTGACTCCACTAACAGCCACACATCCAGAACGTCCAGTAGCCACATCTACATACACACACACAATATCCAGGGAGAGGGGGCTTAAGTTACATGCATCTCTTCAGATCAAACTCGGGTACAAGCTGCACAGCTGTTCTCAACACAGGGCTACTCGTACATGTACTACTACTAGTACTGAGTACCTCAGTAATCCTGCTTCAGCTTAGCATCCTCATACAGTCATTATTGGACATTCACTTTTTTTTAACAGACATGCATAGTATTAATTATAAATTTTACTCTATACATTTCTTGAGATGGTTTAGAAGACATGTGTAGGAAGTCGGCCTATTCTAAATACAAAATTTATGTACTCCACACAAAAATTATGTAAGATACCAAAGGGTACTTTGCTGTGGTTGATCTTTTTTCTCCCTTTATGGAGCTTAGCAGCATACATGTATATAGCTTCACTGTTGTCCATGACTGTCTTAAGTGAAAACCGCAAAATCTGAAACACCCAAGGATCGAGTTACGGGCACAGGTACGGGGTAGCGTGTAGCGCCCAGTTGTAGACCATCATTCCAGCTCTACAAGAGGATGTATGTATATATGTATGTTAAGGCACCGACCAGATACAGTACGTGGTAGCTATGACGATAATAAATTATTCTCCACACCCAGGTCTGCTCACAAGTATAATCGTATAAAAATGTGACAGCCCTAACACACTTTATATACACAGAAAGTTAAAGATGAAAAGTACTAAAATTGTAAGTGGATAGTGATATTGATAATACAAACTGTAATGAATAATATATATATATAGGATTTAATAAAACGATGCCTGGCCAGCCCAAAGTTGGAGAGTGAGAACTAAGACATAACAGTGGAGCCTCTTGGGGTTTATATATCCAATTCAACAAAGAATAGCCAGAGTTTTATCTAAGGCTTATTCCCCTGAACTCGAGGTCCGCACTTTAAGGACATGGAGGTAGATTGACAATCACTCGGTTCAGCTCTGCTCTCTGATTTACAAAGTGATTTACAAAGTATGTGCAATTCTACTCACTACACATGTAGAATAACACTGAACACCAAACAGCTTTACAAATGACATGTTCACACACCATCAGGATACACCAAAAACAGCTTTACAAATGACATGTTCACACACCTTTATCAGGGTAACAGGTAGGCCCTACCAACAGCAGGAGAAAACAAATTCACATAGCACTGCCATTAACTATTTTCTTACAATGTCTGCTCATGATAATTGGAATTGGATTGACAATAAGATCTTCCACCTATTTCCCATATGATCTCTCTTTCTCTCCTCTCACTCTCCACCCTGGACATTTGGGTATATAATATGCTATTTTACTCGACTTTGATCTTACTGAAGTTACTCGTCACAAATGCATTTGCTGGAGTTTGCATAGAATTAAAGTTATGAATTTCATCAAGTTGGCGCAGCAGAGAGTAACGGTGTAAGTCTGTAACATCAGAGCATGAACTCGGGTGAGAATAAATGGTTGTCAGCATCAGTCACTGGTTCGGCGATTTGAGATGAGTGTGGCTTGTTACAGAACAAGATAAGAACAGTGAACCAGAACATAAAAACACAAGCTCATAACTAACAGGATACATGTACCCGGTATAATGAAATGTACAAACAGATCTAGTATTATGTACACACACAAAATGGGAAAGTCAAAGATTACAAAATATAAAAACATCATGTAATAGGCTGAGTAAGTTGTACTTTAACTGGATAGCAGCCAGCCGAGCAAAGACAATTCTTTCACCTCTTTTAGTTTTCGTTTTTTTCGGGGGGTTTTTTCCCCTTCACTTCAGCACAGGAAAGAAGAGATAGATTTATAAAAGAAGAATACATTAGTATTGAGAAAAACAATCACTCGAAAAAAATGACATACCTGTAATCCACATTAAATATAACATTTTTAAGATAAATAGATAAATTTTATATAACTTTCACACACTTGGATAATTTGATTTGTAATTTACAACCTTTCTACCATCACTTTTTTTTAAGAATTAAAATTAAAAGGAACAGGATAGAAGAAAGTTTGCCACTTTCAGTTGAAGCTACATAGCGATTTTCAATTAGGTTGAACTGGATTATTCTTTCCTTTCCTGAATATGTATTAACCTCCAGCCTAAACAAGTTGGAAACAATTATGATTCCGAGTTTGCGGGTACTATTACTACTAAGCCTAGTGGGCACAATTATGATTCCGAGTTTGCGGGTACTATTACTACTAAGCCTAGTGGGCACAATTATGATTCCGAGTTTGCGGGTACTATTACTACTAAGCCTAGTGGGCACAATTATGATTGCGTGTTTGCGGGTACTATTACTACTAAGCCTAGTGACGAGGGAGAAATCTGGCAGAGTGGCGTCATCGCTTGCCAGACAGCATTGGCGACGAGTCCCAGCACACTGACTTTACACCTGTTAGCTCCCTCGCTGGCTAGCTACGTCTCAGTACGCACACATACACATTCGCAGCCCGTTTACAGAGAAGGCTGTCACTATTTGCATGTCGAGCACGCTGGTTTACAATCTCTCTCCACATTTGACGCAAACTCGACCTGTGCACGTGTTCTTCAAAGCCCAGCATTCGCTGAAATCTCTGAAAATCTGAAGTGAACCACTACTCCGTTACGTCCGAGGTTGTCGTCATATCTCTTCACTGGGCTCAAGGTCCATTTATAAGCTTTATGTAAGGAGGAAAAACCGTCCTTATGGTAGTCTTTGTTACGGCGGATGTTGTAATATGCTAGGTACACTGTAGCTATATAGAAGTACATGTAGATACAAAGTGAAGTTTGAGAGTCACTGAACACAAGGGACCGTAGTTTCCTACCTCGCCGCACTTATCCTCATCCTTCTACACTCGGGATTCACACTCAGATGTGTCCTGATGTTCCTACACACGGTTCATGCACAATATCAAAGTCATGTTTTGATCTTAGTTACAATGCCCATACCAGCACACGACAGACTGAGACAGTCCCTCGGAAGGAGGGGGAGGAGCACCATGGTTTGTACAGTTCATTGAAGAATTACACACTGGGATACAGATGTCGCAGTTACAAAGTAGTTTGCTCTCACATCCTAGGCCTATTTCATCACATTATAAAAATAAAAGAGTTAAGAGACTTTGGGTTAGAATATAGCTGTTGTCAGACCCTAGTGAGAGCTCTCCCGGTTCCTCACCAGGTCATGATGGCCAAGGTTAGACTCAAACTACTAAAAGTACTATTGATGTTAACTTGGTAAAAAAACGGAAGAAATATCCTGCAGACCAATACAGTTCTAGCAGGGGAAAATGTTTCGATAAACAAAAAATGGAAGAGAACGACTACAAAAGCAGTTTATATGCCATTTAAAAAGAACAAAAACCATTCAACATACAGTGGAAACCTCATAATTTGAATTCCTTGGGAATTGACCTTAACTTCAAATTAAGAAAATTCGAATTATAGAAGGGGCCATACTTGACCCCAAAAAGTGTTAAAATTAGTAGGCAGAACTTTATCATTTTTTAGAAACTGCATTTATAATACTTTCCTATTGTTGTCTTTCTATAGAAACCTTCTTCCAACCCCATTTCTCTTAAAGGTATGTCTTGGGCAAAAATGACCATTCAATTCTGCTTGACAGGAAGTGCTTTTGTAATGCTTTTTGGTGCTGTGAACTTGCAATTAAGAGAAAAAATGAGTCTACTTTTAATAGAGCCAAAGAGAGAAAAATAACCTCTTGCAAAATTTGGTTTATGAGAAATTGAAATTGTCAGATTTCGTTTTGTGAGGTTTTCACTGTATAACCAGATTCAAATTGATTTAAAACAATTGCTGAACATCACGTTGAACAGAACAGATTTACAATTTGTTCTCAACAAAGAGCCAATGTGGTCAAACCAAACAAAACATTTTCAAACACTCAAAAAAATTCCTAACATAGAACAAAACCATTTTGAACCATTGGAAGGCAGCTTGAATCAAAAGGTTACAAAACCAAACAAAAATGACATTTACAAAGTTCTATGATCAGTTTGAATACTTTATTTTTGCCTGCTAACTAGAGGACTGAGGTCACCTTGAGCACTTTACACATGTTAAACTCAACTGAACTATAATAAGCAGTATCTAAAACACTAGATCTAGAGTTTATAGAGATTGTAAGAAGACTAAGCAGGTCTGGCATTACATGCGCTGGCTGACGCGTGCACACTTGGCCCCCGACGCGTGTTCGTACTTGCCGCGCCGGTTGTTGCTCTTGCCCTTGGGGTGCGACTTGACCTCGCGGACTTTGTTGTGGCGACGACAGCGCTGAGCTGTCAACAGTTTCTGGGCCCGGCACAGCTCCAGCTTCTGGGCTGCGCGAGCGATCGCCTGGAGAGACGCCGGCTCGTGGGGGACAACTCCGCCAGTCCTGTGGCGGGGGATCGGCGCAGCGCGGCTCGAGTCCTCCTCCGGCGACTGGGTCCGACTGTTCGGGGCTGTGCTGGGGCGGTCACCTGTGGGGTGGGTGGGGTGGGTGTGGGGCAGGGACGGGTCAGACAAGTGAGGAGCCACGGACAGGTACACAGACATGGACGGGTGCTCGATGAGCAGGTTCTCCAGCGGGCTCGCAGCCACGGGGGACAAAGTCCCCACCTGGGAGCCCGTGAAGCACGGCGCAGGGGCAATAACCCACGCCTCGCTGCCCGCGCCCCGGGGCTGGTAGGTGGCGTGCGACCGCCCGGAGCAGGCCGAGAACACCGACTCGGGCGACGACTCTGTGTCAGACGAGTAGTTGCTGTCACCGTCCAGAGCCACGTTGTGCACCAGCGAGGCCGCGTCGTCGAGCGTCTCGAGTTCGGGTCCCGCCTGGGCTGGCTGGTTACCGTGGTGATGGTGTAAGTTAGGGTGAGAGGAATGGTGGTGGTGGTGGTGACCCTGAGGTAAACTTTTATCACACTTGTTTTCTTTGTCTGAAAATTAAGCAAGAAATCAGTCAAAATGAAAAAAAAAAAAATTTTTCAAGAAAAAAAGAAAGAGAATCACAATTCTTAAAAATATAACTTCTAAGAAAACTAGCTGGAATTACAAAGTAAACCGCTTCTGTTTTGCTTTATTAAGATCTACAGAGAATCCTAAGCCATACAACTCTAGATTTAAAATCACAACACTCATCATGCATAATTATTTACCCTCGAAACTTTTGTTTTAACACACAAACAGTGAAATTCGTTTTTACTGGCTTAAGAATCATGTCCCAAAAGTAACTTAACCGCTGTTCTTTTTTACGGGAGCATTCGTCATCGCCTGCCTGTCTTTTTTTACCAGAGTACCCATCATCGCTCGCTAAGAAACGAGTTTGGCATGTTGATGTACACGTTTTGTGTACGGATAACCAGCTGTAAATACTTTCCCTCTGGAAAAAGAAGATTCACACTTCGTCAATGAAGGTTTCTAATTTCGATAATCGTTCAACGCTTGAGAAAATATAACATGGCTACCGAGTTAAGATTTTTACAAAAAACACAGACCAGCTATCTACTCTTCCAGCAAAAGTAATCACATTTAAGATTAGATTTGCTCGGTATGCACATTGAAAGTTCGGAATAAACGCCTGAAATGCTGTTGCTTCCGTAAACAAACAGGTTTCTTTCGTTCGATAGAACTTCCAACGTTCATTTTCATTGTACAGCTTGCGAAACTTCGGTCTCGTTAGTGATTTGAACCACCTCAAAATGGCCTTTCGTTTCTTGGTCAGCTTACTCAGAATCAGTCTTGAAGATGGAGAAAGTTTTACTGAATTAGAACCAGACGATGCAACGGGCGATGGAGGTGCAAACATAGATCTAGACTCTGACACTGAGGAGGTTGCAAGCGCTCAATGTGCCTGTTCCTCGCAGCTTCAATTTTTTAAATTGTTGAGTAATTTATTATCAATGTATCTAATGGCATGTATTTTTATTTTTATTTTAATGTAAACAAAAATGTACACGCTAACATTAAAACAAAAAAACACTGGTAGTACAAGGAAAAATGGTCTTTTTGCCAATAATTTATAGTTTTTTTCTTAAAATCTTTCCTATACCATTGTGTGTCAAGTTGTATATTTATGGTTAGAAAGGGCATAGTCTTCTTTCTAAATCAATTTTTTCCACAATTTTGTCTCTTTTGAGAAAAGGGTGGCAACAAATTTAAAAACATCAGTAAATGGAATAATAGGAGATATGTAGTAAATTACCATTGTGAAGCATGTAGCGCATACCTACAACGACACCCGCTGCGGCGGAACCATCGCCATAGCAGGACATTTTGAAAATCCCTGTTTTTCATACTATATATAACCTATTACCTGTGGTTGTGCAATTGCTTGGGTTTAACGGGACATGGAAATGGGTGAACTTGGATACAGTGGGAGGAGGAAGCCAGCTTGGATCTCCAAAATAACAGTCTTTTAACCCGTACAGCAAGTTTAGAGCCAGTCTCCCAAACAACAGTCAACAGTCTAGAATCTAAGCTTGGTCAAAACAAAGGATGCCAATGTGCAGTGTGATACAGTAAGTGTAAGTGTAATAGTACAATAGTATTCGTAGGGGAAGGGGTGTTCAACAGGCATGCAGTCAAAGATACGGCAGTTCGATTAGTCAGCCCAGTAAAAACTGAGGTGGAGATGGGAGACTCGGAGACAGTTTATACGGTACGTCAACACATTAACACTATAACAGCTATTGAGGTGAGAGAGAGAGAGATAGGGGGGGGGGGGGTTTAGGTGCTAGGTCTTGAGCAACCGCACACAAAGAAACGTTTCACATGTAATCTACTTAAGCTATTGCTGAACTGGTTACCTTGCGAGGCGAGACCGACCACAACCCAGTCATCATCGTCCTGGTGGGTGGCCAGTTGTTCTGCTGCTGCTGCTGCTGCTGTTGCTGTTGCTGCTGCTCACTCTGGTCCTGCCCGTCCGCTGCGACGGGGCCCTGCTCAGTGTCTGAGTTGCTGCCCCACAGGTACTTGGCTACCGAGTTCAGCATGGTCGCAGTCTCAAAACAAACCTGGGACAGAGAGGAGATATCAACTGGCTAGATCACAACTCTTGAAACAACAACAACAAGGATCCTCTAAGTTTTCTAAGGTGCAGGGTAACTGAAAATCTGTTCAAATTATGGAATTGAAATACTGGCAGAAATCAGAGTACACGAATGACAAGAACAGTTGACAAACAGAAAGACGGCAGCAAAAGTGACTTGGCTAGAATATATCCCCGTAGTCAGAAAACATGACATAACAATCAAACAGAGGTTTTAAATGCTCATAGTCATACACGCTGGCTGTGTTGACAGACAAGTTCGTTATACATGTATTAGGAACCAGCGAGTCAAAGAACTAAACTTCCAGCAGATGGTCTGTTCACTGACAGATGAAAAAGCCCTAGTATGATATGTTTACTACCAGTACCAGCACCAGTGAGCGGCACTACAACGTACTGAGAAACTGGTTGCCGCACAGTTTGCTGCAGGAGCATGTTGCAATGACACCACACCACAGAGAGCCGTGTAAGCACTGTAACTAGCAGCGTGCAACAGCCATCTAACTACAGAAGGCCGCGGTCTCAATGTATAGGACCTTTCAATAAAGCATCACATTTACGCTTCATTGCACATGTATTACCTATTATAGACTATTACACTGCACATCCACCGTCTTGGCCTACCATGCATACAGCAAATCAGGCGGACAGGCAGCGGCACCGGTACGGCAAAACAAAGCAAAGTCAACTTCTGGTGTAAACCAACCACATTCAAAAATAGGTGCTGCTGACATCATGTCCATCCACAGCCAGCGCACACACAGGTGACACGCTTCATTACACATGTATTAGCTATAGGTGCTGCTGACATCATGTCCCCCCACAGCCTCACCTATTTATGGACGTGGCATAATACACTATTAATACATTGTAGTTTCCCCTGTACCGCCCCAGGCAAAGCACGAGATTCCCCACGACTTGGTGGACGTATATAGACCAGAACAAAGAGGCCAGAGCACACACAGGTGACACAGGTAGCTCAGGTAGTGGACCAGAGGGGGGGGCTGTGACACAGCTTGTTCTCACAGCAGTCAGTCGCCCGAGGGTCAATGTGTACTTACAGGCACAGTGTCAGTACATGTATTATAATTGACCCAGTGCAATGGTCACTAGACTGCTACACGCAAAGCTTCAGTTTTCTTACACAGTGCAGTATTGTGAAGCCTGTCGTTGCCCTGCCTGGCGCGACTGTGGAGAAAGTCGGCCGTGTCGATCATACTCACACACAGACACACACACACACACCCCCCTCCAGCCTCTGAGGTCAGTCCTGCACACACAGCGACCAGGGCCCTGCAGTCACTGGCCCAGTCGGGGTTCGAACAGTGCACGGGTCGACAAAGGCAGCGATAGCCTCGGGTCGTACATTATTTGGAGTACATGTACTGGTACTAGTGGTAGTGAGCAGTGAGTAGTAGGCCCACAAAAGCATTGAGAGAATGACACGCGCAGCCAGTGTTGCCCATTCACTCTTGTCCCACTTGGCACAGTGTGTCACAATGGCATAGCGCAGTGGCCAGGATGAGCTCACACTGGCAGGGCGTGTTGCCACATGAAGCAACTTGCTTCCGACTCACTCCGTCACAGCCACTACACCGGGGCGTAACCCAGACCCCTCTCCTTTCTCTTCACTCTTCATCTACATACACTGTACATGTATTTCTAAGCACTGTCATTGCCAGTTGGGAGAGAGAGTTGAGTTGGTTTAACGTCCAACGTCAGCACTGTATTGGTCATATTGTGGACGAGCCCAAAGACTGGCGTCTGACAATTGTATGTGCTGCCACACACAAGACAGGGCAGGGATACCATGACTCCTGTATCAGTCGGTCACATAATACATGTACTACACAGACTCAACCAGTTACATGCATTGGACAAATAAATCTGCCGATCGTGGTATTACATCCGCGGACCTCCCGATCTGGAGACCAACGCTCTACCACTGGAACCAGTTCGCCCCCTTACCAGGCGGAGGACAATGTCTACGTGGCACAGCATTATACATGTATGTAGTCCCCACACAACAAAATCCGCAGGTAGATGATGTGGGTGAGAGAAGCGCGGGCTTGAGACACGGTCCAGAACACCAGTGACCACTACAGTCCGTCCCCCGGGGCGGGGAGGAACGGTGGCAAAACGAGTGCATACTCAGGTTAATAACAAATGTAACGTAAACGTTGGGTGTTTATACCACCAATAGGGGCCAACAGTCCAACAATAAAGATTGAGGAAACGCGTGTACAATCCAGGTCTTGATATTCAATGGCGGTGGTACTGGTATGGCTAAAACAAACTAAAGCTGCTCTGCAATTTTAATACAACTTTTCCTTTCGCTTGCTCACGCCTCTTTCGAGAATTTTTTTTAAACACATTACGTTACAATGTGTCAAGTTTTGATTTTTTCAAATATTTTCTTGCCATGACTAAAGTACCTAATCTAAATCTTTATTTATAGAAAACCATCATCTCATATAGTTAAAACTGAATAATTTATTATTCTATACAATTGAGCAAAGTGGTTGTGAAAATTGCAGTTCCAAAGATCCGGACAAACAAGACACATGCACTCTTTCTTTTCCTAAATCTATGGCACTGTTAAATAAGAATAACATAAAAAGAAAGCTTACACAATAGTACGTCTTTTACCAAAGCATATATATAAATACCATTTTCTAATCACCGTATTAGTTTAAATAATCATTTTGCACGTACATAAACAAATTTTGTATACAATTTTATGTTTATAGATAGGTTACACATTAAGTTTTACGTAGTGTGTACTTTTTAAAAAAATGTATTTTTGTATGGTTTCGGCAAAAGCCATTTTCAATTTCCTTTGATGGCATTAATTTCATAAAGACATCTTATCTTATCTGACATTGATTTCCAAATGAAGGTTGAAAGCATCAATAATTATAGACAGAACAATAAACAAGCCCCACTGGCAGATATGCAAATGAGCCTGGGAGGACATTCAGTTGGCCTTGCTCAAGGTAATGGAGAACTGGGCCAAGCCGCCCACTTCCACAGCAACACTCACAGCACACAAGACATTAGTGACGATGTTCAAAACGCTTGGTACATTTCTTTCTGGGGTCCAGGCTGCATTCTCACTTAGCTTGACAGCATCATGAGCCAAACATTCCCTAGTTTTAGTTACTGAAAATTCTAGAGCTAGCGTGAGATTGAGAAGCTAGCTAGTCAGTCTTGGAACCATAGCCTAGAATCAGCAACTGTACACAACCCTGTTTCTAGATCTAGATTAGTCTAGATCTAGGGCCTACCTATCAACACCCAGGCAAAGCGTCCTTAAAATTGAAAACACGGTCCAACTTTGATCCTCTAAAACTGTAAAATTCAATAAAACGAAGAAATTGTAACACTTACCTTGTAAACAGTGGAATAAAACAATGTTTTGTAAATAATTGCAGTCGAGAAAATACTTTAGTTGTGAGGAGGTTCGAAGCGGAGAGCAGAGAAGTAGAACAGCTGATCAAGTCCAGTCTAAACAGTCAACGCTACCGTCAGCGCTTTGTTTACGTATGAGAGAATGCTCGACTGCCATTGGTTGCTGGGTGACCTCAGCAGCATTTCACTTCATATTTATGAGGTCACGTTCCATTTATGGAGTGGAAGGTCGCGTATAATGTTTTGATCATGTGAACAGCACGGAGAGCCCGGATGAGACTCTGAATACTTGCACGCCATTCGCTGATGTTAATGTTTATGTGGTTATTTTTAGCTCACCACGTTGAAATATAATCAAGAAGAAAAAAAATAGTAAAAGAACGTAACGAGCTGGTTGGCAAGGCCAGAAAGCGAAGTCAGCACAACTTTAAAGCGTAGCATTATGCAATTTAATTATTTAGATTGAAGGATACAAATAGTTATGCAATAGTGACAAGCTATGCTGTGGACGTTTCTACAGGAAAAAAAAAACAAAAACAAAAAAACACCGTATGGCGAGATTGAGACATTTTTAGCACTAGCGCTAAGCATCCGCCATTTTGCATTTTTGTCGTTGAATTTGTAAACATCGACCACTTAAATCCACATAGTCCCCACTCCCAGTGAAACCTGTCACTGGTATGAAACATTTGTCTGAGGGACAAAACGGGATTATATCACGAGTGAAAATAAAATATGGTGGGAGGGGTTGTCAATTTTGAGAATGGGTGTTTTCTTATGTGTGTGTGCGGGGGGGGGGGGGGGGGTATTTTTTTTTTTAATGGATTCCTTACCTCTGCAAAGGTCTATTAGATTAATACTACATCTATTCCTAATATCGGCGGGACTCTGAGTACAATCAATAACATAAGTTTGTTTTCATTTTAAATTTTACATGGTAGAGCTGCTTTTCTCAAGAATGCTTTCTTTTTCTCTTTTAATAGAATTTTAACCAATTTTGAAATCAAAGAACAACAAGATTTAAAAAGCAAACATACCTCTGCATGCAATACGTTGGTTCAATAATGTTACCTCAGCAGATAACAGCAAGAAAAACATGACTAAGCCCTGACCAATAGCTACCTCTCCCTCTAAAGTGCCCACCTGCCACCAATGTCTATAATGTACTTATGCTATATATATATATTAGTAGGCTAGACCAATTAAACAAGGGGACTTCATATGACTCTGATGACACAGAAAGGTGTCCCAATTCCATCAACTTCAGCCACGTCTAGAGCTATCACTAGCCAAATTATTCTCAGGCTTAAAAAAAAAGGGACCACAAACATGCAGTATTAAAATGGTATTAATTTTGTTTAGTTTATTTTTTTAATTAAGAAAGTGTTTCAAAGCTAATCAGTATATATAAAACACTGCAGTCAAAATTATTATTTTTATGTCACTTACCACAAAGAGTTCCTGGTGGTCAGACACCCTGCTCTGGCAGTTTTCTCACGCTGAGTATCGAGTCCGTCCTGAGCAGTGTGACAGCTAAATCCAAAGCTGTGAACAGTGCCGCAGTCTTCACACTTAATACATCCACGACGCCGGAAGCAATCACATCATGAAGCTTTCCATGGGAGTCAAACCCCACAATTTTGTTATCTTGTAAGAGTTTTTTTGCCACTTGACTGGCATGTACGAAACTTAAAGTTTGATTTTCACCGTTTGGATGTAAATTGTGGAAAAGCGTTTGAGGTACAGAAAGCAACATTCTTCTCAATATATCTGCCCATGTTTTTTTCTCTGTTGAAGTTTTGCCTGTGTTTTTCTCAATCAGGTAACAAAGAAAAAATTCAAAATATCCCCCTCCAGGAATAACATTCTGTGAAGCCATGTTACTGCCTACGTCATAGTTTCTACACAGACTCTCCCTTAGCATCTCCTCTGGACGAGTCTTTACCAAACTGAAACAACCTAATGAATCTGTCCACGTAACTGTATGATTAGAAGAGGCCCCGAGTAGATGTGACATCACTCTGAAACACTTCCTGACCAATAACTTCAACTGCTCGACCAAGCCTTCTGACGGGGCGTACAGGAAGATGCTCTTTGCCTGCCAATCAGGCGACTTTCCTGGACAGACGAGCGAGAGCATCTGTTTCCCCGAGTGCACTGTCTGACTGTAAGAGTAGACCTTGCACACGCTGGTGTCTGTAATCTCCTCATGAACCGACGTTATAGGAGACATGCCAGTGTAGAAGGAGATAAATTCAATATCCTCTTGATCCACACATGAAAACACATCAACACCTAAACTATCGCAGGCAGAGAGAACAAAGTCAGAAACTTTTGCCGAGGTTACCAAGAGAGAAACTCCATGATTCCTTAGGCTTTTTAAAAACACGTTCACTGTTTGAATCTTGTAGTGCATGATGTCTTCCTGAGTCTTGTGAGACTTCAATGTAAAGAAATACTCGCTATGGCTGCCCTGTTCCTCCCCATCAAGTGGACAGAGAGCGATCACAAACTGGGTCGTCCCGACACGCTTCATCCAACAAGGATGAGCTGCGCCCGTGAAGAACAAACCGTCCATAAGTCGGGAGCTCAAGTAGGCACCGCTGGGAAACACATGAACACAGTTTTGAAAACACATGTCCAGGATGGTTCTCTGGTCAGCACTACGGCTGAGTGTGATAATAAAATCTGAGATGAGATTCCCCAGGTGGTCTACCAGATCCTCCGGGAGATGTCCACTGAGGATGGTCCGAGCCACCTGCCTTGCCATCTTTGAACAAGAATTGCCGCCCGCAGCGGGAAACATGAGATCTGACACAGACTCTGTCAAGTTTTGATACATCGATGCAAAGTCTTCCATAATGTATTTTTGAAGCGAAGAAGAAATGCTATTTTTTTGTGCCATTCTATAATCAGTATTCCAAACATGTAAATTCCTTTGTATTCCAAGAAATATTTCGCTCAAATACAAAATGAGCGTTTTACAGCCATCTCCGTAAAGCTGTGACTGTACCTCGATACTTTCAAGAATGATCTTGGTCACTGGGTGGGACAGACTCAGGGACGCCAGGATCATGTGACCATCCTTGGTGAAAACAACCTGCCCAGTGTTGGAGGTTATCAGAGTCGGCCGGCAGATGGGGCCGAACGATGGCTGCACGATGTTTCTCAGCACAGAGCTGACATTCACCAGATCTGTCAGACCAAGGGCGGAGCTTGGACAGGTCATCCTCTCTTCACTTGTCCAGCTATTCAACTTTTCAATGCCTGTGGGGAGAAATAAGACAAACTTTCTTTCAAGGCAAATAGAAAAACAAACCCATTCAGTATTTCTTATATTTACAATAATGCCTTCAGGAGTTCATTGATTAATTCAAATTGTAAAGAGCCTCAAAATAGAGTGCCTGGGCTACCTTGCTACATTTGAAACAGCATGTTGGAAAATACAGCACTAACAACTGAAAATCCTAAAATGTTATAATAAGCTATTAATTATCAAACTCATTTTGTTCTGGATGATCAAAGAGGAGGGAAGGAGTAGTTGACATGATTTTGATTTCCAACGTCAGAACTATATAGGCTATATTGTGGACGGGCTCAAAGACTACTTCTGACAATTTTATGTGCTGCCACACATGAGACAGGGCATAGATACTATTACTCCTGTCTCAGCTGGTCACATTAAATTGACACAGGTCCAACCAGTAGGGGTAAAAAAATTGCCAGGGCTGAAACACAGACCTCATGCGTCAGAAGCTGACGTTCTACCCTAGGGGTACCGCACCCCCCGAAAAATAAGGAGGAGAATAAGAAGCACCCACCTATCATATATATACCTCATATAGTAATATTGTGTGAACTGCACCTAACAGGCTGCGTTGTGATTTTTAGTGACTGCTCAATTTGTAATTTACATATTTTTTTCAGTGAAATTCATGGACTCCGTTGGACATTTTTATATAGTTCTTTTCAATAATCAATTTTGCCTTGTGCATGCTGTGAGGTAAAACATTATTGGTGATATTCAAATTCCCATGAAATAGTAAGGAAATTTAAAGCCATGTTGGGCCTTGTCATTTCCTACACTGTTCTAACTGAGTGTTTAGGAGCTGTAGTCAGACCAACGCCCTTTTCAGTCAAACATGTGAGGGAACACACACACAACTTATTCGCCTATTTGCAGCAATGTCACCAGATGCTCAACAAGTGCAGACTAAGCTATCCACACAGCAAATATAGCAATGCACCAAGTAATTTGCTTACAAACAGCCAAACCAGGTTTAAGTTGCAAACGAGGAGTCGACGGGGTAGTGGACAAATAAAAGTAAAGCAGGCCGCCGAGAAAATCACAGCAGAATGTCAACAAATAACACACAGTTGTCAAAACAAAATTTTCTAATAACACACATTGAATGTGAAAACAATATTAATGAGACCAACAGAAGGGAAAACTTTAAAATAGACTATTTCAATGCAAAGTCTGTAAAGGAAAAAACGGAAGGCATTAAGGATTTGATTATTTGAAAAGATCTTGATATTTTATGCAAATGTGAGACATGGCTTCAATACCAAGAACAACCCTACTAGCAAACATACCACCATCTGGTATTGAGTTAAAATCTTTTCAACGCCTTTGAAGTAGAGGGGACAGTGTTGCGTTCCTTTTTAAGGAGACGATAGCCCCAACAACATAGCTGTACAATGCAACGATGAGCTCGACTTTTGAAGCTGCAGATTTCTCTTTTCAAAACAAATCTATCTTTGGTTATTGAGATGTATATTTCCGTGTGACTGCGAGCGAACCGCTCAGATTGACCTTTCACCTAACTGGAGGTGAGAAAAGGTGGTTGGCTTCATGATTCAATTTCTATTCCTCTCTCCGTCTGCGGCGAAGTTCAAGATATAACAAGTAGATTTAGGCCTCGGTTAGCCTAGCTTTCTCATGATCAATTAGGCGTGTGCAGTCAGTGTGACCAGTATAAATTGCAATGTGTCACAGACTAGAATGGACGTATACATATATTCCTAGTTTTTCCTACCGGTCCTATTAAATAACAAATCATGGCCTTTGAACAAACAAGCATGATTTTTTTTATGTGGCTGTGTGTGCCTTCCTCAGCTTCCTGTCTTATTTCCCTTCTCTGGGCAGCTCCAGCAATTGAAGTTACTGGCTTCATTGATACAGTGGACCTTACATACAGCAACAAGAGCTGAAACAATAGATTAGATTTTTTATATCAATCAATGTTTTACAGTGCGCTTCTACTCAGGCAGCTGCGCAAATCAACAGGATTCCTTTCTAGCAGCCGGAGAAATTTAACAAAATTTTATTTGTTCGGCTGCCAGAGGAATAGTTTTTGGGCTATTTGTCCGGCTTTTGAAGGAATAGTCTTTTCAATTTGACCGGTTACCGGAGAAAAAGATTCTAGCCTTTCAACTATTTGTCCACTTCCTTAATTTTTTTAACCTCGCAGTCGTAACCTGCTTGCCAGAGACTGCAACCACACCATCAGCGCATGTGGCTCAACAGTTCAAGCCGGTTAAATTGGCCGGTTGAACCCATCCTTACCTGGCGATTCCAACCGAAGACCTCCGGATGAATAGCCTCAACATGGTTACCGGATAAAATGACAAATAGCCACTTCCTAATTAAAAATAGGCCTAATAAATTGATAATGATAATTTGATGCTGGGTGTAAACCTTGTTTGTATTAATTGGCTGTACCTAGATGCAGAGTTCTAGCTAGATTTCGATAGACTGGAGAAAGTGGGTAAATCTAGAATCTACTCATCACACACTAGTATTAGTAAGGAGCACCAAGAAGGAAGAACATGGACCTTGCCCTCTCAAACATGTCCGCATTAGGTTCGGGAGTAGGAAGACTAGATCTAGATCTAAATTTTAGTTTAATCAGAAAACAACCTTTTTAATTAAATGTAGGCTAAAAAAGTAAAATATTACTCAAGTCTAGCTGGGTGTCGAATAGATCGCCGCTGTGGTTCTACTGAATTCCTTGTAAAAAAAAAAAACATTGCAGAATGGCCATGTGCCATGTGGTCAGACCGCCATGTTTGTTTACGTATTTCGCAAAACAGCATAGACCTATAAATAGCTATAAGCTTAGATCTATGCAAACAGAAATCTGAATCTGGCACCAAATATTATTATTATTATTATTATTATTATTATTATTATTATTATTATTATTA
>RQTK01000093.1:283220-306784 GCA_003991915.1 Elysia chlorotica
ATAATAATAATAATAATAATAATAATAATAATAATAATAATAATAATAATAATAATAATAATAATAATAATAATAATAATAATAAACAGTAATTATAGTAGTATTAGTGGTGGCAGTGATAGTAGTAGCAGTTATGGCAGTAGTAGTAATAGTGGTGGTGGTAGTGTTAATAGTGATATTGGGGATAATAGTAAATGTAGTGATGACAATGATAGTAATAGTAGCAGTATTGGTAGCAGTTGTCAAAACAATAATTATGACTAAAATGTGCCTTTGTCTACTTGTCTTATCTGTTGGCCTCAAGCTAGATCTAGGTTTGTAAATGTCCCTATAATCTAGTCATAACAATAGAGATAATGTTATGGTAGTAATAGGGGTAGTAGGAGTGGCAGTGGTGGTGGTTGTAATAATGACATTGTTATTAATATAAAAAAAATCACCCCTTTCCACTTTAGAACCTCCAAAATTAGGTAACCCCATACATAAGAGGGCCAGCCTCGCAGTAATAGAATGAACGAGCATAATAAAAGTATTATGATCTATCATGTCTTGCCTTCACCATGAGCGTTTGTCTTCTGTCAACGCCGCCTGTCGCCGTATAGGATCCCCAAGGGGAACCTAGGACTAGGAGACGATAAACTCGGAGAGAGGGAGATAAGCTTATTATTCTCTCCCTCCCTCTATAGAGATTGCCTTGGCTCTTGTAAACAAATTCCTGATGATAGTAATGATACGCTTATTATGTGTCGTGATCGTGCCAAATTATGTAGATTTAGATGATCATCGACTTCGATCGGACAGTCTCTATGGTCGATAATTATTATTTTTATGATAATAGTGATATATCTAAATTACATAAAAATGCTTTAAAATACTGGATTGAAAACCGTTAGATCTAGATCTAGATCTAGGCTACATAATCTAGACTAGATCTTATCAGACTGAAATTATTTTCAACTTCAATGTGGGACTAGATCTAGCTGTGATAATGATATCTAGATTCTAGATTTAGATCTAGATCTACCGAGATCTAGATTTCTGGCTGTTATAATGATAAATCTAAATCTAGATATAGGCTACATAGTTCAGAAATCGAATTTATAGACTAGTAAGGAGGAACAGTTACAAGTAACAGTATTGAATATGGCAAGCTCAGACATTGGTCTTGCTTTGTGCTTTTTTATATTTTCCGTGGCACTGCATTTGACTTCGAGCTCATCAGATGGAAATGACTATTTGATGGATGATTCAACTGGTCACACTTACGACTCACAAAAAGCTCTTGTTTACTGTACATTTTTGTAAGTAATTTTAAGTCTGGGAAGTCTTTTTTAATAATAATAATAATAATAATAATAATAATAATAATAGTAATAATAATAATAATACTAAGCAGACAATAATGCGACAGTGTGGCTCGCCCAGCCTTCCTTCATTGTCAGGCCTAATGTCTAGCATTAGTGTGCAACGAGACTCGGGACAAGAAGCCTCGACGACTGAGATTTTTGAGACAAGAAAAGCGCTGAAGACTTGGGAAGCTTGAGACTTTTCAATACCTAAAAGTGTCAACGCCTTGGTTTGCCGAGACTGGAAAGCATGGACGCCTTGGTTTGTCGAGACTGGAAAGCATGGACGCCTTGGTTTGTCGAGACTGGAAAGCATGGACGCCTTGGTTTGTCGAGACTGGAAAGCATGGACGCCTTGGTTTGTCGAGACTGGAAAGCATGGACGCCTTGGTTTGTCGAGACTGGAAAGCATGGACGCCTTGGTTTGTCGAGACTGGAAAGCATTGACAACCACTTTGACTCTCTCTCTCTGACTTTGGCTCTCTCTCTCTCTCTATCTCTAAATCTAAATCTCTCTCTAATAACATTTCTGTAAAGTCATGAGCTGAAAGGACAACCTCAGCAAATGTATAATTTAACTATTTAAGTTTAAAAGTAAATCATACTTTCATCCTTTTTTATAATTATTGTTTGTTTTTTAAATTTTCAGACCTTTAGAGTTCTTGAACTGCAGCGATCCTGAAGATCTGAAAGGAAATTTGACAAAAAGAAATGTACAGGGGTACGGGTGTACAAAGGTAGGCTTTCTATCCTATGCTTCCACTGAACATAAAAAAAAAAATGGTGATTAGCCTTTTGGAGATTTTAATTTCGACTTGGACTGACTTGAAATCTGATGGCAAGGGAGGATAAAAAATACCACAGGCAGCAAAGAAGACAATAGTTTGAGAATAAAGCATTGTTAATTATATTCCTCATGTTTAAGGAAATTACTTGCATTATCAATCAGCTAGAGTAGGTACACTCTCTTTTGTAGTTGATTTCCATTTTCCTTCTCAGATTTGTGTATAAATATTGTGTCAGTCTTTGATATGACATGTTTTTATTCTGCCTCGCCACAGTGGGGCGGTGAAAAGTTTGAAGATGTCCAGAAGACAAGCGTCTGGTGCTCTGCTCTTCCAGGGATTGAGTGCTTTGGGAACAGGACATTCTTGCGAGACGGATTTCCATGCATAAAGTGAGTGCACCAGACACGCACGTAAAAAAAGCAAGGCTCAAATTGTTTTCAAACATATATTTGTTCTGTTTGTTTTTTAAATTAAAGTTTGAATGATATCTTTCATGCAATGTATTAGACTACACAGTAATTTGTTTGTTTGTTTTTGTTTGGTAAAGCAAGAAGGCCTTCCTTCCAATTATATGATTTCATTTTTTTTTACAAAAAAAAAGTTATTTGTATGTTAAATTTGTCTGTCTCTATCTGAGCTATCAAAAGATGGAAAGGAAAGCAACACGCACTTAAGTACATTATAACAGAAATGTTTTCCGAGAGATATACATAGTTTAACATACTGAGGCTGAAATATTTTCCTTATAATATAAATATCCAAAATCATGTTGTGCAAACTTACTTGACTTGACTTTGACTTAATCCTCTTTGCTCCTATAGGAGCATAGGGCTGCAACCACACTACTCCAGCGTACTCGGTTCTGGGATGTCCTCCTCAGCTCGGCCCATGTCATTCCAGCCGCCCTGGCTTCAGCGTCCGTACTCCTCCGCCAGGTCTGTCTTGGTCGGCCCACTTTGCGCTTTCCCTGTGGGTTCCACTCAAGGGACTGCCTGGTGGTATTGGATGATGGCTTTCGCAATGTGTGGCCGATCCATCCCCACTTTCGCTTCTTGATCTCTTGCTCAATGGGGGCTTGTCTAGTTCTCTCCCAGAGGTCTTGGTTGGATATCACCTCAGGCCATCTGATGTTGAGGATGTTGCGGAGGCATCTGTTGATGAAGGTCTGCAGCTTTTGGGTGTTTGTCTTTGTGGTGCGCCATGTCTCGGAGCCATATAAAAGGACGGACTTCACGTTGGAGTTGAAGATCCTGATTTTGTTATGCTGGGCTAAGGCTGAGGAGCTCCAGACTGAGCGTAGATTGCGGAAAGCGTGCCTGGCCTTGTTGATACGGCTCCTGATGTCTTAAAGCAACACGCACTTAAGTACATTATAACAGAAATGTTTTCCGAGAGATATACATAGTTTAACATACTGAGGCTGAAATATTTTCCTTATAATATAAATATCCAAAATCATGTTGTGCAAACGAAAGATTTAATGAACATCGAAAATGACCAAGTGGAAGAAGATTTTGTAGTTTGAATATATGATCAGGCAGTACACTGTGTTCAATTGAGCATGATTGTTACTGCTGATAATCCCCTCTTTATTTCAAGAATTTTTAGAAAAGTTGTATAGACAGATGATTTGAACTCATGCTATAGTCATCCTCTCTAACTCCTCTGTTGAAGAAAGCAGAAAAACAAACTCACCAAGGATCATTTAAAAATACCTTAAAGGAACATGTGATGTCATGATAGTTTCAACAATCAATGTGTGATGTTTGCGCTTGCCACGTTTTCTATGGGAGATAACTGTGATGATGACATAGTTACATACATCTTCTTTTCTTTTGATCCCTTTTGTATAGAATATATATTTTAGACCCTACTGTAAGCATGTAATTTTCTTAAATGGTTGGTGAAATCTACTGCTTATTGGAGACAATAATGAATATTCATATACAGTAAAACTCTGGTATAACGAGAACTCTTGGACCAGATGCCTTCTCTCATTATTGCCGAGTTCTTGTTATTCCCCTTGTAGTTGTAAAGTCATTGTGTTGCTCATCTTTTATCCAGATATAACGACCATTACTTTGTGACTACTCTCAGTCTCATTGTGTTGCTCATCTTTCCTCCAGATATAACGGCCATTACTTTGTGACTACTCTCATTTACTCTGTTTTCCTGGGCTTTCTGGGAATGGACAGGTTTTGTCTGGGCCATACAGGTAATTGGTGGCATTATGTTGAATGTTTACTCCTAAAAGTACGCCTTTTTGAAGAAAGAAATCATCTTCTCCCATCTGCCTTATATTATAATTAGCGATCTAACTTTGTCTCTGCTTTTGTCTCACATGACTTCTTATTGAAAGTATGATAATTTTAACACTTCAATTGCAAATAAGCCTAAGACCTGGGTGAGGAAAGATTGTAATAATTTGGAATGGAACCCACAGACTTTTAAAATACCTTCACATTAAATTTGTACTGTATAGCAGATAGGGACATAAAAAATTATGAAAATCAAATGAAGATAGAAATTGAGGCATGGAAAAAAAGAAACCATAGTTGATTTGATAAGATTATAGTTATCAAAACCATTTTAATTTCTAAAACTATCCACATTATCACAGCTCTTCCAAATCCTAAGTAATTACATGTATAAATATGAATTTGAAAAGAAAAAAAATTCAATTTGAACAAATTATCAAACATTAAAGGAAAAAAAACAACAAACAACAAAATTGTTTTTTTTTTCCTTTTTTTTCTCAGGTACTGCTGTTGGCAAACTGATAACTCTGGGAGGAGTCGGCATCTGGTGGATCATTGACATTGTTTTACTGGTCACCGGTCAGCTCAAGCCCGTAGATAAGAGTAACTGGGTCCCGTACTATTGACATTGTCCTCACTCGTCACGGGTCAGCTCAAGCCCGTAGATAAAAGTAACTGGGTCCCGTACTATTGACATCGTCCTCACTCGTCACCGATCAGCTCAAGCCCGTAGATAAAAGTAACTGGGTCCCGTACTATTGACATTGTCCTCACTCGTCACCGATCAGCTCAAGCCCGTAGATAAAAGTAGCTGGGTCCCGTACTATTGACATTGTCCTCACTCGTCCTGAGCCTTCATCTTGTCGTATCAACAATTAGCTCATTAATGTGAATTATTGCACCCTGAGGATCCTCTGTTCAAACCACCATTAACATCTTTTATGTTATTTTTACTTTTTTTATGATGCAAGTTGAGTCCTTTTGAATATTTTTGGGAGAGAAAATTATACAGTACAACTCGGTAATAAAGAAATGGAAGAGGAAAGAGAGGGGGTATCATTATCATCGTGTGTGGGGCGTGGGAGCGGGACTGCTATTTGGTTGAGAGGATGTGATTGGTCCAGCACCCTCCGGACTGTGTAAAATTATACCTGGTAATTCAATATTGCAGGGACCAGAACTTCTACATCGGAATTATGGAAAGTCAAAGTATACATGTGGCAGTATTTTTAGAGGTTACCAAATTTGGAGTGACTGGGTTGTGGGTCTAGATACCTAGTACATTAATTTGTACACAATGCATTGGCTTGTTTAGTCAATACAAAGTATAGTTTTGCTAGGCTATTTATCTGTCTAAGGGTGGAAACACAGTGATGGTTGCACCTTCCCTACAAACTGACGACATAAAACTGCGCGGAAAAAGGGCGTGCTGGTAGAAACAGAGTGATGGTTCCCTCCAAACATCTATCAACTGAGCGACAAAATCGCATGACGAGAACAATTCCCAGTGCATGTTATTACTGCCTAGAAGCATCGTCTCATTTTATTTGTTTCAGTGATAGGAGATGGATGTGAATGAAGAAATACTTCCATGGATGATACTAAAATGGCTGCACTCAAAAAGAAAAAAATAGACGACGCTACTGGATCCATCAAATAAATCAACGCTATAATCAATACGTTTTGTCATATAGAAATGGTCTTTTTTATACAGCAACTACAAGCTTTGTTGTTTGGTCTGTGTCCGTCTTGGGTTTTAAAATGCTTTAGATTTGTATAAATAAATATAATAAAATAAATGGCACCACAATCCAAAGTGTATTGACTTCAAACACAACACAGATGCTGCATGGAGGGGTGAAAGTGTGCTGGGTGTGGGTGTCTGATTCGAATAAAAACATTTTTTAATGAAATTATTTATTATGCATTTGTTCAGCATCTCTATGCTTAGACTTTGTTAATTTTGGATCGCTGATTACGAATCTGTTTTCAGATTTTCACTACGATCACTGGTTATTGATCTATGTCCAGCTCGAAATGTGGGCCTACTTCCCCGGTGGACGGTAAACGGCTGTCAATCAACTTTCAGTTGACCACGCACTTTTTGACGTCAGGGCTTAGATCTAGCACCATGAGGCGAGGCGAGGTTTACTGTAACACTATGAAATAAATTCTCGCTGCAAAAAAGGGAAGCTTAGGCGAGGTGGTGCGACATCCACTGTGTTTCCACGTTAATACGGGCACTACAACTACTTGCTTTCTCTGTGTGAAAAATTATTGTTCAATATGTTAAATTGGGTACTCAAGCCCGTAGATAAAAGTAACTGGGTCCCGTACTATTGACATCGTTTTACTGGTCACCGATCAGCTCAAGCCCGTAGATAAAAGTAACTGGGTCCCGTACTATTGACATTGTCCTCACTCGTCACCGATCAGCTCAAGCCCGTAGATAAAAGTAACTGGGTCCCGTACTATTGACATCGTCCTCACTCGTCACCGGTCAGCTCAAGCCCGTAGATAAAAGTAACTGGGTCCCGTACTATTGACATCGTTTTACTGGTCACCGATCAGCTCAAGCCCGTAGATAAAAGTAACTGGGTCCCGTACTATTGACATCGTTTTACTGGTCACCGGTCAGCTTAAGCCCGTAGATAAAAGTAACTGGGTCCCGTACTATTGACATCGTTTTACTGGTCACCGATCAGCTCAAGCCCGTAGATAAAAGTAACTGGGTCCCGTACTATTGACATCGTCCTCACTCGTCACCGATCAGCTCAAGCCCGTAGATAAAAGTAACTGGGTCCCGTACTATTGACATCGTCCTCACTCGTCACCGGTCAGCTTAAGCCCGTAGATAAAAGTAACTGGGTCCCGTACTATTGACATTGTTTTACTGGTCACCGGTCAGCTCAAGCCCGTAGATAAAAGTAACTGGGTCCCGTACTATTGACATCGTTTTACTGGTCACCGATCAGCTCAAGCCCGTAGACAAAAGTAACTGGGTCCTGTACTATTGACATTGTTTTACTGGTCACCGATCAGCTCAAGCCCGTAGATAAAAGTAACTGGGTCCCGTACTATTGACATCGTTTTACTGGTCACCGATCAGCTCAAGCCCGTAGACAAAAGTAACTGGGTCCCGTACTATTGACATTGTCCTCACTCGTCACCGATCAGCTCAAGCCGGTAGATAAAAGCAACTGGGTCCCGTACTATTGACATTGTCCTCACTCGTCACGGGTCAGCTCAAGCCCGTAGACAAAAGTAACTGGGTCCCGTACTATTGACATTGTCCTCACTCGTCCTGAGCCTTCATCTTGTCGTATCAACAATTAGCTCATTAATGTGAATTATTGCACCCTGAGGATCCTCTGTTCAAACCACCATTAACATCTGTTTTGTTATTTTTCCTTTTTTTATGATGCAAGTTGAGTCCTTTTGAATATTTTTGGGAGAGAAAATTATACAGTACAACTTGGTAATAAAGAAATGGAAGAGGAAAGAGAGGGGGTATCATTATCATCGTGTGTGGGACGTGGGAGCGGGACAGCTATTTGGGTTGAGAGGATATGATTGGTCCAACACCCTCCGGATTGTGTAAAATTATACCTGGTAATTCAATATTGCAGGGACCAGAACTTCTACATCGGAATTATGGAAAAGTCAAAGTATACATATGGCAGTATTTTTAGAGGTTACCAAATTTGGAGTGACTGGGTTGTGGGTCTAGATACCTAGTACATTAATTTGTACACAATGCATTGGCTTGTTTTGTCAGTACAAAGTATAGTTTTGCTAGGCTATTTATCTGTCTAAGGGTGGAAACACAGTGATGGTTGCACCTTCCCTACAAACTGACGACATAAAACTGCGCGGAAAAAGGGCGTGCTGGTAGAAACAGAGTGATGGTTCCCTCCAAACATCTATCAACTGAGCGACAAAATCGCATGACGAGAACAATTCCCAGTGCATGTTATTACTGCCTAGAAGCATCGTCTCATTTTATTTGTTTCAGTGATAGGAGATGGATGTGAATGAAGAAATACTTCCATGGATGATACTAAAATGGCTGCACTCAAAAAGAAAAAAAATAGAGGACGCTACTGGGTCTATCAAATAAATCAACGCCTTCAAAGACAACACAGATGCTGCATGGAGGGGTGAAAGTGTGCTGGGTGTGGGTGTCTGATTCGAATAAAAACATTTTTTAATGAAATTATTTATTATGCATTTGTTCAGCATCTCTATGCGTAGACTTTGTTAATTTTGGATCGCTGATTACGAATCTGTTTTCAGATTTTCACTACGATCACTGGTTATTGATCTATGTCCAGCTCGAAATGTGGGCCTACTTCCCCGGTGGACGGTAAACGGCTGTCAATCAACTTTCAGTTGACCACGCACTTTTTGACGTCAGGTCTAAGCGCAGGGCTTAGATCTAGCACCTTGAGGCGAGGCGAGGTTTACTGTAACACTATGAAATAAATTCTCGCTGCAAAAAAGGGAAGCTTGGGCGAGGTGGTGCGACATCCACTGTGTTTCCACGTTAATACGGGCACTACAACTACGTGCTTTCTCTGTGTGAAAAATTATTGTTCAATATGTTAAATTGGGTTGGAAACATGTTGAGGTAAACCCTGAAATGCTCTTGTTACAACAAACATGTCCATCTAGTCCTAGCAGTAAAAAGCGAGATTCTCATGTACATGTATTCATTTGATCTTGGGCGAAACATTATGCCTTTGTCTGAATGTCTCTATTGAAGTTGAACCCAGCAACCGACAAACCACTGTATTAAAATTGATCAAGATTGTAGGTGATTGCATCATGTGTGCTTTATACTGGAGGGCAGGGGGGCAGAGAGAATGACAGCTTTCAGAATACATTCTAACCTGAAATCAAACAAAACTAATCAATCATTCATGGCACTTGTTTACCAATCTACAATTTTCAGTTCATTTGTGTACATGTATGTACATGGATATGTTGTTCAAATGTTGCCTTGTTAAAAAGATGAATAAAAAGATGGGAAGAAATACCTGTTGTCGCAGATTTTCTCTAGTTTGAAGCAGTGAGTCAGCAGCACCAGCCTCTGAATACATGTAGTTTCATTCCAAATTTTGTGTGTGTGTGTGTGTGTGCTAGGTTGCAAGAAGGAACAGTGAGAGTTGGTTGGTTGGTTGGGTTGGTTTAACGTCCAACATCAGCACTATATAGGCTATATTGTGGACGGGACCCAAGACGGACGTCTGACAATTTTATGTGCTGCCACACACGAGACAGGGCGGGGATACTATGACTCCGGTCGTATTATACTAACACCGACCCAACCAGTAAGGAACGCAACAGCCAGGATTCGAACTCAGGACCTTTCGTGTCTGAAGTCGATGTTCTACCCCTAGACCACCACGCCCCCCCGGAACAGTGAGGGTCACATTCTCCTGTTTTCCACTGGGACTTCATCAAAAAACTTTACACAGCTTCTAAGTTCTCACAATTAATACACATTTCCTCCTTTCTTGGTCCAGTTACCTCCCATTTGGCAAGAAGCTCCCCAGATTTCAGACTTTTTAGTGTTGGGGCATGCTCAGCTCTGAGTATTGAAATCCATGCTTTCAACATGTTTTTGTAACACTATGGTTTGTTTTTAACTAAGTTAAAGGCTTTGATATTAAGTCGTCAGGTTACGAAAGAACAACAAAAACTGCAATGTGTCAACCACAGTAACAAAAGAAAAATAAATCAATGTCAACCAAGACAGTTTCAAAAGTTGATGATTTTTTAATTTTTATTGTCCAAAGTGTGAATTTGGTGGATTGCATTGATGATTGAGAAATCGTTAAGACACATGATTGTATTTGGTTTGAAATATAAAATGTTAAACTTTGTAAGAATATTACATTACCATAAAGCTTTCTCACCCAAATATGCTTGGTTCAAAAACAGAAAAACCAAACACAATTTTCATCCCGCTATATCGACATTTGTGGTTCTGATGTGAGAAAAGGTTGAAGAATAATGTGTCAAGTTTAATGGGGATATCACAACTAATGTAAAAAGGCACATAAAATCAATTCAGCACCAACCCAAGGTATATTATAAATAATCATTTACAGAGCTACATACAATATGGCTACAGATTATTCACAAAAAATCAGGGCAGCGTTGAGAACAAGGTCTCGGCCAGTGCCCGTCAGATCAATCACATAGAGAAGCATAAAACACAAATTGAGGAATACAGATTTGCTTTTTATCTTATAATTGGGACCAATAAAAAGAATCGCGCAGATTTTTCACAGCCTGGGTCAGTGGGTGTTTTTCACCCATGAGTGACGGTGAGAACCAACTTCTCAGAATGAAATAGAAAATATTCCCTCACATGGACTTTCCTATCCAGATAATCACAAGTTTGAAAATGTCAAAATAATTATTCTCTTGATACAGTTTCACTCTAAACTTGACTATTTCAAACTAATTTGGACTAAAAACGAATTTTTGGCATTTCTGGAATTTCTCGGGAAACCACCAATTTACAGTCACCAGATTTCTAAACGTAGTTATTTGATGCAAAAGCTAACTTCAACAAATTTGTCAATGTCTTGTACTGCTCTAGAGGGAAACTGCAGAACATTCATGGCTCACTCAGGATGTTACTTTGTTGGGTTTGCATAGACGAGTCATTCTACTGAGTGATAGAAACAAGTGTGTCTAGTTTGCTGGAATAAAACGACACCATTATAGTACGTGTGCGGCTGTTCAGAAACGTTTAAATACCCGGTATATACAACAGTAACAAGCCTGTCAAACACACCCGTGCTAAATATCGATAAGAAAAAGAAGATGTACAACATGAGTAAAAGAAAATACAGTGCAATATAACTAAATTGTAAAAAGTATGAATCTTTGTGAAAACATTAATCATGCTAAAAATGATTCAAACATTCCTGTTCGGAAATGCAATCCACAGTTGTCTATCCCGTATATTTGTAAATTGGGAATCAATTGAAATAAACAGAAAGTAAAAAAGGAGAAAAAAATGTTTAAGCAAGTTTAGATTTTATTTGCATTGGCATATTGGAATGAGTGAAATTTAGGTTCACTGATTGATCAAACTACTTTGTCCATGACGGAAGACAAGGCTCACACTCTGTGAAGGTAAGGCTATTTGAAACTTGGCATAATTTATAGTCAATTGCTCAAATTAAGTAACAGAATCAGCTCGGAGTGCATGTGTGGTGGGAATGTGGTGTGCTCACATTGAGCAAATGAATGAAGAAATGCACGGAGCTATAAAGGTTCTACGTTTTCAAGAACATTTAACTGAAGCTGCTCTCAATATCATTCGAAAATGTTTCGAATCTTGTGCACCTCATAATTTCTTGTTACAGAAGTCCCTCCTTTTCTCTATCTCATTCAGAAGTATAATTCAAATTGGACACATGTACTGTTCAATATTAACTTATTAAGATCATTTATTTTTATTTCATATGCTTTAATTTAAATTTTCTTTGATGAAAAAAAAGTCTAGATTAGAAAAAAATGAAACTTACGCAAAATGCTACATCAGCAAATCTAATGTTTAAGTTACTTTGTGCCAGAGCAACAAACAAAAATTGACACTTTCTCAGTTTCACCGGTTAACAGTAACACTGGCTATATTAAGGCTTTTAATTATTGTCAGATCTAATCAAGATAGAGGCTTCATGTTTTTTATGCTTTCAATTTTAATATTTGTTTTCACAGATATGCCCAAATAGTTTTCTAATTTATAGAAAAGAACTTAGGTCAAGCCCGCCAAAATTCTATATTTACAGTCATAGGCAAGCTCGGCTCTAGCCCTAGGAGAAGATCGTACATAATCCTCTGAAAAAGTACGCAATTCAAAAAAAAAAAAAAAAAAAGAAATGAGAGAGAGAGAGAAGGAGAGAGAGAGAGAGAGAGAGAGAGAGAGAGAGAGGGAGGGGTGGTAATAACATTCCTTGAGATAAGCCTTAATCAGTTAATGAACATAAAATAGAGAAATTTAAGAAATATGGATTGCATAATATACATTTTACTCTAATGAATTAAATTCAACAGACTGATGGATCTTAATCTAGATAGATTTAGACATTGGTTCTGGAGTCTATTCCTCATTCTCATTAACTTGTTCCAAAAACTAGTCAACGTGTACATCTAACACCTTTTTTTCATCCCGTCCTTCCCTTCTCTGTAATGATCAATTCAAGTAATTGGCTCAGTCTGTTAAAACTTGCGCCAAACAGCATTTCTCCTTTTGCAAAAGGTGCCGGGACATGGACACGTTTTGTGATGAGCCCCCTGTGTCCCCCGGCACGGAACTGCTGCCATTTCAGCATTGCTACTGAATGACAGCCACGGTCGGGGTGCTTCAATACGATCACGCATTTGCCTGTTCATCATATGTTAATCATAACAATGTCTTCATATCACTGAGATATAAACATTTATTTTCAGATGAAAATTGATAAACTGCCTAAGTTTCCCCCCCCCCCCACAAATTTTTTGATAAGTCTTTCTTAGGTTACCTTTTCCCTCCATAATTTCAATTCATGCAAAGTTCATATAAGTATACATTTCCGGAAATGTTCTTATTTTAAAATTTTTTTTGGTAAGAGTTTGTTAAAAATAAATTACAACAAAAACTAGGAAAATGAAAATAAAACAAGCCGACGTTCTATCTCAGGACCACTGCGCCCCCTGGGAATTGATTGGTAAACATTGACTACTTTCAACACAGTTTATACACGTTTCTCACTTTTAGATCAAAGTGTGCGGCAGTGACTGAGTGTGCTTGACTGGAACAACCAGACCAGCTCCAGGATGGATCAGTTTTAGATACGGTTACAAACAATGTACCACATTATTCCATTTGGTCAGCCAGAGTCTCACTTAGTCACAGTTGAAATTCATAAATGTAAATTTGGTTTCAATATGAAAACTATTAACATCAGTTCCAAAGTAAAAATTGTGTCACAAAGCATATCAAAATAAATTATTTAAAAAATATTTATATTCTAGTTAGCCCAATTTTGAATCACAAAAAATCATGTCTGGTGATCAAAGCCAAATATTTGATAAAACCATAGAAACTTACAGACTTTTCTGAAAGAGCCTTTCCCAGACGGTAGATTGTAAAACAAAACTGCCGAGCCAGGGAAACAAACACACATCCACGTCCATCGCCTGAACCTTCCTAAAACAAAACTGCCAAGGGAGGGAACCACACACACATCCACGTCCATTCTGAAAGAGCCTTTCGTCCATCGCCTGAACCTTCCTAAAACAAAACTGCCGAGCCAGGGAACCACACACACATCAGCCGAGTTACGCTGGGCACTGCGGTTTCTCTCCGATCCCTCTTGCCAGATTGTAGACCTGCAGACCGACCTCATAGGCCAACTTGTTAGCGTGCTCCTGTACAGACGGACAGTGTTGGATTAAAAATGAATTTCTCATCTATTTGTTCTACGTTAATTGGTCATTTAATATCTACGCTTTTTGAACAACTAAATTATTTTCCATTGCAAACTTCAGAACTGAAGGACCAATACTGAAATTAAATTTTGTTCTGGATATTTGCTGAAGCACTTTGTAATGCTAAAGAAAAACCCTGGACACTCGTGTTATCTGTTTCTTTGCATTACCTTTGTGTCTGCCTCAGCGTAAACTCTCATCACGTCCTCTGTACCAGACGGCCTGCAGGGGGAGACAACTTGTTTTAGTTTGGTCAACTAGAAATATGGCTCATCTCGTTTAAAGGCAAGATGAAATAATCACACAGATATCTAACGTTTACTATTTTGGTACACTGCTGTTTTTTTCATTAAAAGTTTTTCTTCATTAGTAATTTGATCTATGGTTTGGACTCTAGATCTAGATCCCTGCAGAGGCAGCATCGCTAACATCTGGACACTCGGCAGAAAACTCAACACAGTACACAAGATAGTAATGCCCTCAGCCCAACACTTGCACATCAACAACAAAAAGTTTGGGGAAAAAAATATGAATCATTACTAAAGCTTAAGTAATGTACATTATGTACTGCCGGAGAAATACTAGCACTAACCGTCTCACCTGACAAACGCCCGGCCAAACTTGTAGCCGGCCACCAGCTCGTCGATAGCGGCCTGCAACCCCGGCGGGCTCGTGGCTCGTCTCTCCGCGTCCGTTGTTTTCACGATGGTTCGATCCTCAACCTGGAAGTCGCACGGTCAGGATGAGCTCAGATTTCCAAACAGTTCAGATTTCCAAACAGTTCAACACTCGCTCAAAAGTAATATTGTCTGACAAGATTTAAAAATTTCTTTTCTAACACATCCAACTTGGAATCTTTCAGTTTATCAATAATTTACATAATTTGTATACAATGCCTGCAATGTTCTTTCGTTGGAAATTGAACTACATCTCATCAATCAAAAAGTCAAAATAGATAGATATCTTTGTTTACAGTATTAGGCCTTAAAATTTCTGTTTGGCAAGAGTACAAAAAAGAAAAGAACCCATGGACTCTTCATCAGAAAAAAACCCCAGCGTGTGACCTTGACTTTGAGCAGGACGGACGGCAGGTCGGTGTAGGCCGCGTCCCAGTCCCCACAGGTCCAGTCCCGCACGGCCAGGATCGTCTCCACCAGCAGCAGGTCCGAGATGGCGTCGCCGACTGTCTGCACACATGGGGGACATTTCAAAGGAATTTGGATTGGATCACTGACAGTTTGCCTTCAGCGTCTTGTTACATGCATGAATAGGGTTACCCATACTAAAGTTTTTTGGAAATAGCAGGTCCGACATGGCGTCGCCGACTGTCTGCACACATGGGGGACATTTCAAAGGAATTTGGATTGGATCACTGACAGTTTGCCTTCAGCGTCTTGCTACATGCATGAATAGGGTTACCCATACTAAAGTTTGGAAATTCTACAAATTTTCAGGTCTGAACTATTTTATTGAAATCAATTCAACTCAATTTTCTTAATAAATCCTTAGCAGTCATAAACTTTCTTTTTGCCTTAAAAAACTTGGCATGCCTTCCAATTATCAGGAGGTTTTGCAAGTTCACGTTCTTTGACTAAAAAATCCAGACCGTTTTCTCATTAAAAACCTTTTACAATTCAAGGAAGACAATAAACATCACTGCACACAAAACCGTTAAAAAATGATCTTGGACGTAGGGATTAGCTGCCTATGCTGTTCAGACAGACTACACAAAAGGACAAAATTAAGATTAGAGTTACAAGACAACGTTATCTTATTTAAAGTTTACCTGGTTGATCATGTCCATGGCGGTGACCAGCTGGCCGGCTGCTGCTCGGGTGGCTTCATCCAGACTGGACAACGACAAACACAGAGATCAACGCACTCAAATCTAGGCTTCTCAATTCATCCAGACTGGACAACGACAAACACAGAGATCAACGCACTCAAATCTAGGCTTCTCAATTCATCCAGACTGGACAACGACAAACACAGAGATCAACGCACTCAAATCTAGGCTTCTCAATTCATCCAGACTGGACAACGACAAACACAGAGATCAACGCACTCAAATCTAGGCTTCTCAAAGGACAAGCTTCAAAGCACTTTAAAACATCCCTTTCTTTCTAAATAATAATAATAATACATAGTTTTTGTTTCTAACCACAACCTGCATTACTACTTGAGCTAAGTATTATAAGAGTTCCTTTCTTTCTAACCACAAGCCGCCATAGTACTTGAGCTAAGTATTATAAGAGTTCCTTTCTTTCTAACCACAAGCCACCATACTACTTGAGCTAAGTATTATAAGAGTTCCTTTCTTTCTAACCACAAGCTATCAAACTACTTGAGCTAAGTATTATAAGAGTTCCTGCCAAACAGTCAAGATCTTAAAGCAGGCTTGAAAATGGGAGATGCAACATGAAATAAACTGGCCATCAAGCTGTACGCTGCTTGGCTCCAGGAACTATCAACAGATTCATGGTTGTAACATATTTGTGCTTCAAAAAGCTGAAAAGCTTTATGGAACATCCAAATCGTTTTTTTCTTCTTTTCAGACCATCTCAGTATCCACTCGGTTCCCTATTCACGTTTTATTTTAAAACTCTGACCCTTTCTTGCTTATCCTATTCCACTAATACTTATTTGTGTTTTATTTTAAAACTTTGACCCTTTCTGGCTTATATTCCATTGGTTCCCTATTCATGTTTTATCTTAAAACTCTGACCTTTTAGTATATGACCACCAATAACAACTATGGTTTTTGAGATCGATGAGAAAGTTTTGGTAGATCAAGTCACTCGATGTTCACATTGAGTCAATGTCTGCAACCAACATTGATTGTCACCATTCTTTTGGGAATATCTTTCATGTAAAAACTGCTCCTGTCTTTTTCTGTGCACCAAAACTGTCTTATTAAATCAGCCCCACTTGATTTCATTGAACAGTTTCTTCTCCCTTGTGTGTTTTCAGTTAAGTATAAGACCAACAACCGCCAGACCCTGTGATATTCCTACTGTGACATGCAGCAAAACTCACCTGTCATCACCGGCCTGGTGCAGAATCGTTTTCTGGGCGCCTTCACTGAACAGAACCTTCGGATACAAGTTAAAAAAAAAACATGTCTGAGGAAGCAACAGCATTTTCATCCAATGTCTCATTATTTATGTCTTCATAGTTCGGATACAAGTTAGTCTGAGGAAGCAACAGCATTTTCATCCAATGTCTCATTATTTATGTCTTCATAGTGCTAGGATTATGGCCTAGCTTCATTGTCAAGGTGAACATGAGATCCGCCTGAGAAAATTTTCAAACTTTTGCTTTACCTTAATAGCAGAAATAAAACAGTTTTCATTGACTACCTCAATAGTGAAAACGACTTGTGCCAAGATTGTACCATAGTGAAGATGCTCCCATTTTTCACTGTACTCGTTTCTAAAAGGGAGTAACAGGGTAAAACAAAACAACAACCAATCCTGTCTGGTAAAATTAAACAAAAATGTTTGACTTTAACACACTTAATTCTACTTCTATGAATTTAGTTGCAGCAGAAAAGAAGAGAGATATTTACAGTTCCGTGGCCATTAGCCTCAAAGTAGACGCCGATGTCGAAGTCGCCGGCCTTGTGGTGTAGATGCTTCACTCCAGTCGGCACACACGCCACAGGGACTTTCTGACAGGGAGCGAAAATCAGCAGCGTTAGTTCTAAAGGTACATGACTCACATTCTCATCTTACTCATGTTTTCCTACTGAGGTGAAGAGCCTCCACAGTGCCATACCTATAAATATCCATTATCCATAAGTCACATTCTGGTTGACTGTCCGCTTTTTTACCTGGAAAGAAATCTACCCCTGGATTCCAAGAGCATATTTACTAACGTTAGTTCTCAACACCGCAGGTATCTCAAGGATATTAATCTTCATAACAAAATTTAACATTGATAATCATACACATGGATCTTTTAAACTGTTGAATGCCACCAATGAAATACAAAAAATCTGAAAATTCTCGATCACTCCTGAAACTTTACACCCATGCTCACATTCCATAGTTTATGAAAACTTCTGACTAATTGACCTGGTGTATTGTACAAACTAACTTTTTCCAAATGGGTTTCCATTTTTTAATCTTTTCTTTCTAATTGACCTGGTGTATTGTACAAACTAACTTTTTCCAAATGGGTTTCCATTTTTTAATCTTTTCTTTCTAAAGATATTTGAGTTGATATCACCAACATTGACTACGTTTAATATACTTTAATATACTTTACCCCCCCCCCCCTCGCCGCATATGACTGAGGCCTGCTGAGCCTGAAATCCTGGATACAGAAAAAAGTCTGATTTACGGCTAAAGCCAGAAAAGTAGCGTCCCTGAACCAACCTTTTTATGCAAATTTTTTATGCATTTACCACTTAGACACAACTGCTACTAGTATAATGTATTAACTGACTTGGGACATCATGGACACAAAATAGCATTTACCGTGCTGACGTTTTGTAAAAACAAACTCACTCACTCACATTAAAGGCAGAAACAAACCTACAAAAACAAAACCCTGAAAGGGATCGTAACCATGCATGTGTGCCACACAACATTATATGGGAAGCATGAGTGGGAGCAAAAAATGTCAAAAAGCCTGCGGAAAGAAAGCTAAATACTGTTCATGATAGACAAAATTCTCAAAAGTGTTTTTCCATTAATGAGGATTTGAGACCTGGCATATTTTTTCTCTTCTTTTAGAAATGCCACTTTTTGTGACAAATCCTGTACCAAAAGTATTATTAATATGAATGTATGCCTAATAGGCTATCAATAAATACCAAGACCCAGGACAAAAAACATTGAAGTCGAAGTTGTATAGCTTTTTTACACTATATATCGTCGACTTTGAACTAGGTCTAGGCCTAGATCTAGATTTGATATCAGATGTTTCTTAGATTGAGTCATTAGAATATTCTTTTTTCTTTTCCTTCCATAGATTTAAACTTGGACATATTTCAATGTCTTGTATATGGATGTTTAAAAGAGGAATTAAAGTAAAAGTCACCAATGTTTATTCAAATGGTATTTAATAAGAACCTTCCCCAGTAAATTTTTCTTCTTGTGAAAATACTCACTACTTTTACTTTCGGTTTCAGTTTCACCATGACTGTGAATGGTTCATTGAACATAATGGGTTTGATGAACTGGACTTATATACAAAAAAAAGGTCCCACTACTAACGAGAGGTCATAAAAATGAGAAAAAAAAGTTCTCCGCAAACATATGTATAAATTGATCATAGTAAGACCAAGACTGAGAAATACCAAAAAGTGAATAAAAAAAATGTCCATCTTATATTTACAGATGTTTCTCCTTCAGGCTGGTGATTGTTTCAAATTTGAGAGAACTTCAAACTATGGTCTCCACCAGGTTTCACATGAATTGCTAAGACTTCACCCCGATAACATGGTAGGTACAAACAATGCACTTAAAGTACAGAGACACTGTTACACAAAGTACAGAGACACTGTTACACTAAGTACAGAGACACTGTTACACAAAGTACAGAGACACTGTTACACTAAGTACAGAGACACTGTTACACTAAGTACAGAGACACTGTTACACAAAGTACAGAGACACTGTTACACAAAGTACAGAGACACTGTTACACAAAGTACAGAGACACTGTTACACAAAGTACAGAGACACTGTTACACAAAGTACAGAGACACTGTTACACAAAGTACAGAGACACTGTTACACAAAGTACAGAGACACTGTTACACAAAGTACAGAGACACTGTTACACTACATGTCTGCAGGAAAAGTTACCATGATCTCCGTGATGTATTTCGTGGAGCTCCCATTGGCGTAGGCTGTCTGGACTAGGCCCAGGTTCAACTTCAGCCCACTCGCCTTGACCAGGTCACTCAGGAAGGAGGCAAACTGGACACAAAGGTGTGGTCAACAAACATACTTATATAAAGTCTTAGTGTAGTTACATTGCTAGCATTTTTCCATATTGTTACAATCTTCTATATCACTTTTAATTCTGTCTCATTCTTCAAATCAAAATTAAAGTATGATATCTAAAAGCAAAACAAACAAACAAAATGTTTTTTACCAAGTGGCTGGATTAACACAGCTAAAAAATAAAAATATCACTCTGACAAATTCTGCGAGGTGTGTCATGTTCTACCCTAAGAAACTGAAAGTTTGGAAAACTATTTCTAGGGCCAAAATCCTTTTCAACAATCTCCCATAATCTTAAAAGATTCTTTTTTTTACTGGGATAATTCTTAAGGCATTTAGAGATGAGAACAAAGAACAAAGAAGTAATACTGAAGGCATCGCCTTCTCGAGTAAAACACTCAGAGCTGTCAGTCCCCTACCTCAGAATGAGATAGTTAGATATTCAGCAGTCACCGCTTTTAATTGCTACCGTGATATCTTTGCTTCGCAAAAGGCATTGGTCTAAAATGTACAAAATCTACTCACATTTAGTTTTCTTCACAGGGCAAGATAACTCTAAAAAAAAGAAATGTATAATTATGTATTTCAACACATTCTAATATAAGGAGAATAAACTATTTCCAGTTTTACCAGCGTAGCGATCTTATCCCCATCCAGCAACGCAAACTGTCCACCCTTCCTCCTGTAGAAATAAACAATCCTGTCTCCGTCACCGTCAAACGAGGCGCAGCGCATCCCGGGCGCGAGGTCGATGCCTGTACACAGAGAAAGTCAAAGATCCAGCTCCCAGATAGACAAGACAGAGAAAGTCAAAGATCCAGCTCCCAGATAGACAAGACAGAGAAAGTCAAAGATCCAGCTCCCAGATAGACATTTGGGAGTAGAAACACAATTGAGCAAAATTCTAGTGTTGGAGAGTAGAAGATCCAATTATGTACTATAAAATAGGTTTGTGGTCGAGGTAGTTCCTAAATGACCATCATTGTTGTTAGGGGCACCAGGACATCATCATTTTGACACCAACATCCTCTTACTTATTCAAAGAAGAGTTTTGCTAGGGGCAAGTCTTATAGAAAAGTTTGCAAGTATAATGTTATCTTTTATACGTTTCATTAGGTTTTACCGGTTCTATTGCTTAGATTAGGTGGATACTGATCGAGCTAAACCTGGGTCTGATAATAAGAGTGTGTTCTGATGAATAAGACGAAAAGCAATTAATTAAAATTACATGCTTCATTTTCAAACACTAGAAAAGTTTTAGAGTTAGAGATTTATTATTTAAAAAAAAGTGCCACAACAATTTATGAATAAGACATCTGGAACCAAAATAAGTTTTCTAAATATATTAACATTAAATTTATTTTAAATTGTCTCATTTTACTTTCTAGAAATGAGCCTTACCTAAAAGTTATACACGTATGTGCAGATAATGAAATAAACATTACACATTACATTAACGTAGAACCAAAGGCCATAAGGCAAAGATGGACCGCAAGGGCCTGCAACCTGAAAAATTTAGGATAACCCAGAGATACATCCTATTGCTAGCCCTCTCCCACTTCCCATATTGAATTTTAAAGGGGTTGGGGGGTTGGGTTGGTTTAACGTCCAACAGCCACACTATATAGGCTATATTGTGGACGGATCCCAAGATGGACGTCTGACAATTTTATGTGCTGCCACACACGAGACAGGGCGAGGATACCATGACTCCTGTCTCAACTGGTCACATTATCCTGACACCAACCTAACCAGTAGGGAACGCAATAGCCAGGATTCAAACTCGGGACCTTTTGCGTCGGAAGCCGATGTTCTACCCCTGGACCACCGCGCCCCCCATTGAGTATTAAAGAACTTGTCTCAAACTCTGCCTCGATGAAAACACGTACACATATGTTACTACTTTACCTGAGGGCGGACAACTTTCAACATGTCCCCTCTTCCCTCTATAAACTTTCAACATGTCCCCTCTTCCCTCTATAAAACAAAGACAAAGTAGATTCAGTCCCACATGGTTCAACAAATTTCAAATTTAACATCTGAGAAAAACGAACTAAAGAGAGGAGAACCAACAAGGAAAAGTGGAGGAAAGAAAAGCCCTCTTTGATCTGTTTGAACTTAAGATAAGAAAGTGAGGCCAGAGGAAGATTACCAGGGATGTAAACGTGTTGATGCACCGAAAGCCAAACCCACTGCTTACAGCCTGGAGGAGATTCTAAAACACAAACATTTACAGAGAACACTTGCAGACCCCCTACCAGTCCTTCCTTGGATACGTGGGAATAAGGCAAAGGCTCAAACTTATTTTAAGCACACACACAAAAAAAGTTTCACAATTCAAAAAAAAATTACAGAATAAAAACATTACCCAGTTGCCGAAATGTTATGGAAAAAAACGTAATAACAGACACTCTGTGAAGGACAAGTTACAACAACAAAAAAACCCAGTTGATCTGAACAACAACAAAAAAACCCAGTTGATCTGAGTAGAACTAAGCAAATTGCAGTTAACTCCCCCCCCAAAAACAACCTGAATGTAAAAGAAGAAGCAGTGGACCTGTGAGGGACTATGGGAAACGAGCTGCCCTCTGACCTGATAGTTCAACTTCCCGGAGGAACCGTCGTTGTACGTGGTGATGTCCAGGGCTCCGCCGAGGTAAGTTTTCAGGGCCTGGATCTTCGGAGCGCTCACTCCGTTGGCGAGGTCCACGTGCAGCCGGGGGAGGTACCTGCTGGGCCTCCGACCCTGGGCAATGCGGGTCACACAAAGAAAAAACAAAACAAAAACATGTTCAAACGAGACAGACTTAACCATATTTATCTTTGTCAGGCTAGCCGTGCTAGCGGCTGCCTCCGACCCTGGGCAATGCGGGTTACACAAAGAAAAACATGTTCAAACGAGACAGACTTAAACATATTTATCTTTGTCAGGCTAGCCGTGCTAGCGGCTGCCTCCGACCCTGGGCAATGCGGGTTACACAAAGAAAAACATGTTCAAACGCCTGCCACAGGCAACTAAATGAGTTTTGCTCCCCCTGGTGGATTAATTTTACAAAGTCTGATCATTTTTTACTGTTGCTTGTGAACCAGAGGTTCTTTGCTTCAAGATGTGAATTTATCTGCCGAGTCAGTTAACAATCTACATGACCCACTTATTAGCACAGAAAATATTTTTGGAGAGAAAACTTGAAGTGAACTTGATAGTTCAACCAAGCAGGGACCAACTTTGCCAATCAGATGCCCCGGTCTGTATCACCAGGGACTCTGATTCAATATGCAACTTTTTTTTCATATCAATCTGTTCAAATTTTACAGGAAGTGGCTATTCGCGCCACACGCACGCACGCATGCACGCACACACACACACTCTCTCTCCCCCCACCACCACAAGTGTGAAGTCGGCTATAGATCTAAACTAGATCTACTAGGCCTATAATAGATCCACTCCCCATTACTTAGATCTAGGGATGGAGGAGCTAATAAGGCACAGTAGAGAACGAGGGAGACCAGCAAGGGGTAGGACGAAGCCGATTTGGGAGTAAAAATAGATCGGGGAAACTCAGGAAAACAAAAGTGCCGCCCCCGCGCTTGCGCACATCACAATTTTTTTTCTTGGTCTCCTTGACGCTGGGCTAGGGAGACTGGTCTCCGAAGACACTTCATTATGATAATAATAATAATAATAATAATAATAATAATAATAATAATAATAATGATAAT
>RQTK01000093.1:306954-340161 GCA_003991915.1 Elysia chlorotica
GATCTATTTTTACTCCCAAATGCGGCTTCGATCCTACCCCTTGCTGGTCTCCCTCGTTCTCTACTGTGCCTTACTAAGCTTCTCCATCCCTAGATCTAAGTAATGGGAGTAGATCTATTATAGGCCTAGTAGATCTATAATAATAATAATAATAATAATAATAATAATAATATTTGAACCTACAGATTTACACATATCATAATATGGCTCTAACTGAGACAGCTGTCCTATCCAATCCTAGTTGGATCACCAAGCCTATTGGCTATGCCGCACAAATAGCCACTTCCAATTTTATAACATTTTATGGCATTGGTCGAATGCAATTCATTTTCATCCCTGCAAAACTCGAGTTACTGGAGTTCTAATTTTTTTTTTTAAAACAACAAAAAACCCAAAGATTTTCAAGCAGCGTTTACCTTATTGAACTTGAGAAACGCGGCCGTCAGTTTTGAGTAGTAGCCATCCTCCGTGGGGAGTCCGTACTGGTGGTTTGTGTTGAGGCAGCACACGATGTAGTGAAGCTGGGGGGTGGTCAGCAATCCTGTACAACAAAGGGGGAGGGGTGGGTTAAGATGTGATTCTATACATCAATGACTGTGACATTACGTATAGGTTACTACATAATAACGTTCACCAAATCGGCTGTTACCAGATTGGAGAAACTACTCACGGTTTGACTACCCTTTCCCCATCACGCTGCATACATGTTGTGCGGGTTGATACGCTCTTGTGCTGGCCCCTTTTCGTATTGATCTGCACACCTTCCGTTTCAAATAATAAATATCAAAGCTTTCACCTACTCAAACTTTTGAAAATACCCTAAAATAAGGAAGAGATCTAAAGTTGAGTTATGTGAAAAAGTTAAGAAGAGATTGAGTGAGTAGCGTTAATGAATAATTTCGTAAGCTAGATTCCGGACTTTTCTTGATATAGCTAGATAGGCATAGATATTTGTGCTTTGTGAAGAGCGCCGTACAGTGATGGAATACTGATTTATGTTTTTTTATAGAGATAGGTGTGTTTATATTTCGTGCTGTAACATCTTGCCACAGTAAGCACTGTTATTTTGCTGTTGTTAAGATTCATTATAGATCTAGATAATTGTCAAGTACTGATTTAGATCTGGACATTCTTGAGTTACATTCTTTTTACCTACACATTTCTAGATTTAAATAAATAATTTAGGTTTACAAAGGATTTCTAGGAATCATTTTTTTTTTAATGTTGATAAGATAGTGTGTTCGAGTCTACGTGAATTATAATTATTCAACAATTGATCTTCAACAGGGACCCACTTCATCGAATCAACGTCACAAAGACATAACCGTGGCTCTCTCTGAGTCTTAGTTTAACTTCATTATTGTATCTACCAGAAAACTAATTACCTACACATTTCTAGATTTAAAAAAATAATTTTGGTTTTGAAAAGCTATTGTAATAATAATTTTAGATATTATAAATAGCTTCATACCTCTTATTTCAAACAACAAAACCAACTGATCTATATCACCAGATTTCATGAACTGAATCCAACCAGACTGTTTCGCCTGCCATATTATTGATGGTAAAAGATTAAGCAGAAAGACAGATGGCGAAAGAGGCACAGAGAAGATCGTACCAAAACTGCGACTCTCCCCACCGAGCGCGTTGATGCCGCCCACGGCTGCTCTAGAAAGCTGCGCACTGCTGGGCCTGAGACAGAACAACGGGAAAGCTTTCATACAAACTCAAACAACCCTGCATTTGTTACTAAAAAAAGAAAAAATATTCAAATATTTAAATAGAATAACGTTTCAACAATCTATGGGAACATATAAAGCGAAGGTATTCCAAACAAATGCAGTAATAATAATTATTCACTAGTTATTTGAAACAAAAAGCTTACCAAAATTAATCCATACACTGAAAAGAGCTTACAGTTTAATTATTTTGTTTCATCCTTTTGAGGAGCTGAAGCAATGTACTATAAAAAAAATCTAAATTTTCGCCCAGCTTTTGCTGAATGCAGCTCCTGCTGTTCAATTCACCTGGTGTCCATAGCTGTGCATACGACTGCTGGAGTATCGATGTCTATCCCCTCCTCCTTGACTATTGCCTCAAGAGAAGACTCCAGCATGTCATCACTGTTGGTGGACAAAATACAAGAACAGATCTTATGAAAACCAACTCACAGTTTTACACACACAAAAATTTTGGATCTTGAAGAAAACCCAAGAAACTCATCATTTTAACATGGGCAAACACAGATGATAATCAATAAACATTTAGGTTCATATTTTGTTTCTATTTCATAGCTTTCTTTTTTCGAAGTGGGTGCTCGACACGCAGTTTGTTGTGGGGAAGTTCGACTTTCTCAACATGCAGTAACATCTATGACACCAGAACGGACCTTCTTTTTTGTTTCACTTTCACTAAGCTTAGATCTACAGTTGATTAGTCTCATACTGAGTCACTCACTGCAATGCAATGCAGTCTGAGAGGGCACTTAGACTTCGAGCAGGCAGCATGTCGTCCTTTGAGGAGAAGTTTTTACTAGTATGCAAGGCACACACACAAAAAAAAAAAAAACCCAAAAAAATTAAAATAGGTATAGTGCAGCTAAGTTTTTACTAGTTGGAGCAAGTTGTTTTAGCTTCCTGAACACAAACTGAGTAGTTAGGAAGTTTGACTTTCTGAACGCAGTTTGTGTAGTGTCTACCAACAGCCTTCTTTTTTACTTAATGATGTTGAAAAGAAAAAAATTGTGACACCTTTTCAGTAGGAATATACCCGAGTCCAAGAAAGCATTAGTATATATGAATTGTTATGAAAAATTAAATGTCTTTACTTATAACAAGTTTTGTCTAGACACGAAGTGCAGAGAAAATGGTCACATTGCAGACGGCTAAACAAGTCTGCTCACCTGACATTGAGAAGTTTGGTGGCATGTTTCTCCCAGGAGATGGGCATCATCTCGCCCATGGTGTCTATGAGCTTCACTCCGTTGTCTTCCACTGGGTTGTGAGACGCAGTCACCATCAGACCCGTCACTTGACCTGTGATAAAATGTGACAGCACAAAATCTATTTATAGGCCACATTGCATCATCGGTCATATCATTGACAGCACAAAATCTATCGACCACGTTGCATCATCGGTCATATCATTGACAGCACAAAATCTATAACTAAGCCACATTGCATCATCCGTCATATCATTGACAGCACAAAATCTATAAGCCACATTGCATCATCAGTCATATCATTGACAGCATAGCAACTTACACGTTTTCTTAAAGTTTGATTGAATATACTAAAAGATTATCTTAAAGCACCTCTCAAGGATTAAGATTAATATTCTTGCAACAAAAGTATGTAAATCAGGCAAACTTTGAAACCATTCATTGCCAAATGGTTTACACAACCAAAGGAGGCAAAAGCTGTTGAAATGAAATCTTTACTGCTCCCCCTTGTTGGCGGTGGGAACCACACTGCCACTTCTGCTCCACAATGCTTCAGCTCAATGTGATAAACTCTTTTCATGCAACATGACACATTCATTCATAAAAAAAAACAACGTTCATATAGTGATTTTCACCTGAATTAACCGTACACAATGAAAAACGGTACATACCTTTCCTGAACTTTGAAAACAGCACTGACAAGAGACCCATGCGGTACAGTATATAGTCCAAATTATCTGCTCTGAAATCACAAGATGATCAAACAGACAAAATCTATTACATTTAGGCAAACAGTGAGATCTTGCATGTCAGTTTTACTTTAATCATCAGAGTAACTTGTAAAGATAATAGTGGTAAGAACATCACATTTGAATGTGAGCAAACACAGTTATGCATAGACAGCTTATAGAAGTTATAGAATTTCTAACAAATGTAATTAGCGTACAGGTCTAGTATAGTACTAGTAGTAAAAAAAATATACAAACTTCTACTGCATTCTGTGAATATTGATTGCTGACCTGATAAATGATAATGTCTGATTTTTAATATTGAAAATAAATTAAACACGTTTCTGGGAAAGAGCAAATTGATGTTCTATTGATAAATTATTAGTAGGGTGAATAATCGTATTTCAGTAAAAACTCAATCCTTAGCATCTCAGTGCATTTAGAGTTTATTGTTAAACAATGTTACCTCATTCTGATTCCAGCTGTACCGTACAAGAGAGTAGTTTGAAGTGAGCGTGGATAATTCTGCCGACCGTTCTCAGCAGCTTTTTTCAGGATCTCCATCTTTTAGGGTCAGGATATACACCTGGAGATTGGATCTTGATGTAAGTGATTAAGTTTATCTCCTACAGTTTCATTAAAATCTCTCTATCTCTAACCAGTCAAATGTATTCTAATAATTCCTAAGTGATACCTGTTGCTAAAACTAGGGAGCTGTACCAATCATCGCTTGAACTTGCTTCTTGCTCTCCCAAACTTCAATATCTGGTTCATAATCAGCATCTATTGTTTGTTTCATAGTAAGCATTAGGAGGAATTCAAACGCCATTATGAAGATATATTTGATTAAAAAAATGTGTGTACCTCAAACTGGAACTCGGTCTAGAAACACGATGTTTCAACCTTCACTGTGGTTTTAACAAAGGTAGTTAAAAACGCAGTTTCCTCTAACAATTGTCCCACTATTTCCCAACCCCATGAACCAATAGTCAAATCACTGCAGCAGCGAGATCTAGTTACTATGGGCGCTTGTATTCAACAGGGACGCATGCGATCGCATAAGCTTGGAGGAAACTAGGTCACATACAGCAGGATAAAAGAAGTCGACAAGCCCAAACAGCCATTTGGCAGTGTACAAGACATGTTTGATGTAAATCTGGAATTGATACACCTCTTAGTTATTAACTTTTATGACATTGTGTGGATGTCTTTGATCGAGTGTGAATGAATTGTTACATTAGGCCTACAACAACCTCGGTTGGGTTCAACTAACAGAATGACCGAATCAGACTCGGAGGCTTCTGAGTGCCTTTGATCATGACAAAATTTCTACCCATGGAAAATGTTTCCGGCATTTTCCCCTGTTTTCGTCTATATTGAACATGTTTCCCGACAATTTAGCAGCCGGTTATTCACAAAACAAAATTCCCGGCCTATTCCTGATTTCTCGGTTCACTCCGAGGCCTAGTCATTGGCTGTGTCGTTCAATCTGCTCCTCCATAACTTGTGTCACATTAGCTTGGAATTTTTTTATCTTTTAGACCTAGACAATCTAATCTAGAAACAGATTATTTTTGTATTAGATCTACGGGGACAGGTGGGGAAGAAAAGATAGGACCGCTGGCTTAGAATTGGTATTGTAGCTTTCCTGCTAGATACTTAGATCTACCCAAATCATCTAAATCCTAGACAAATGGACGGCTTCCACTTCAGGTTCTGTCGATGTTCTCTAGTCAAGAAATCTAAGAGTCTGTTAGTACAAATACCTTAAGTATACGACTGGAATGACAATACGTTTTCAATAACTCCAGAAGACTAAGCTTAGTCGTAGTTGGTGCACCGGCCCGACCAGGAAAAGGCAAGAATTAATCCTAGGATACTGCTGTGAACTGACACGTAAAACACACCATTGTCGAAAAAAAAAATATTTTATGGGACTTATTGATTAATTGTCACCGGAAAACAAAGATAATTATCTAGATCTAGGGAAAATGAAAAAAGTTCTGTATTTCCTGAAAAAAAGACGTAAAATATTCTAATACATGACAAAGCATAGAAAATGAATTTGAAAATTAGAAGACATCTTATCAAGATGTGTTATGTACTACTAAAAGAATCGATAGTTTCTCAAGCAAAGTTAATGGCTGTCTAAACTACTCACCACCTCACCTCACAGATTTCATTACTCTATGAACGAAAGTGAAAGTTAAAAGATGTTCAGTTACTTACAAATAATTTTGTAGAAATAAAAAGCTAGGCTAGATCTAGATCTAGATCTAGAATCTAGTTATAGACTTCTGCTTTAGACATATTCCATATCTACATTGAACTGTATTTATAAATAATTAATGATGGAATATAAATCGATTGTGGAAGAAACACTTACTAAACTTTCTCGACTTATCAAAACAGTCAATACTCTGACTACTCCGTCGGCTTCGGGCATCACATTATCCGAAACAAAGAGTGAATCAGGTTTGCATAGAAATATGATAATGCTAAACCTATTTCCAAGTTAGAATAATATTGGAGTTAGGTTAACTTTAAAATTGGTACCCAAAAATTCAATGCCAGATGCACTACAGTATTGACTTGCGCAGCTGCAGTCTTTATGATAGATCAAGACATGGGGCGCTTTGCTAAGGCCGCCCGACGGCAAGATGGCCAGTCTGCGTCTGGCATGGGTGACTGGGTGTGGCAGCACTGTTCACATCCTTAGCTTATATGCTCCGAGTATTGCGCCGTTATTGCTGATACTTCTTTTCATTTAACGTCCAACATCAGCACTATATAGGCTATATTGTAGACGGGCCCAAGACTGATGTCTGACAATTTTATGTGCTGCCACACACGAGACATGGCGGGGATACCATGACTCCTGTTTCAGCAGGTCACTGACACCGGTCCAACCGGTAGGGAGCGAAATCGCCAGGGCTCGAACCACAGACCTTGTATGTTTGGAGACGATGTTCTACCTCAGCCCCTCCCCCCCACCCCCACACACACACCTCCTGGGTAACCGGGTACCAAACTACCTATGTCTAGGTTTTGAATGAAAAGCATTGAGCTGATCGAGGTCGGAAACTGGAAAGCAGTCATCAAGGAAACCTTTATATTATATAGTATTCTCACTCCCACTCGAGGAAACCAAATATGGTGTCATCAAATTTTTCTTGCTCTAGATTTAAATAATAAATAATGATAATGATAATAATAATAATAATAATAATAATAATAATTATATAATAATAAGCAGACAATAATGGGACAATGTGGCTCGCGCAGTATTCCTTCTCTGTCTAGGCTCAATTTCTAGCATGTGCGCGACGAGACTGGGGACAAAAAGCGTCAACGACTTAGATTCTTGAGACAAGAAAAGTGTCGATGACTTACGAAGGTCAAGACTTTCTCATTACCTAAAAGCATCGACGCCTTGGTTTGTCGAGACTGGGAAGCACCGACAGCCTAATAAAGCCCCCGATCCCTGACACTACAGATCAAGACAGGCACCTTCAGATTATACTGGCATGTCCAGCAGCAGTGTTGAGCAGTATCAAATGGATTCCTCTATGTTTACATAGTTCAGATCCATGTTTTTGTTTATTTGACAGTCTTGATTTGACTCCATTGAACATTACCACACCTCATTGGACTAAGTGGAATAATACTTGAATGAAAACAAAACTCTTTCAGTGCGGCTGAAAGTGAAACCAAGAATGTTGAATTGAAGTGGCATTGCTTGTAATGCACATTATTAATTAAAAAATTATTATTATTTATGGGAACCTTCACATGAATGTATATATTTTTCATTACAAACTCTGTTTGTTTTTTTAATTAAGGTACAAAAATAGCAGTTTTACTTCCAACACATGACATCTGACATGTTAATGTGTGAAGACAACTGGAAACAGTCTTTTCTATGTTTTCTTTGTATTTATAATGATGCTTATAACAATGCAAATACATCAGACTGGAAAATAAATAAAAAGTGTGCATGGTATGCTTGTGTTATCTGTGTTTGGACTTGGTACAAATTTTAAAATATGATCTGTTGCAAAATATCAGCATATAATGTTGTGTTCTCTCTTTATTTCTGTTAAAGTTGTTTTTGTTTTTTATAACCCATTTGATTTGACTTGTCATTCAATAAATGAATAATGTATTTGTTATCTGCTAAGTAAAAATGTATTGTTGATTTGACTTTGTGCCTACTGTCTAGAGTTTAAGTTTGCACACAAAAACGAGCTTTGATTTGCCTACTTTAATCAAAAAAGAGCTTTACAATGGTTGGTACATTATTGCATGATAATTATTGTGATTCTAATGAAATGACTAATATTTAGACAAATAATGTAATCTTCCTTTCCTTTCTCTCCTTTTTACTTTTTAAAAATTTAGAACAGTCACCTGCGTTGATAGACAAAGTGCTTGAAGAAAATCTTGTGGCCGTGAGTATCGACATTGAAAAGTCTCCTGAACTTCAGGGCGACGTTGGTGAATTGTTGGGCATGCTCAGACCTGAGACCCGCCTCCAATCTTTCATAAGTCGTCGAGAGATCACAGTGCGGGAAAAGCATGTGGAAGTCTGTGTCTTTTTGCTCCATGAGGTTTGTGCCTGCCTTAAGGTGCTGTCAAGTCTGCCTGTGAATAATGACAAAGGGAGAGAATCAGGTGCACCAAAACTTGACCCAGATTCCCTGAGTGCAGCACAAATAAAAAGTGTGTCGCTGGCCCTGCAGTTTGTCGTCGTGCTGGGCATATGCCCCTACCTCACCCCGGGAGTCGGCATCTCTGTGTCACAGCGGATGGGCCCCGCACAGATTTTACTGGCTACAATTCACGATTATGGATCAGAGTTATCTCACCTTGAGCGAGTTCAGAGACTGCTGCCGCCAGCCAAACTGATGTGTGATATGCTGAGCGTCATGTCTCTCCGGGACATCGTAATCAATAGCCATCTTCACGACCTGCTCTCCGTGCTGTTCCAGCTGAGGTTCAGCACCAAAAGTGTGCAGGATCAGGAACTCTCCACTGATGCTCAAACTAAGGGGGGCGTATCTAAAAGTGACGCTAAACTTACCAAGTGTTCACACCAAGCAGCAGCTTTTACTGAAGGAAGCAGTGATGGCAGACAGGAGGAAGGCTGCTTTGTGTATGGAGAGCAGCCCTTGCCGACCGTCTACTCATGGAGTCTGCCCGAGGTGAGGGGCCACTGCAACCAGTTCATCGACAAAGCTGTGCGTCTGTCAAGCACGCCACACGTCCTGAAGACTCTGCTGATGCTCAGTGGTGGAGGGAAGGTGAGGAGACACGGGGACACTGAGAGTCGCTGTTTTTAGTTCTTTTTCTTCTAAAATGTATCTTTGTTCTGTACCATGAAAGGTATAAAAATAATTCTCAACCTCCTAAACATACTAAGGATGAGATGTGTTTTAATTTGAGGCATGAATGAAATCAAGAACTAATGATTTATTGCAAACACTGACTAATTTCTTGATCGTTAAAAATCTTGTATTTAGTTTTCATGTATGAAACAGCACCGTCTTATCTGGGTCTGTGTTTGTGCCATCCACATTGTGCTTGTGCTGTGCGGTGTGCCTGCAGTCGGGCGGAGTGTCTGGAGTGTCGGCACCGGTCAAGACGCCTGTGTGGTTCAGACGCACCGTGGCAGGTTTGCTGCGAGACGTCATCATGGTGGCGCCCGGAGTTCAGCACCTGATTCTCCTGCTCGTTGCAGGTAAACAGTCTCTCAGTCAACATTTTTGCCTGCCAATGTTACCCTTGGTTTGCAGGTAAACACTCTCTCAATCAACATTTTTGCCTGCCAATGTTACCCTTGGTTTGCAGGTAAACAGTCTCTCAATCAACATTTTTGCCTGCCAATGTTACCCTTGGTTTGCAGGTAAACAGTCTCTCAATCAACATTTTTGCCTGCCAATGTTACCCTTGGTTTGCAGGTAAACAGTCTCTCAATCAACATGTTTGCCTGCCAATGTTACCCTTGGTTTGCAGGTAAACAGTCTCTCAATCAACATTTTTGCCTGCCAATGTTACCCTTGGTCTGCAGGTAAACAGTCTCTCAATCAACATTTTTGCCTGCCAATGTTACCCTTGGTCTGTGGGCACGAAGATTGCACGTTGAGTTTGATCTGTTCTGGCCAGTCTTCATTCACTGGTCTTGGGACCGCTCAAATTTCTGTGATAAACTTTTTGCCATTATTGGAATATCAACACAGTACTTTTATAATGTAGATTTGCTTGTCGAAATATATTGAAAAACTGAGAAAACCTATTTAGCCTTGGATGTGTTAAAGTATTTGGTATAGGAAATGTAATACAGAGTATATTTTTTGATAACCAATGATGTATATAATATATGTGCTCTATTGCATAAAGACGTAGATGTTCTCCTTCTGTTACGTCATGTTTGTAATTGAAACTGAATGTACTGGTCCCCAGATTCTCGGAGTGGGTGCGAGTGGCAGCAATGCAAAGCAGTGGCCCAAGTGATCGCTCAGCTGCCGACCACAAGCACCAACTTCGAGACATTCCACAGATCGGTAACAAGCCAGGTACTGTGGACTTCCAGCTGGAGGAAAAAAAAACCATAGTAGATCAACTTTCCAGTGCTGTACTTTTTCCATTTTATTGAAGAAAAACTTGACAAAATCATCTGTATTTCATAATTTTTTGTGTTTGTAGATCAAAATACACCTAAAAAAAATGTTTTAAAAAGTGGCAATGTATCCTAAGAAATTTAAGTTGATAGTCATTTGAGATCTCAAAAGGATCAATAGTTAGCATCAATGAGTTTTAATTTTTAAGTTTAAACTGTGAAGCTTCTCCTTTCCAATAAGAAACTTAATATTTATCATGAGAACCAAGTTCAAGAAATGGGATACAATACCAAACAATGCCAAGCCGATTAGAAATTCAAACAAGGTTCACTGAATATTTGCTCTAATAGTCTAAATTAGAAAATAAATTTCTTATCTCAATAGTATGTCATACGCATCATCAATGAATTCCCACGTGTTTGTGAACGGGGACAAACAGCTGTTTTCACGGTTTTTCCAAAGGCTTTGACTCTGAGTTTTTAAATGTTGTTTAAATTATTATCCTTATTGTCATCTTTGACGTGTAGCTTTTGGTTATTTGTTTGTTTAATTCCCTTGCTAGTATATTTGATATGCTGGTAATATGAGTGTAAACTATTCGAGATTATATTGTTATTGTTATTATGATATTGTTTTCTGTCTTTTACTGTGAGCTCATCCTACACATTGGTCAGTACTGAGTATAAATAAAACCGTTCCGCAGCTCCTGGCCATGTTGGGGGCGAGCACAGGTGCGTCGTCAGCCGCGCCAGTCACCCGAGCTGTCGGGTCCACCATTCTGGAGCTGACCAATCGCAGCCCTGGGCTGATGAAGAGCGTTTGTTTCACTCCGCTGTTTGAACCTTTACTCAAAATGTCTTCGCACAATGGTTGGTGTATATAGATTTATTTAAAAAACGACAATAAAATAGTATCTAGCGGCAGCCAGCAAGTTGGATTTATTTGGGGGGGGGGAGAACAGGTATTGATGAAATTTTCTAATTTTTTACTTTTCCGCATTATCATCACTAATTCTTGCTTTTTCAAAGAAAAACAAAGCTGGCAAAATGTGTCCTTGAATTTTCCCAAGGCTTTTGATAATCAATTTGTACAATATAAAGTTCCTTTTTTTTAAACACTCATTTTTCGTGGAGATTGTCCAGATTCACTCAGTGATCTGTAAAAAAGTTTGATTTAAAACACAAATTGTATCTGAAATTCAAGGAGAACTCTATGGGATTCCATCCCAGAAATCAAAAGCCGATTGAGGTTTTTGCAAAGATTGTCCAAGGATAGCCGAAAATGCTGATCCATAAATATTAAAAAACAAATGGGCTAAATTTATGTGGTTTCTGTTTTTTGTTCTGTCGTGTCGTTGGCCCAGATATCTCGGCGCTGCCTGAGGGGAACATGGTTGTGTCTGAGTCGGCCCTGACCGCCTGCGTGGACTGTCTCTACAAGGTGAGGCAACCCAGCACCAAACACCCAGGGCAAGCTAACTAACAGGGTCATGGTTTTCTATGCTCTGGAATAATATTAGTACTACTACTACTGCTGCTGCTGCTGCTGCTACCACCACCACCACCACCACTAATAAGAGTAATAAGAATAAGAATAATCATAATAATAATGATATATTAATAACAATAATAACAACAACAACAACAATATGATAATAATGAAAATAAAACCTTTTTATTTTCTTTATAAGGAACAGACAAATATAAACTTGTCAATAAAAAGATAAAGAAAGAATGTCGAAGCGCCAAAGAAAAATGGTTGAATGACAAATGTGTTGAGATTGAATAATAATCTTTCTCGTAATTATAAGCAAAAGAAAATGTATGAAAAAATGAAAGAATTTACAAATAAAGGGAATACTTCTGGTGGCTGCATTAAGGACCAAACAGGCCAAGTTTTATTTGAATCAGAACAAATATTGAAGAGATGGACAGAATATGTAGAAGAGCTTTTTGATGCAGATTGACCAGTCAATCCAATAAAGTCCTATCTACAAGGCCCAACAAGTTTGGAACATGAAACTGAACATGCACTAAAGATGATGTCATCAGGAAAAGCATGTGGCATAACAACAGAGATGCTTAGAGCTTTAACCCATGAACTGCCGAAAGTAAGCCGCCATCATGTTCAGTCCAAATTAAATCCAAATGTAGATCTAGATGTACATTTACATCTAAATCACGATCATCAGGCTGATTGAGTGAGCTCGCCGATGTTAGTCCACCATGTTAGTTCGGTCTCGGCATTGTTGATCTAGGCTTAAATCACCACCATCATCATCACTATCATCACCTTGATGAGGAATGCAATCAAAATCATCTTGCTCATCACTTTTATCGTCAGAAAATAAAGAAAAATTTTTCCTGACCAATGATCAAAGGCCGACAAAGTCCTGAAGGTCCGATGACAGGTTCATCAGAATTCATTTCTTCATCATGACAGAGGGTCGCAAAATCGCAAAATAAACTTCAAGAAAGGCACACTTTCCCGTGTAATTGTATCGGTTAGAGTTAAAAGAAAGACAAACTCTTCCTAACTACATTACTGAAGATTTTTCCGATTCTGCTATTGTGACGTCCGATTTCTATGGCATTTTGCAAAAGCTGATTAAATTGGCTTAAACAATGTGGCGATGATCGAAGAGTCGATACTGAAAGAAGAATAGATGCTTTATAGATGTGGATTTATAGAAGAATAACAAGAGCCTCTTGGAAAGAAAAGAAAACAAACCTTGTCGCTTTGCTCATGTTTCTCTCTCTCCGACTAGCTGTATGTGCTGTTTATTCGCTGACATTTGTCGTTTTGCTCATGTCTCTCTCTCCGACTAGCTGTATGTGCTGTTTATTCGCTGACATTTGTCGTTTTGCTCATGTCTCTCTCTCGGACTAGCTGTATGTGCTGTTTATTCGCTGACATTTGTCGTTTTGCTCATGTCTCTCTCTCGGACTAGCTGTATGTGCTGTTTATTCGCTGACATTTGTCGTTTTACTCATCTCTCTCTCTCGGACTAGCTGTATGTGCTGTTTATTCGCTGACATTTGTCGTTTTACTCCCTCTCTCTCTCGGACTAGCTGTATGTGCTGTTTATTCGCTGACATTTGTCGTTTTGCTCATGTCTCTCTCTCACTAGCTGTATGTGCTGTTTATTCGCTGACATTTGTCGTTTTGCTCATGTCTCCCTCTCTCCGACTAGCTGTATGTGCTGGGACAAGAGCCGCTGTCCCCGCTGCTGTCAGAACTGAGACGGTCCGTGCGGGTTTTGTTTGGGATGCTGTCAGCGTGCTGGGGCACCGTCTCCTCACTCAGGTCAGTCTACACACAGTTTCAAACAGCAGCCAATCATAAAGCAAAAATAGGCAAGCAGATTTTGTAAGTCTAAATACAGAAAAACTACTCTAAATACTAGTATTCATTTTCATATGAAAAAGAGTGTCTGTGATTCTGGAAATGATTGAGTTGCATTTTTTGTAAACCTCTCATAGTGATTGATGACTTTGAACACTATAAACTATTGAAAAATTCAAAATTTTGGCTTTTGTCCGATTCAGCCTGGTTAATTGACATTATGTTTGAGAGTCCAGTAATCGGCAGTAAAATGTATATACCTGTCTTTGCTGTATCTGTTCAGATCCAAATGTGTGGCGCTGCTGGGTGCGTACCTCGGGTATTGTGAGGCTGCGGAGTGTGTCAGGTTTGTCCTGGACCTGGTCACCTCGAGCAGAGAGTGGGAAAACCCGATCTCTAGTCCAGACATTCACCGAGATGTGTGCGTGAGCCTCGGCCCGTCGGGAGGGATGCAGGCCGTGAAGCTGACCGGCGCACGCGCGGAGTGAGCAAAGTTTTTACATTCGCACAAAAACTCTTCAGTCTGCTATTCATGACCATTATAATAGATGTTATGTTTCAGCAGTCAGTTACTTTTTACATTTCAATTTTTTCATTTTTTTTGCAGTCTGAAATGTGCATGACTACAAAGGTGGTGGAAATTTTATGTTTAGACTTATAATATTTAAGGTATGATTCATGCAATGGCACACACAAACTTCATATAAAATATCCTCGCATATACTTGATCACAACTAGTAGATTTTGAAACGACAAGAAGATTGTGGGCCGAATATTGTTTTTCCAGAGAGGAGAGCGTGGCTGCCTGGACGCGTCCTGTGGATGTTGTCATGGAGATTCTAAACAACGTGAAGACAGAGACGGTCGTCCCCCAGCTGTTCATCCGCCTGCTACAGGTTGGTGCTCTGTAAAACTGACAGTGAACAATACAAGTAGTGAATTAAATATTTGTTTCCATTTTTCCATTTTTAATTTTTCGTTTCTACCTTTGTACATATTTATTAAATTCCTTTAAGTGTGCGTCACATATAGCTTGCTTTGCGCTTAAAACAATACCTTAATTTTGAAATTCTTTAACTTCTGCATTTGAACTTTTTTTTTTTTTCTTTTTTTGTGTGTGTCTGCTGAAAGGTTAAGGCCTTGCAGTGGAAAATGAGCGAAATTTGTCACCGTTTTTGTGAAAGTAATTATTCAACTTCTCCTGTTCCTATGCTTTCAGAAACTGACTTCCATCGTGAGAAGCGAATGTTCTGCAGCAGCAACCTTGACAGGTGACATAGTTTTGCCTCCGCGTCTCATGACCTCTGATCAGAGGAAGTCCCGTCTGGCGGAGCTCAGAGAGAAGGTTTGCCTCGTTAATCTCCTGGCGGCCGTCGGAGAAAAATACGGGGACGGAGTCGTCAGCAATGGAGGACACATTCTTGAGTTTGTCAAGGTAACTCTAGCGTGCTAGAACTGTTTACTAGTTTGTCAAGGTAACTCTAGCGTGCTAGAACTGTTTACTAGTTTGTCAAGGTAACTCTAGCGTGCTAGAACTGTTTACTAGTTTGTCAAGGTAACTCTAGCGTGCTAGAACTGTTTACTAGTTTGTCAAGGTAACTCTAGCGTGCTAGAACTGTTTACTAGTTTGTCAAGGTAACTCTAGCGTGCTAGAACTGTTTACTAGTTTGTCAAGGTAACTCTAGCGTGCTAGAACTGTTTACTAGTTTGTCAAGGTAACTCTAGCGTGCTAGAACTGTTTACTAGTTTGTCAAGGTAACTCGGAATCGCTAGAACTGTTTACTAGTTTGTCAAGGTAACTCTAGCGTGCTAGAACTGTTTACTAGTTTGTCAAGGTAACTCTAGCGTGCTAGAACTGTTTACTAGTTTGTCAAGGTAACTCTAGCGTGCTAGAACTGTTTACTAGTTTGTCAAGGTAACTCTAGCGTGCTAGAACTGTTTACTAATTTGTCACCCCCCCCCCCCCCCCCACCTGGTGACTCTCTCTCTCTCTCTCTCTCTCTCTCTCTCTCTCTCTCTCTCTCTTTAGTAAGGAGTGGGGGAGGTTCATAAGTATTCATTACCTTGGCTAAAAGAGTAACAGACAAAGTAAACGTGAGAGAAAGAAGGAGTTTGTGAATCTTCGTAAATGTCTATTGCTCAGTGAACTTAACGTGGAGACTGAATCCAGCACTAAAAATTGAATTGATCAGTTCGAAGTGCTGCGTGTATGTTAAAGAGATCTCCATCTATTTCTTTTTTTATATAAATTATACTCTTCCTGCATCTCAATACAGTTGCTTTTGAAGTGATCGTTTTATTTTGACTTTTAACTTGTTAAATATCTATTTTTAATCCAAATACAAACATTTATAAACCTACCTACCTACCTACCTACCTACCTAACTACCTACCTATCTATCTATCTATCTATCTATCTATCTATCTATCTATCTATCTATCTATCTTACTATCCATCCGTCCATCCATCTATCTTTTTATCTATCTATCCATCCGTCCATCCATCCTTCTCCATACCACTCTATCTTCCGAATTTCACCAGCAGAATATGTCGGTGTACGTGTAATTATAATTATTTCCCGACGCCCCCTCGCAGGCGAGTCCCGTCTACTGTTTCCATTCAGTAGGCGATCGATCTGCTCGAGTTGGCTTTCTATTTAATTACATCCATTCGCCTGAGAACCGTGCCTGCTCTGAGTACATATCTACAGCTCTAGCTATGTCTAACCCACCACACACACTGTATTATGTACGCTCTTGCTACCTTTCTACGTGTTTACTCTCGGCTTGGAAGTACCAGCAAGGTATACATTTAATTTCCAAGCGCGGTTTTGGTTTCTGAATACACATGTACACAGAAAGACGACCGTCTAAATATACCGATTTCGGTTTCTGAATATATATGTTCACAGAAAGCCGACCGTCTAAATTTATTTCCTTTTTGTAATTGCCAGTCCTTGAGTGGTACCACCCTAGGGTAGGGTGAGGATCTACTAGTAACAGAGCCAACGATCCGCTCCCCCCCCCCCCCCCCCCACCTGGTGACTGCGTGTGAAACCCCTCTCTTCATGTTCAACAATTTACTTTATGCCCCCCCCGGTGACTGGGTGTGAAACCCCTCTCTTCATGTTCAACAATTTACTTTATTGTATGCCCCCCCCGGTGACTGGGTGTGAAGGCCACGCTGGAGCGCTGTGTCCAGATGTGCCAGGCCTGCGCTGACGAGGAGACGGCCGCCTTCGAGTGGGAGACCGTCGCCATGGCGATGGGGCTGCTCACCACCGTGCTCTCGGGGGGCCTTGAGGTTTGTCACAATTCTTACCTTTTCATGTGTGCGTTTGTTTTTGCAACCTTATTGCATTGGTGTGAGTTGTCTTGAATATGTAAATTTTCTGAATATGTGAATCGCGTTGTTTCCTAGTCCCGGCTTGGGATACAGAGAGATTGCTGTTAATTTTGTCTAGTGAATCAAATGTTCACGTTATTTCTGAAAATTATTCCTTGTGGGGTTTGCAAAAACTAATTTTTGAATTCAGTACAATGAGCAGGGCAGAACTTCCAACATAGTGAGTGAGTGAGTGAATGAGTTTGTTTTACGGCACGTCAGCACGGTAACGGCTATGTTGTGCTTTCCAATATGAAAATTTTCAAATATATAGTCGCTGAGAGGCAAAGTCTCTGGGTTGATCACCATGGAAACCATGGAACAACCATTTACACAATCTCATCTGACATTTTGAATGAAATGGAATCATCAATTTTTTTCATATTCTTTATATATTTTTAGGAACTGATAAATAAGTAGGTTTTCTAGGTTTGGCTAAGTGAAAACTTTCTCTTTAGTTGGGTGACCAGACTGAACTACTGGATGAGTTGCTCCCCTTGATGACATTCATCAGCGACAGCAAAGCCGCCGACCCGAGAGTCAAAGAGATGGCCGACGATCTGAAGGTTGCCGTGGCTACGAAGGGTTTGGTGTGGGCGGAGCTCAGTCAGATGAGGGAGGAGCGACGCAACAATAAGGTGCATGTCATCTTTGTTTATGGTATTTGTATTTCCCAGCAGCCTTTATTCCTGTTGGCTGGGTCAATGTCATCCACGAAACAGCCTTGTTAACCAATCAGCAATCTATTTTCCGTGGGAATATAAATGCGATTAAGTTTTATAGAAGAACTACCTCTTGACTCTTTGTTTCAAAATACATTTTTTTTTCTCACTATATGTACAGTCGAACCTGCCCTGCCTACCACCTGCAATGGCGACCGCTTTTCATTAACTCCCCTGCGTTTTTCCTATGTTTTTTACTGACCATTGCGACCCTCTGCATAACGCGACCACGGGCAACCTAAGATCCTACCAAAACAGACAAAACTCTGTTATCAAAGAATAAATGTTACAAAACGAAGATTGCCCTTTATGTTTATCCATCGCTTGATGACACAGGTTGAACTTCACACGCCCTGGTCCGCGTACCTGATGATTGTAATCGCTATAGCCTAGGTGCTGATGGTTAGATCTAGACCCTTCCCCATTAAACCAATGCAACTGTGATATACGGACAAGAAAATTGTATTGCACTTTTGAGGATTGATTCTTTTAACACCATCTTACGATTCCTTTAATTTTGCTTTAAATTTTTTAGGGATATTGTTTATAAACCCCCCACAGCCATTTATTTCTCTTGGGATCCTTAGAATGTTCAATGCACCAGTCAAAAAAATGATTAAAACTAAACCTGAAATTGTGATTATTAAAACTAGTAACAAGAAATTGGGAGTAAACAGGGGGCTCTATATATCGGTCGTTAGAACCAAATAAAGCCCTACTATTTAATCTTGCACATGACACACATACACATACATAATTGTTGTTGTTGTTGTTGTTTTAGTTTTGATTTTAATGAGTATTATTATCATAGTCATTGATAACTATAACATCTCCCAAAGTATGGAGGAAAATCCTTTTTTTACAATAATTTCCTATTCTATATTACAACGGCCTATAGCATTACAAATTGTTATGGCCTCAATCACTTATGGATGGCTCAATAGTAACAGGAATTCACGGGGATGGTTTCGCACACTGCCACAGGGCTGTTTGGGCTTCTGGTTGTTTTTCTTGTGGGTACTGTAGACACTGACAAGGGATCATTGAGTGATCGTTGTAACACATTGTAAGTAAGAAAGTGGTAGGGGTCGAAGACGAGGTCACGCCACAAGTTAAATTTAGAGTCTGTGGGTTGGACCCCAGAGCACAGACAGTGGCTTCCTTTCAAGGTCAGTCTGTGTTACTGGGTCAGTGAGTGTGTGCAGGGAAGCGACGGGCATGAGAAAAACTTTCTTCCATACAAAATTTTAATACATTTATGCAAAAGGTGATTGAGTGAAAGAAAAAAGTTTTAAAGAGGAAAGATGATTAGGAAGGAAAATGACTAGGAAATGAAAGACAGACAGAAACTACGCACATCAGTCTAGTGTCTACTGTTCTGGGTTTTTTTTCTTCCCACCATAGCCCACATTTTCTTTCCACTATTCTTGGTCTGTCTGTCTGTCAGCCTCCCTGTTTGTCTGTCAGTCTGTGTGTGTATGTGTGTGTGTGTGTTTGTGTGTGTGTGTGTCTCGCTCTCTCTAATATTTCTATCTCTCTCCTGCCACTTTTTTTCTTTCTGTCTGTCTTTCATTTCCTAGTTACTACTACTACTATGCTACTGCTACTGTTGCTGCTGCTACTAATACTACTACTACTACTAATAATAATAATAATAATTAAAATAATTAAAATAATATTAATCATAATTTAAAAAAACATAATTATTATAATAACAATAGAAATAATAGCTAATAAATAAAAAAACAAAAACAACAACAGCAACAACAACAACAAACCCTGTTATAATGGTGTCTGTCATTGAGAGCCCAAAATAAATACAGTTGACTATACAAGTTATAATTCTAAGAGAAAACATTGACTGGTAAATTGAACTGTACAGTAAGCAATGACTTTAGGTTCCTGTGATCAAGCTTTAATCTAGAGTGGAAAACCTAGATCTAGAGTTGATATCAGATCATGATGCTTTGTCAGTGTGAATCATTGAATGCTTGTCAAGGCTACATGACCAATCCTAGCGAATGTCTTAAAAGTTCCTTACCAATCAGATTTTAGAAAGAAACCTAGTTTTATGTATGTGTATGTGTGTCATGTGCAAGATTAAATAGTAGGGCTTTATTTGGTTCTAACGACCGATATATAGAGCCCCCTGTTTACTCCCAATTTCTTGTTACTAGTTTTAATAATCACAATTTCAGGTTTAGTTTTAATCATTTTTTTGACTGGTGCATTGAACATTCTAAGGATCCCAAGAGAAATAAATGGCTGTGGGGGGTTTATAAACAATATCCCTAAAAAATTTAAAGCAAAATTAAAGGAATCGTAAGATGGTGTTAAAAGAATCAATCCTCAAAAGTGCAATACAATTTTCTTGTCCGTATATCACAGTTGCATTGGTTTAATGGGGAAGGGTCTAGATCTAACCATCAGCACCTAGGCTATAGCGATTACAATCATCAGGTACGCGGACCAGGGCGTGTGAAGTTCAACCTGTGTCATCAAGCGATGGATAAACATAAAGGGCAATCTTCGTTTTGTAACATTTATTCTTTGATAACAGAGTTTTGTCTGTTTTGGTAGGATCTTAGGTTGCCCGTGGTCGCGTTATGCAGAGGGTCGCAATGGTCAGTAAAAAACATAGGAAAAACGCAGGGGAGTTAATGAAAAGCGGTCGCCATTGCAGGTGGTAGGCAGGGCAGGTTCGACTGTACATATAGTGAGAAAAAAAAATGTATTTTGAAACAAAGAGTCAAGAGGTAGTTCTTCTATAAAACTTAATCGCATTTATATTCCCACGGAAAATAGATTGCTGATTGGTTAACAAGGCTGTTTCGTGGATGACATTGACCCAGCCAACAGGAATAAAGGCTGCTGGGAAATACAAATACCATAAACAAAGATGACATGCACCTTATTGTTGCGTCGCTCCTCCCTCATCTGACTGAGCTCCGCCCACACCAAACCCTTCGTAGCCACGGCAACCTTCAGATCGTCGGCCATCTCTTTGACTCTCGGGTCGGCGGCTTTGCTGTCGCTGATGAAGGTCATCAAGGGGAGCAACTCATCCAGTAGTTCAGTCTGGTCACCCAACTAAAGAGAAAGTTTTCACTTAGCCAAACCTAGAAAACCTACTTATTATCAGTTCCTAAAAATATATAAAGAATATGAAAAAAATTGATGATTCCATTTCATTCAAAATGTTCAGATGAGATTGTGTAAATGGTTGTTCCATGGTTTCCATGGTGATCAACCCAGAGACTTTGCCTCTCAGCGACTATATATTTGAAAATTTTCATATTGGAAAGCACAACATAGCCGTTACCGTGCTGACGTGCCGTAAAACAAACTCATTCACTCACTCACTCACTATGTTGGAAGTTCTGCCCTGCTCATTGTACTGAATTCAAAAATTAGTTTTTGCAAACCCCACAAGGAATAATTTTACAGAAATAACGTGAACATTTGATTCACTAGACAATAATTAACAGCAATCTCTCTGTATCCCCAAGCCGGGACTAGGAAACAACGCGATTCACATATTCAGAAAATTTAATATTCAAGACAACTCACACCAATGCAAATAAGGTTGCAAAAACAAACGCACACATGAAAAGGTAAGAATGTGACAAACCTCAAGGCCCCCCGAGAGCACGGTGGTGAGCAGCCCCATCGCCATGGCGACGGTCTCCCACTCGAAGGCGGCCGTCTCCTCGTCAGCGCAGGCCTGGCACATCTGGACACAGCGCTCCAGCGTGGCCTTCACACCCAGTCACCGGGGGGGGCATACAATAAAGTAAATTGTTGAACATGAAGGAGGGGTTTCACACCCAGTCACCGGGGGGGGCATAAAGTAAATTGTTGAACATGAAGAGAGGGGTTTCACACGCAGGTAGTAGTAGTAGTAGTAGTAGTAGACCCGGTACTCCCCTGTAAAGGAATTAGGAAGATGTTGCGAGTACTCAGTTGACCTTCACTGCCAATGGCCACGACTGGTGGTTGCCGTGGGCAGGTTCAACTGTTACTGTATTTTGAGACAAACAAGTAGATTCATAGCGGGTGAACATTACAAACCTCCTTCTGGGGAAGCTTTTCTGTCAAAGTTCACTTTATCTTCTGCCTCAGGATCCGAGAAGCTCAAAAGAAGAGACAAAAACTAAAAAGCTGATTGAAGTTCTGTCTGAAACAAGCGGGGAGGAAGATGTGAAAGAACTGATCAAGCAGAGAAAAGCAAGTAAAGAGTCTGGGAAAGGTATTGCTTCAAGAAACAAAACTTTGACAATATTTTGTGTGTTGTAATACAGATGATTTTGGTTGTTTGAATATGTGGTACATATGTGAAATTATTTTAGAGCGTCATTAAGTTTTCAGTGCTAGTCGCAAGTTCCAGGTGAAGTATTTTCTCCGCCGATGTTTGTTGTGTTGCAACATGAGCGTGTACACTGGCTATTGGGTTGAACATTGATGATCAGTTTGAAAAAGCAACAATCATAGAGGAACCAAAATATTGTATTTCTAAAACTTTAAAGGCAGATTAAAAGCTTTCTGATTTTAATTGGATTTTGAATTTTCATTTTAAATAAGAATTAATTTTAGACTTATAAAAATAAAAATATTACACAAAGAAAGGATAGAACTTAACGATGTATGAAGGAATAGATAACATTGGAATGTAAACAAGTACATGTAGCATGCTATGTTGTGTTGGCGATCACGTTCCTCCTCACTGATTTGTCCAGAGACATCAGCTGACCCCGCCACAGGCGTGACCCAATTAGAACAAGCGCTGCAGGAACTCTGTGACCCCATGCTGCCGGTCAGAGGTCATGGGTTAATCGCCCTGGCGCGACTCGTGGAAGACAGAAGTCCCGAGGTTCACGACAAACAGGAAGTTCTTCTCAAGGTTAGCCTAACTTTCAATTACACGTCCGCCTTCTTGTGGATGAAGCATGAGCAAATACTTGCCACCTACCAGCCTTTTGTCTTTACCCTCTCCCTCTCTCTCCCCCTCCCCCTCCGTCAGGTGTTTCTGGAGAACCTGAGCCACACCGATTCGTACATTTACCTCGCTGCCGTCAACGGTCTGGCTGCCCTGGCTGACCTCTGCCCTGACAGGGTCATTCCTTGCCTGACCTCGGAGCTTCGAAGCAAGTGTGAAAACACGACGGAAGGCTCGGGGGATGAGAAATCATCGGAAAGTTTGGTGCTCAAAGTGTCTGAGGCCTTGGTGAAGGCGACGCGAAGGTTGGGTAAGTCTTGAAGTGACCGGCTGAGACAGGAGTCATGGTATCCCCGCACTGTCTCGTGTGTCTTGTAGTGCTAGACACTCGTGACCGGCTGAGACAGGAGTCATGGTATCCCCGCCCTGTCTCGTGTGTCTTGTAGTGCTGTGACACTCGTGACCGGCTGAGACAGGAGTCATGGTATCCCCGCCCTGTCTCGTGTGTCTTGTAGTGCTGTGACACTCGTGACCGGCTGAGACAGGAGTCATGGTATCCCCGCCCTGTCTCGTGTGTCTTGAAGTGCTATGACACTCCTTTCTCATGAAGTTAAAATTGTAAATTTCTTTTGCTGGTTTGAATGTTCTAGAAATAAGCTAATTTTGGGGGTCCACGTTAAATTTTTTAGGAATAAATCAGCCAAGATGTACCTTTGCATATTAAAAGACAACTCTTTATCCTCTTTTTAATTTCATAACCTAAGAAAGTGTGGGTGTAAAGGACATACTGTTTGACTATTACGAATAATCCTAATGTGTCCTGACTCTTATTTTTTAATTCTCAGGGGAGATGACTCCCAAGTACCGCGACCTTCTGCTCCCAGCCATACTGTGCAGCTGTCGCCATGGCGACCCTCTCACGCGGGCCAGCTGTCTGTCCGGGCTAGCGGAAGTTTGCCAGCGTCTGCACTTTGCCCTGGGACCCGTTCTCTACGAGGTGAGTGGGTGGGGGGAGCGAGGTGTGAAGGTTTTGCACTGACCGACAGAGATATGCAGCGGTTTGATCCTAAGTTGTCAGGTGATGGCTTCATACGCCATCTGTACTTATTGCTCTAAGAATACAAAACGATACAAACACGTAAGCTTTCGGCCTTAGGCCTTCATCAGACTAAAAAAAATGTACCTACACACTAAGATTTTATATGTAAGAGATAAAAACAGATATAATAAAGTAAAATAGACACATAGACCATGAATATAAAATATCTAAATGTAAAATAAAAACAACAGAAATCAGATCTAGATCCAAAAGGAGATTCAAATAAAAAAGATTAGTTGCAACGTAGTGCCAACTCAATTCAACTCGACATACCAGCATGACAGGGAAAAAAATCTTTGACGCTAGATGTCTGTGCATAAACAATGTTAGGCTCCAGGTTAACTTACACGCAGACAAGAAATCAAATAAATGTTACATTTACTAGACAGAAAGAAAAAAGAATCAGATATTTGTTTATGTTCAGTGCGCAGTGGAGCCTAACGGAAATAACCACATTAGACATTACAGAAATCTGTTCTTGACCAACTGCAAAAAACATAAAAGCATTCTCTTCTTGACCAACCGCATGTTCTTGCTCCACCAAACTGTCGCAGGTGATAACGTGTTGTCGAGACGTCCTGACCTCCGACCCTGACCCTGAACCCCGTAAAGCTGCGGCCATGACCTTTGCACTCATCCTGCGTGGGTTGGGCAAAGACACCTTGACTGTAAGTCTGCTCGTTTTGTTACCTTCATCACGCCTCCAGCCAGTCTCTGTGTAGCTGATAGCGACTTGTGGGGGCAAAGAGCTTTGTGCTCTTTGTGTTAGACTAATGAAGAATTATATAAAAAGAGGTCCCAGTAAGAAAAAAAATTTGAGGGAAATTGGACTGAAGCATTGTCATTTGTGTAAATATAATATGTTTGAAGCCTAATTCTGTACATCCATTTATTTTAGTTTGAAATACCTAAATCTTCCTTTATAAAATAAGTCCATTCACCATGAGTGGATTTAAGACAAATAATTCTTCAATTTCAAAACCTACCTATTAGCGTGAATTTAATAATTAAATATGCAATGTTTTGATAGTAGTATAATCATTTGACGCTTTTTACCTTTAAAAGCTTTGCGAAGGTTTTACCTGCAGCTGTAGCGAAGTTTTGCTGTAGACTTTTTTTTTTATGCTACAAAATGTGACTTGCTTGCTGCCCTTGCCCCAGGCCCTAGGTGGCGCTCTGATCGACGTGTACCGCAGCCTGAAGCGCGCTGCCGCCACGGACCCGGAGGAAGGGGTCAGAGTTCACGCTGCGCTAGCCCTCGACGAACTGGACGGCACCATGAGGGAGATGCTGTTTGCCAGGCCGGAACTCTCCAAGCAAATCTCCATCCTGGGGCTGCAGTGAGAGGGGGGGGGGGGGCCCTAATGAAGATAGAGACCCGTCTGAAATTTGTTATTGAAATTTGTTATTGTCTAATGAAGATAGAGACCTGTCTGAAATTTGTTATTGAAATTTGTTATTGTCTAATAAACATAGAGACCTGTCTGAAATTAGTTATTGAAATTTGTTATTGTCTAATGAAGATAGAGACCCGTCTGAAATTTGTTATTGAAATTTGTTATTGTCTAATAAAGATAGAGACCCGTCTTCTTCAATTTGTTAGTGTCTCATGGGGCTAGAGACAATGTTTCAATACTTGCTCTTATCCAATGAGAATTTCAATATACTCGTACATGTATGTCCCAATGAGATGCATTGGTGGGAGAGTGCTGGCCTATAGAGAGATTTCACAACAACACTTACAGGCTTTTCATAAATACTTGGTAGCCACTTTACAATGATTATTTGTGGGTGGCACCAGTGACTAAAAGCTGACAATGTTCTTATTACCCATACGATACTATTACTAGTATTGGTTTTGTTAGTTAAACGTGTATCAATAATTAAATTTTCTTATGTGTGTCTAGGTACAACTGTCCACAGTCATGTACCGAAACTGAAAATAGAAATAGCGTGCACTGTAGATCTATTTTTATGTGTTTATTATCTATTATTTGAAGAAATATTGATGGCTATAACTTAAATTCCACTTTTATACATTCATACAATTCATTTTAAAAAGATTCTATAGAAGGAAAAGAAAAATACATGTCCTTAGGTATTCAATGACTCGATCTAACAAACATCTGATATCAAATCTATTTTCTAGATCTAGTTCAAAGTTGAAAAATTACAATACCACTACGACTTCAATGGTTGTTTTTTTGTTTTTTCTTTTTTCCCAAAGGTCTCGATTTATTTTTATATATAGCCAACTAGACCAATCACATAAATAAGACTTTTTGTACAGGGGTAGTCATAAAAAAAATGGCATAAAAGAAGAGAAAAAGTATGTCAGGTCTCAAATCCTAATAATAGTGATATCTATATTACAAACATTGTCCAGAATTTTGCCTACCGTGAACATTAGCCTACAGTAAAACTGGCGAATAACGAGCTTTCTTGTTTTTCTTTATAACTCTCCTTGTAGCAAGGGTTCTGAATATTCACAAAATTAGACACAAGGAGGATTTTATTGAAAGGGGAAAGTTGTACCCATATCATTTCATAACGGTTTTTCAAGTGTAAACTAAAATGTCAGTGTTTGACATGAGGCAACAGACTCTAGATCTATCTTCTACTCATAGGCCTACCGTGTGTCTTTTGCTTGTTTCTATTTGTTTTACTATTTACCAGAATAGCAAGTGACATATTAACTAAATGAAGGAGTTTCATGAGGGGTTCAAGCTTGGCTGTATTGTTCAAGACCCAGATCTATAGCACATTATGATTAGAAAACATGACTAGGGCAGGCTCTATGCTTCGCTAGTCTAGCATTGCACCGTGTCGCTTTGTCCACTTTGATCTTAGAACAAGAGAGAATTAAATTCTTGTGTGACGTGAATCATGGGTTAGTTTGGTGTGAGTTTTATACATTCAGTACTCGTAAATAAAGTATAAATTAATAAAAAATGGTAGAAATGTCCGAGTTGTGAGCGTGCAATGATAGAATATGTCAGAGGAACACTTTCCTACTCTCCACTCCATGTTTTCTCTGCTTGGTTTATGCCCCTGATTTATGAGTGTTTTGTACGGCTGTGTTTGAGAGTATGTGTGGCTCTGCTGCTCCATGTGTTGTGAACTCCTTACCTTGTAACAGGACGAACCATAATTTCCTGGTCAAACAGAGGTACTCAACAGATGGGGAATGGGACTAACAGGACGAACCATAATTTCCTGGTCTTTGTCTCCGTGAGTTGTGAACTCCTTACCTTGGTTGTCCTGCTTGGTATTAAAGGACCAGTTTGTCTCCATGAGTTGTCTACCCCTTACCCTGATTGTCCTGCTTGGTATTAAAGGACCAGTTTGTCAGCCTCCAATAACTGTTTTGTTTGTCTGTTGGTTTTTTGTGTACACATTTTTTCTTGTGTGGCCGTATGACCATTCACATGACAAGATTCAATGTTTAGGAAACAATTTACACAAGTAATTTTTCCTATGTTTCCAGTCTTGCTGACTTGGTAAGGCAAATGAACTGCCTAAACCAATGAAACGTATAGATATTCCCAAAATATAATCGATGTGTGCTCACTGTTTGACCCAGAGGAAGGCAATACATGAAATATTTAAGGTTTATTTAGTAATGAGTAGATTCTAGACCTTAGTGAGAACTGAAAATGGTAGATCAAGATGACACGAGTGTAGCGTGCACGGCGTGAGCAATGCTCACCAAATCAGCTGTAGTGTGCTTGGAGTCCAGATCTACCTAGAAGGTTCTAGAAACTACTCCAACTCCAAGTTTCATTAAGTGAGTAGTGTTCACCAAATCAGCTGTGATGTGCTTGGAGTCCAGATCTACCTAGTCGGTTCTAGAAACTACTCCAACTCCAAGTTTCATTAAGTGAGTAGTGCTCACCAAATCAGCTGTGATGTGCTTGGAGTCCAGATCTACCTAGTCGGTTCTAGAAACTACTCCAACTCCAAGTTTCATTAAGTGAGTAGTGCTCACCAAATCAGCTGTGATGTGCTTGGAGTCCAGATCTACCTAGTCGGTTCTAGAAACTGCTCCAAGTTTCATTAAGTGAGTAGTGCTCACCAAATCAGCTGTGATGTGCTTGGAGTCCAGATCTACCTAGTAGGTTCTAGAAACTGCTCCAAGTTTCATTAAGTGAGTAGTGCTCACCAAATCAGCTGTGATGTGCTTGGAGTCCAGATCTACCTAGAAGGTTCTAGAAACTACTCCAACTCCAAGTTTCATTAAGTGAGTAGTGCTCACCAAATCAGCTGTGATGTGCTTGGAGTCCAGATCTACCTAGTAGGTTCTAGAAACTACTCCAACTCCAAGTTTCATTAAGTGAGTAGTGCTCACCAAATCAGCTGTGATGTGCTTGGAGTCCAGATCTACCTAGAAGGTTCTAGAAACTGCTCCAAGTTTCATTAAGTGAGTAGTGCTCACCAAATCAGCTGTGAGTAGGTTCTAGAAACTGCTCCAAGTTTCATTAAGTGAGTAGTGCTCACCAAATCAGCTGTGATGTTCTTGGAGTCCAGATCTACCTAGAAGGTTCTAGAAACTACAATGTACTCCACGTTTCATTAAGTGAGTAGTGTTAATGACTAATTATGTAAGCTAGAGGCTGGACTTTTCTCGAAACTTGTAGAAGGACATAGAGATTTCTAGATCTGTGGCTTGCGTATAATTATAGCGGAGGGCGCTCTATGATGGTTGGATGATTGATTTTTTTTTTTTTGTAAAGAGAGGGGTGTTTATACTTTTGATCGTGTTGTAACATCTTTCCTCAATGAGCGCTGCTATGTTTGCTGTTTTGGGATCCATTTTAGATCTAGATAATTGTCAAGTTCTGATTAAGATCTATACATTCTTGAGTTGTATTCTAAACCCTCAGACAGGGTGTTTATTAATAAAGTTAAATCACTACGTTTCTACAAAGTATTTCTAGTATTCATTATTTTACTGATGTTGACACAATAGTGTGCCCGAGTCTACGTGAATTATATTCAACAAATTGACCAAAATCAGAATTAGAAATGCGCTTTGTCGAGTGAACGCTACAATGGGTAACTGTAGCAGAGGAACAATGAGATGAACTACACCAAAGTCTGGTGAAGTGCGATTGGTTGGTTGGTTGGTTGGGTTCATTTAACGTCCAACAGCAGCACTATATAGGCTATATTATGGACGGGTCCCAAAACGGACGTCTGACAATTTTTATGTGCTGCCACACACGAGACAGGTCGGGGATACCATGACTCCTGTCTCAGCCGGTCACCGACCCAACCAGTAGGGAACGCAACAGCCAGGATTCGAACTCGGGACCTTTTGCGTCGGAAGCCGATGTTCTACCCCTAGACCACCGCCCCCCCCCCCCTGGTGAAGTGCGAAATGAACAGCATGAAAACACCGTTGTATAAAGCGCTCCTCAAGTCCACCCCAACCTACAATAGGGGCACGTGAGTAATTTCTAAACTTGATTTAGACAAACCAGACGCATTCCGTCTGTGATGTTAAAACATTCGTCTCTCATACTGTAATGATAGGACTGAAGCCATGCTTGCCGGAGTAGGATTTAACTTTTTATTGTTTTATATCGAACTAATAAATTACAACACGAGGTATCGAAAAGTAAATATACATAGAATATGCCTCAGCATCGGAAACAACCACAAAAAGCACTACAAATCCACTATCCGACTAAAATGTCCAACAAAGCACCGTACAAACAAGGCGAGGCACCCGAACTGTTGTTACTGGCGTGTCTGTCTCGGGAGACAATGGAGTATGTGTGGCTGGGAGGTAAGACCAGTTTGTGTCGGATGGCAGCGCCTGCTGTGGCTGTACAGGCCGATTTTGGATTGGCACATCCTGTCCGGTGTCAGCCTCTTCTGGGGGACGCGGTGGCCCAGGGGTAGAACATCGGCTTCCGACACAAAAGGTCCCGAATTCGAATCCTGGCTGTTGCGTCCCCTACTGGTTAGGTCGGTATCAGTATAATGTGACCGGCTGAGACAGGAGTCATGGTATCCCCGCCCTGTCTCGTGTGTGGCAGCACGTAAAATTGTCAGACGTCCGTCCACAATATAGCCTATATAGTGCTGCTGTTGGACGTCAAACCAACCCAACCAACCAACCGTCAGCCTCTTCTGGTACCGCCGCTGACGCTGCCCTAAGGCGCCGGTGTATTCTTGTAGTCAGCAGCCGTAGATTCAAGGTCAGTGGTGTGGATGTTGCCGAGCTGCAGGTCTCTCTTGCAGACATCCTTGAACCTGAGAAACGGTCTGCCGGTTTTTCTAGTGCCAGTAGCGAGCTCACCATACAGAACGTCTTTTGGAATGTGGCCACCCTGCATGCGTATAACGGTATATTGTCCGGTTTTTCTAGTGCCAGTAGCGAGCTTACCATACAGAACGTCTTTTGGAATGTGGCCACCCTGCATGCGTATAACGGTATATTGTCCGGTTTTTCTAGCGCCAGTAGCGAGCTCACCGTACAGAACATTGGAATTTGGCCACCCTGCATGCGTACCACGTGACTGAGCCAGCGTAGACGCCTCTGAGAGAGTAGGGCAAACATGCTTGGTATGTTTCCTCTGGCAGGCACATCTATGTTTGGGACACGATCTTGCTAGGTGATTCCCAGAGTCTTTCTGAGGTTTTGCAGGTGGAAGGCATTGAGTCGACCCTCTTGTCGCGTGTATAGTGTCCAGGACTCACGAGCCTCGTACGCTCTCATCTTAAGGTTAGTGGCCAACCTGGTGGTGCTCCATAGCCTTTCAGTGAGGCCGGCCATTGCTGTCGCTGCCTTGCCAATGCGGGTGATCAGCTCAATGTCCAACGAGAGGTTGCTGGATATAGTGGAGCACAGGGAGGTGAAGTCCTCCCCTACCTCCAGTCTATGATCGCCAGTTGCTGGATATAGTGGAGCACAGGGAGGTGAAGTCCTCCCCTACCTCCAGTCTATGATCGCCAGTTGACTGGATATAGTGGAGCACAGGGAGGTGAAGTCCTCCCCTACCTCCAGTCTATGATCGCCAGTTGACTGGATATAGTGGAGCACAGGGAGGTGAAGTCCTCCCCTACCTCCAATCTATGATCGCCAGTTGACTGGATATAGTGGAGCACAGGGAGGTGAAGTCCTCCCCTACCTCCAGTCTATGATCGCCAGTTGACTGGATATAGTGGAGCACAGGGAGGTGAAGTCCTCCTCTACCTCCAATCTATGATCGCCAGTTGATATGCAGGGGGTGCTGCTGTCGTCTTGGCCTATGATGTACTATGATCGCCAGTTGACTGGATATAGTGGAGCACAGGGAGGTGAAGTCCTCCCCTACCTCCAGTCTATGATCGCCAGTTGACTGGATATAGTGGAGCACAGGGAGGTGAAGTCCTCCCCTACCTCCAATCTATGATCGCCAGTTGACTGGATATAGTGGAGCACAGGGAGGTGAAGTCCTCCCCTACCTCCAATCTATGATCGCCAGTTGACTGGATATAGTGGAGCACAGGGAGGTGAAGTCCTCCCCTACCTCCAGTCTATGATCGCCAGTTGACTGGATATAGTGGAGCACAGGGAGGTGAAGTCCTCCCCTACCTCCAATCTATGATCGCCAGTTGATATGCAGGGGGTGCTGCTGTCGTCTTGGCCTATGATGTTAGTTTTCTTAATGCTTATCGTCAGTCCAACTCATCGCATGCATGAGTGAGGCGATTGGTGGGTCACTCCAGGTTCATTACAGGCCTCCTCAGAATGTGGGGCCAGCGCAGACACAGCCGTCTGACCACAAAAACAGCCATTTTTATATCTGACCACAAAAACAGCCATTTTTATATCTGACCACAAAAACAGCCATTTTTATATCTGACCACAAAAACAGCCATTTTTATATCTGACCACAAAAACAGCCATTTTTATATCTGAAACAATTAATTTCAACAATTTGCCAACTATCGCTTTAGGAAACTAATTAAAATGTAAAGTTTTTCCCACAGAAAGATCACACATAAAACGCCCAACTCTCTAAGATGAAACAGCCGTTTGTTGCTTTTTCTTTCTTTTTATTTGACGTCACATCCACAGTTCTAGTTCCTTTTTTGCATGAGGAATACGAAAGTCGTGAAAGAACGTCTTTAATAATACCATCACAATTCCTTAAAAGCTAGAGTCTAGATTTAAATATAGTTCCACCAGGAAATATCATTAGATCTACAAACACAATTAATATTACGCGTTAAAAGGTAAATGCTTTTAGCGTTGTGGCATTAATATCGTTTTGAATTCATTCTTATGATTTTTCAAAGTAACTAGAAATCAGATCTAGATCTAGATATTTGCGTATAAATGTAGACAGCATCTAGTGCAAACACACATAGACTAGGTTCGAATCGTTGGGCTGTCTAGTGTCTAGTCACGTTTTGTATAGTATGGGGAAAAAACAAAAGAAGTTTCTAGATCAAGATTTTCTCGCCCAGATGATTAAAGGTGTCATGAGAGAAATGTTTAAAATCGAATTAATAGCGCGGTGAGATAGGTATGGTGTCGAGATTTCCAACAGCACCAGCAATAATAGCAGTAACAGTAACAAAAACAGCAGCACAGCAGTAACAGCAGCAGCAGTAATAATAGCAGTAACAGTAACAAAAACAGCAGCACAGCAGTAACAGCAGCAGAAGTAATGGCAGCAGGAGCAGTTGCAGAAGCAGCAGTAACAATAGCAACAGCAGCAATAGTATTAGTAATAGAAACCATAGCAGAAGCAGCAGTAACAATAGCAACAGCAATAGTAACAGTACCAACACATCAGTAACCATAGCAGTAGCAGCAGTAACAATAGCAACAGCAGCAATAGTATTAGTAATAGAAACCATAGCAGTAGCAGCAGTAACAATAGCAACAGCAATAGTAACAGTAACAACACATCAGTAACCATAGCAGTAGCAGCAGTAACAGTACCAACACATCAGTAACCATAGCAGTAGCAGCAGTGACAGTACCAACACATCAGTAACCATATCAGTAGCAGCAGTATAAACAGCAGTGTGGTAATGAAGCGCTTTCCACAGGAGTACAAGTTAGGCTAGAGGGAAGGCGTGATGTCCGCTCTGACCAGTCTACGCCGCCAGCACACTGTACTCCAGGCCTTGATAGAGGGGCAGTCGGCGACAGCGTGTGCACCTAGTGACGTGGCGGTACCGTCCGCCAAGAATGGTGCCGAATTGCACCACACATATAAGTTAGAACGCTTTGATTTGTGGTCTTTACGCTTAGAAGCAGCACATTGAGATTGTATATATATTTCTTTTTCTTCATTCGAGTAGAGTAAAATCCCACAGTGCCTGATAGAGCCCTGCGAGTGAGCACGTGACTCCAGCGTATAGTCTTCGGATTTTCCCGCTCTGTGTGAACCTACTCCCCGCAGTGTGTCCCGCCATGCATCCGA